>JAGFBZ010002621.1:0-297500 GCA_018398805.1 Hirundichthys speculiger | reverse complement strand
TTGCTCACTTTAGGCAAACATGTACGCGCAGATTTTATGCTGTTTCTTTTTTCCTTTTGAAAGCAGCTCCAAATAATGACTACAAATAACGTTGATTCTGTGTATTGTATTTTATAATTGTGAGTCTTTAGATTTCACTCCCTCCATAGCTGTGCATTCCAGTAGTATTGACTGGAACCACTGCTGTAGCTATCATATCATTTCCAGTGTTCACAAATACAGTGCACAGCAAAACCATCTGCTTAAACACCTTACCTTATCTTATCTTCAATTTAGCACTTTGTTAATTACATTTTTTTTCATTTTCTTCCATCATGCTGCATTAAAGTGTTGTCGGTTGATATTCAAAAAGACTTAGAGATATTTTCATTCTTTGCTACTAACACTAGTATCATCTTTAATCTAGATTTTTCTGTTGAAAACAAGGTTGAAAATAAAAAGCAAGAAGAGGGCATCGTGAAGATTTAAAATGAAATTTAATTGATAATGGATTAATGTAACACGCTTCGTAAAATTCTCTCAGTATAAAAATTACAGTTTAAGTGGACTATGTGCATGAGTTTGTTGATGCACAGCTACTGAAAGCATCTCTTCTAATTAGTTTAAGTTTGGTTTTTGGTTTACTGTGGTTTAAGGACACACATGCATGTGTGTACCCACAAGTACACTATATTGCCAAAAGTATTTGCTCACCCATCCAAATGATCTGAATCAGGTGTTCCAATCACTTCCATGGCCTTGGTTAGGATGGTTTTTTTTTTTCTCTTTTACTATTTTTATTTATTTATTTATTTGTCGTTGATCTGCTATCCTTCTGATATCTTGGTCACTTCTACCAGCAGATAGTAAGCTTTTCCTACATTTGAGAGCTTACCCCTCACACTTTGTCTTTTTTTTTTTGTCCCTTTAAAACAGATGTAACCATGCTCCATTTAAACAGTGTACGTGTCGTACTGCACATATTAATCCATATCCACAACTTGCTGACAACCTTGTTAATTAGTTATATAAAGGTCATACATCAAGTAATGAGCCGAGTTACACTCTACAGTGGTCTTAGCAATTTTGGGCAGTGCTGCAGAATTTTTATTTTTACACATAATTACACTAGAGAAGGTTATAGAAAGGTTTTCACTGGGCATTAACACTAGAACCACCAGCCTTTTTGCACCCCCTCTCAGTGCCGCAGTCATCTCTAAGACCATAAGATATAATTTCATTGTTTGGGTACAGAAATCAGTTCTTAAAGTGGAAAATTTTGGGTTACACTTCTTCTCACTCATATTTTTGTCTGTATGCCTCTGCCTGTGTGCATGTTGGATGGGGAGTGAGGTGAGGGGGACTGAAGTAATCGCAACTATTTATTTAAAATTTGTTATGGATGTGGAAGTAGAAAAAAATCAAGATATAAAAAAACATAAATCAGAATATATTTATAACAAACACAAAGGAAAATAAAATGTGTGAACATGAAACAGGAGGACCATCAGGGTTAGCTAAGCCTAACCTTTTGCGCACAGGTGGGGCAAAAGCTCTTCACCCACACATGGGCCACTTGCATCTCTCACAGGAGATCCAGCACTGGTTTTTCCTGCAGTGTGTGCAGTGTGTGTTGACCTGACACAGCCTCCTGTTACCAGTTTGTGGCTCCTTGGGTGCTTCCACTCTGTCTCTGAAATGCAATTGCTCGACTCGCAGTTCCCTCACTAGCTGCAGGATGAAATCCAGCCTTGTGATGGAGGTGTAAATGCACTTCTTGAAGAGAACATGGGCGTTTATGCCAAGGATATCCAAAACATTGCAAAACTAGAAAAGCACTCGGAGAGTGCAGACCTCTGCCAAGCGCAACAATTATCGAAAATTTTCAAAGTGATCCAGAATCCAGGATTTCTTCCGGATCACTGAAATCAGTTCTTCCTTTTCACATTTCCGGCAACTCCTGAAAATTTTATCAAAATTCATTCATAACTTTTTGAGTTATCTTGAACACAAACAGACAGACAAACAGATAAACGCCGGCAAAAACATAACCTCCTTGACGGAGGTAAACATTGCGACTGCCCATCTTCTAGTTACGCCCCCCGATATTAGCACATCACCAATACATTTGTGACAACAATAATTGTATAATCATGCTTAATTATTTATCAATAGACCTATGTATTGAACTCCTAAGGATCATATCTACCTTGTAAACATTGTTGAACGCGACCGTGTCTGGCTTCCTATTCTAGTCAGTCCTGATGGCCATGGTCTGGTGCATCCTGCTGAGAAGCACCTTGGTTTAGAAAAACTCCCCTCTCTGCTGCTGCACCAATGGACATCTGTATTTGAGTTTTGGTCAGGCAAATGGAAAAAATACATTTTAAGCATGTTATCATTTTTATTGTGTGGTTAAAATACATTAACAGTGATATAAAATCTCTCCTTGCCCCACCCACCCACACACGCGTGCGTGCACTCTACTAAATCACAGTTAGTTAAATTATTAGATCAGATCATGTAAATCTGATTTTGGATGCATTATACAATATGATGGCTATTTGTTCTCACATCATAGGTATTATTACCATTCCCTATCAAGGTGGTTGTTGTCTAATCTTGTAATCATATGTGTTTGCATGATGCGGCACATCTGATGACCTTTTTATTTTACCCTTTGCTCTTATGCTACAAGTCAGTAATCATACAGTCCTGGAGCTTATATATCCAGCACTCACGCTCATATTATAATAACTCAGTAGCAAGAGAGGAGGAGAGGCTTAATAATCTCTCATTGCTCACTGCTGTCCCTCCACCTTCAGCATTGGACACACCAAATTGATTTTAATCAGGCAATAAAGTGGATCTGATCCTCCCTCTGTTGACTCACTTTCATGCCCCAAAGAGGGTGACCTGATGGACTTCTGTGATGGATTTTACTCATAACTGCCTATAGCTCCGTTCAATACACACTATCTCTTTCATTTTTGTTGCATTCAGAGAAGACTGATGTGCTGCAAGGTTTGAGTACTTTTATTTATTAGATATTTTTATCCTTTAATTCTTAAGCTCCTGAGGCGCACAAGAGAAGATAATGTGAGAGAAACCTGATTTATTATATTATCTTTCTTGAAATGTGTTTAGAAATATTTGTCCAATGGCATAAAATACACATTGGAAGAATCGATCTTTCTGTCTTGCATATTGACATCATTATTCTTTTTTCATACTTTTATTTTACTTTTGTATTCACAAGTTTTTAAAATGTCCTGTGGTCAGGACCAAATTTGTGACATGCTTTGGTCAAAATACCACAGGGGTACAGTACACAGGTCCTTTCACAAACATGTCTCTACACTTGGATTCATATAGGTTAAGCTATTGATCAGTGACAGCTCCTCAGAACAGATGAGAACTATTCCCAGACAGCCCAGTCTCACTCACTAAATATAATGTATCGACTCATGTTCAGAGACACAATTTCTGTTGTTTATTTGAGCTACTCTCCAAAAATAAAGGGATGCCACAACTGAGCTGAGTCCCAACCCAGCTACTGCTGCTTTGAGGTTGTTTTACTTTGAAATGTCATTTTAGACTTTAAACACTCTTTTTTTTATTTTTTATTTTTTTTTGTACTTTCAGTCCTCGTGACCCTTCAGAGGATGAAACGGGTATAGATAATGGATGGATGGATGGATGCACTTTCAGTAGTTTGTCACTATTTTACACATTACAAATCTCTTGGATAAGGTCAAAGATGAAAAGGTCTGTGGCTATGGTGAAGGTATTTGAACGTATGGAGGAGAATTTTGAAGGTGATTCTGAATTTCATTAGGAGCCAGTGGAGCTGCTGGAGAATAGGGTATGAGGTAAAAGGATGGAGTTCTGGTGATGATGCAGGCTCCTGAGTTCTGGACCAGTTGAAGTTTATGGAGGTATTTATCGGGGCCACCAAAGAGAAGTGAGTTGACGTGAAGTGAGTCAAGACAGGAGGTGATGAGGCTGTGAACCAGGATAGCAGTGGTGTGAGGGGTGAGAAAGTAGCGGAGGCGATTAATGTTATGTAGATGGAATATGCAGACCGGATTAAGTTATTGATGTGTGTTGAAAGCTGTGTTGAAAGAGCCGTTGAAAACACCCAGACTTTTGACCTGGGGGGAGGAGAAACTGTGGAGCTATCGATGATGAGAGAAAAGCAGTCGACTTTGGAGAGGATAGCTTTGATGCTGACAAGAAGGAATTCAGTTTTTTGTTGTTGAGTTTGAGGAAGTTTGAGGTGAACCAGGATTTGATTTCTGTGAGGCAGTAAGTGAGGCAGGAGGGTGAAGTTTGGCTTACTGGAAAAGTAGAGCTGGGTGTCATCTGCGAAGCAGTGAAACTGGATATCATGTTTATAAAAGTTATTGTCAAGTGGTAGGAGGAATATTGTCAAGAAGAGGGGCCTCAGGACCGAGCCCTGATGCACACCTGAAGTCATGTGAAGAGGGCTGTGAGGATAAAGATTTCAGCTGAATGAACTGAGTGCAGCCAGTGATGTAAGACTGAAACCAGTGAAGGGGGCTATGAGTGACACCTAAAGAGGAGAGTCTATTGAGGAAAATGGGGTGAGAGATAGTATCAAAGGCCATACTCAGATCAAGGAGGAAGAGGATGGAGATTAAATCAGCAGCCATGAGGAGATTGTTAGTGATCTTGATGAGACCTGTTTCAGTGCTTTGGTGGGGATGGAAACTGGACTGGAATAATGGATGAATGGATGGAAAATAGCTTTATCATCTGAAAATATTAATGATAGTTGTCTTATAATGGAACATTTGATTATTTTTACTATTATTGAGCTCTCAGACCCATCCAGGGTTGCTGTCAGCAGAAACTGACCTGATCAGTAACTTCTGAATCCTGGGACAGCAAGTTCTTTTGCAAGAAATGCCTGTCTCTTTACGCCACTATGTCACATATCAGCAATAAATTGAGGCTAATATACAGAGCTAGTTCAGCTTTGCACAGCAAACATCATGGCAGAAACAACTAAGAAACCAAAGACAGTAATGTGTGAGAAAGAAAAAAAGGAGAGAATGATTAAGCAAGAGTAAATCTTGGGCAGACTTTCATTCTATATAGACTCGGTAAAGAGAACTTAAAGTGAAGACAGGAAGCCAACTGGATGCAGAGCTCTTCTTATTGTTACCTCCGCCTAGGAGGTTATGTTTTGCCGGCTTTTATCTGTCTGTGTGTTTGTCTGTCTGTGTACAAGATAACTCAAAAAGTTATGGATGGATTTTCATGAATTATTTCAGGAGTTGTCAGAAATGTGAAAAGGAAGAACTGATTTAATTCTGGATGTGATCCGGAAGAAATCCTGAATTTTGGATCACTTTTAAAATTTTTGATAACATTGCGTCATCGGGGCCGAAAATTTTGTTTCTCAATATCTCCGTTAATTATTGCCCAAAACTCATTTCAAAGACTGATCCGGATCTGATCCTGTAAATCTGTAAATTGCTCTATGGGAGAACTGTTGTGTATGGCGGAGGTCTGCGCTCTCCTAGTGCTTTTCTAGTTGAACAAGTAAGTTTACCTACAAACATCTAGTTATCTTTGATTTTGTATTGAATGGTTTCTTTAGGCACAGATGAGAAATCAAAATTGGTGACTTTATGTGTTAATTTTTGATAGAAACAGACAGTGTTTGGTGTATCTCAGTAATCAGTGTTGTGGCTTGTCTACACACCAACAACACACCAACAAGTGTTTTGCACCTCGATGAAATTTTGTTTCAAAATGCCCCCCCCCAAAAAAAAAAAAAATCCATATAAAAATGCCTTTAAATACATGTTTGTTTATGTCTTCACGGAATATTGTATAGATTGGAATACTGTACATAGTCAGAAAGACTGCAATAGAAATCCAGAGATCACTGACTGCCAAAGCAAAAATCATATCGATTTATGCTTCTCATGCTGTCATGAAATTATACATTGACATTTGTGAAAACTCCTATTAATTCCCTGGTCAGTCTTATTTTTTCCTCGGATTGCTGTTCTCTCTCTGTCTATTTACTGGCTTGTAAAAACATTCTCATGTAGAATGGTGACTGTTATTAAAACTACCTCACCCAAACCCCGGTAGAAGGATGCTAACAATCTCAAAATGTAAAAGTTGTATAAGTTGTACAAAATATCACAACATGAATAAAAATATCATGAAGTATCATGTTAAACTTCAGCTATGATCACCACCTGCTAACCAACAGTATATTTGGCCTCCAATTCTAATGTACCTTCTGAACCAGGAATCCATGCTCCAGTGTGTTTATGTATCACTGTAGTGCTGATTGGAATTGATAGCTCTTTATCCCACTTTCACATACTGGGTGGTTTTCAGAATCACTGATATATTCATTTTCTTTAGTTAGCTATGCAGTTATTGCACCAGACAATGGAAGCTATGTTACACCCACAGCCCCTGTAGTGCTCTAATGAGCATGAAAAATTCAACTGGAAAGACTTGTCTATGACATTTTTGTGATTTTATATGATGAGCTCATGTTAAATTCTCAACTTCAATATAATATATTATATCACCTAATCATTGCAGCCAAGTAAGCAAGGCATATTATTTCTCTTTCTCCCAACTGATAAAAATGATGGGTTGCATTACTGATGCTTGTGTTATTAAGTAATCTGTCAAATTGATTGTGGCTTTTCATCAGGGTAGTATCATATGAGCTCAGGTAGTACATGTGTTGATGTATCTGTTTGTCATAATTCTGCAAGTACTGGTTTGAACACAACTTATGTTATCATCTGATTAAGCCTTCAATCATTCTTGAACCCTTTGGGGAAAGCACTCAAAATATGTGCACGTGTATGTGCAAGTTTCCACAAGCACAGGTTTTTCAGTCTGTTCCATCAGTGATGAAACCCATTAGTCACTACTGATAATGACGAAATCTATAGCAAAAACAACTCAGAGTTTCAAACATTTGGCTGTTAAAAAATACAAATCTGTAAAAATAAAACATAATGTCAGCAGGAAATATGATCTTCTTGTTGTGATAAAAAACATAAGACACTTAACAGTATGAGAATGAATGCCAATAGCAAAACAAACAGGTGCAATCAAAATAATTATGACTTCCCATTTATGAAAAACAGTGAATGTAGCATCATTTGAAGTTGTTGGTGGAGATGTCAAGAAAAAGATGGAAAGGGTTCATAAATTTGTCTGAGCCCAACTATGCAATGTCACAGTATTTCCGCAAACTAGAATGGCTTACCAAATTAGGTCTTTTTTCCAATACTAGCCTTAAATAAACTGAAAGGGATGTGTAATGTGTCAGAGCTTTTTATGTTGGCATTTTCTCTAAAGCACAAAACTGTTTTCTTTTCTTTCTTCTTAAAAAAAAAAAGCTTCCCCTTTAAAGCAATGCTTATAATTTATTGTTGTATATCCTACTCAAATGTGTTGGCTCTTGGTCTTATGGTATCACAGTATTTTTGGGAAAGTTATGACATGATTATGAAAAGAGCCACAATAATTTGAATCAGACTTGTCAAGCTTTATGAGCAATCATTGCTTCAGGCATACCTGTTAAGAGGTGTGGACATTAATTTTGAAGGGGCTGCTGTGTGCAGACTTTTGACCGGATAGATAATCTTCAATCTGACAGCAGATAGAGAAGCCTTTATTTTTTAAGTATTTTAATTAAAAACAACTTAATCATACTGACAGCTAAAAAAGCTTATGCCTGTGTCAACTTGCAGAATCCATGGTTGGTTTAAATATGGAGGAGGCTTGGACATGCAATCTCCATATAAGCTATATATATATATATATATATATATATATATATATATATATATATATATATATATATATATATATATATATATATATATATGTACATGTGGGAGCATTTTGCTGTTGAATACACCGGCGAGGGAGTGTGAAAACAGTTAACAGTTAACAGAACACAATCTTCCACCTCCCTAAACCCAGATCTTACCTGCGTGAGATCCAGTTGTTACCAGCTGTGCGTCTTGGCGCAGCTGATGTGCTTTTTAAAATACTGCAGAGCAATCGTTGGATGTGCATTTAAAGATCACGAACCATTAGTGTTCCTGTCCCTCCTCGACCACCAACAGTTTAAGACATATCGGAAATAAATTTCCACATCCAACCTTTTCCAGCTTGACAAAGATCTTCTTGGTTTCCTCCACAGCAGACATCTGAATGAGATCATGCCACAGCTGTACAGACTGACGTGTCTGGCCGTGACTATTCCCTAATCCACCACAACTGCTGACCAGACATCCTCTGACCTCAAGAGAATAAAAACGTATGCAAGTAATACAGCTCGATTTTGTGTAATCAAGAGATAGAGCCGTTTGTGCACGTCCACATGTGAGCAGGTGGGCGCACATTTATTCCATTTGGACGCGCTCTTTTATGCACCAACATGTGAGTTGTGCTTTTCCGCAAACTCGGGATATATATATATATATATATATATATATATATATATATATATATATATATATATATATATATATATATATATACTATATATGTATATATATATATAGTGATATACACAGTGATCCTCGCCATTTGTGCTTTAAGTTCCACACGAATTTGTGCGCGTTCTCTCACAGCGAAGAATTGTTGTGAGCCAACCTGGCCCTTTACGAAGGTGGCCTTATAGGTAATGGTGTGGCCTTATGGGTAATGTAGTGTGTTTTTTGTGGGATGGCAGAAGGAAAACAGGGTTAGATTAAAAGTGGAGTGAGCATAAACAGCAGCCCAGCGTGTATAGATTTACATTCTCTGTTAAGCGACAGGAGCCCAACAATACAACCTGTGTGATGTTACAAGTTCCTGCAGTGCCAGAATAAAGTGCTCGTTCCATGCAGAGAAAACCAACTTATTGTTTTGTTGTTGTTAGCGTGTTAGCCGCTAATTACGAGCCAAAAATGGCACAATACCAGCGGTTTCTTTACTACGGTTTGGAGATCAGAGGCTGTGAAGGTAAGAGAAAGACCACAGATGAAGTTCCTGAACCTTTGTCTTGTTTCGCTGCAGTGCCTCACTACTTTTTTGTGGTTTTTCAACATATTTTAAACACATTATTTAGGCTCGGGGGAGCTCCGGCTCTAGTTCGCGGATTTTGATTTTCGCAGGGGGGGCCGGCCCCCATTAACCACGAAAAATAAGAGATCACTGT
Organism: Hirundichthys speculiger; assembly: GCA_018398805.1. Classification (NCBI taxonomy): domain Eukaryota; kingdom Metazoa; phylum Chordata; class Actinopteri; order Beloniformes; family Exocoetidae; genus Hirundichthys; species Hirundichthys speculiger. The sequence continues at coordinate 288,292 of JAGFBZ010002621.1, read as the reverse complement.
ATATATATATATATATATATATATATATATATATATATATATATATATATATATATATATATATATATATATATATTTACGCAGAGTTAACTCACTCATTCGTTTTCTATGTCTACTTAAACCTATGCATAGTCATGGGGATTTTCTGGAGCCTATCCCTTATGTCATCGGACTAGACAGAGACAAAAAAGGCAAACAACCATGTGCACTTACACTTGTAGATTACATTATTTTTGCTAAAATCACTACAGAGATGTGAATATAAGCCTATGAAACTGATCACATTATATTCTGTACCCACTATCTCCTCAGGGCAAAACAACTGTTCTTCCTGTCCCACAGCTTTGGAAGGGAATTTAGATATTTTCTTTTGTAGGAAGTAATCATGTAACCAATTTAATCTTCGCTTTAGGCTGAGATGTGAAAAGCACTCTGTTCTCAGCTCTGTTTAACAAGGCATATATTTTTCTTATCCTTGCTCTCATTAGCTGGGGGACCTGCAGCACACATTAAAAATATAATACACCAACAAAAATGTGAAAAAGGTGAATACACAATTGATATGAATACATATATTTTTTTTTTAAGTACCATTATCATTCGTTACTACTTCACACTCGGAGCAAGTTGTCAAGAAAAGTCACAAAAACATAAGCCTTTTTTAATTATCTCAATTATTATAATTATTCAATTTATCAGCCCCTTCAAAATCTATGTCCACTCTTCTTAACAGTTATTCTGCGTGAAGAAATGACTGCTCACAAAGCTTGACAAGTCTGATTGTCTATACTTCTCCATGTTTTCTGACTTACACTACTTAGGTACAGGGGCGATTCTAGGGTCAGAGCTTTAGGGGTGCTGAGCACCCAATGAGCCCCACCACAACCCACAAGTAACGTTAGTGAGAAAAAGGACGATACCATTAGGCGGGGTCGTTTTCATTTTCATTCTTAAAATATAAACTTAAACCACAAACTATGGATTAAGTTTTGGACATTATCTAAGCCTGTCAAATGCGAACTAAAACTTTAGAGTAACAACATTTCTTACTCCATAGCTGAAGCACCCCTAAAAAAGGGCTAGCCTCCCCTATGCTTAGGTATATTTAATTTTTGCGTGAAATCAATAGAAAATGTAAAAAGTTCATTCTCCATGAAATCATGAAAGCAAGAAATATGGAAGGGTTTTTTTTTTTTTTTCATTTAATCAATTTATTTAAACAAAAGCTAACAACAAACAGTGGTGGGTATACCGCAACAAATAATGTCAGCAGGACACTGTTCACAATGAAGTGGTCATCAGAACGGGATGTGGACAAATGATGTACACTTCTATGCTGTTCTGAGTCTCTGTTGTGACCTGCTTGATGACACTCTGTGACACTTTAAGCTCAGTGGTGACTTCCCTCTGAGAAAAACCAGTTTGAAGCATCATAATGGCCAGATACTATCGATTGATTGTGTGAACATTTTACAGCATTCACACTATTGAGATCCTCTTTAATCTTCTGCATACTTTGTGCTATTTTATCCATTCTTATACCAAAATCTGCAGCTTGTTCTGGAGAGGGTGCCTTTTGCATTTTGTTTCAAATCTTTATACTTTTATAGATAATTAACTTTTTAAATATTTTGTTGCCCATTGAAAATGAATGAAAAGCTCCTCAAATATTGTTGAAACTTTGGACTCTTTGAGAGCGTTCTACTTCAGCATACTTTCAACTAGAGACACCATTCAAGCTTTAAGCAAGTAACAGGGCTTGGGTCCATTCTTATATGACTTAGTTTTTGAAAATCTTTAAACGTTTTTGAAATATGGCAGTGTACGTTTTCTGAAATTTTCTGCTCTTTCCAATTTTTATAATGGAATTTTACCAGACCCCCTTAGAGCGGTGGTCATGTGCCCTTGAGCATGAGCGCTCTCTGACAGTTCACAAAATTATTTACTCCTTCAATATTCAGACTTGAGCTACAATTTACACACTAAACATTGGTAAACGTGTCCTCTTTCAGACAATATGGCTACCAAAGCCCTGCTGCTTATAGAGTTTGAAATACAAGCCTCAGATTCTTTGAATGACCTTAATCTCCCTATACTCCCCATAATCTCCCTATATATAGAATGGGAGTTTCTCAAAATAGTTTTTAGAAAATCAAAAAATGACCGGCGTTTTTTTTAGACTGCAACTGTATTCTTATTTTTTAGATCTAGAAAATAAAATTACATTGTCGCATTCCTCTATCGCTTCTGAATATAACGATGTCAAAATGGCTTTGATTAAATTAACTGTTTTTGATCAGTGAAAAAGAGTTTAGTGACTAACGTCGGAAATTCACCTGAGTGCTCTCACAGACTCTGAAGCATATCTGTCAAGTTTTGGATTTGAAAATAAGGGAAAATTCCCAGTCCCACCATACCAACCAAGCTCCAGTATCTCTTACATTTTTGGTGCGCAAAAAAGCTAAAATCACAGCTACACTACTTTCTGAACTTTAGCCAGCTCTTTTGTTTTCTGTGTGCCATTATTGGAAAAACTGATCAATCCAGGTGTGTCTGACCATTGCGGTAAATTCAGACACACCTGGATTAATCAGTTTGTTAAATAATGGCACACAGGAAACAAAGCAGTTGGCTGAGGTTCAGGAAGTAGTGCAGCTGTGCATAAAGCCACATTGATGTAATGTGAACATTCATTATAGCCTAAATGAAAACACAAAAGGGGTAAATATGAAGAGTATTTATTTGAAGGGATTTGCATATTTTTTGTTCATTTGACATTGCTTGTATTTACATTTACATTTGATTTTCATTCCACACATTGTTTTCATTTCATATTGCTCTTCTTTTACAGTTTTTCATCTCATTTCACATGACTTTTCTTTACACTTTTAATGACGTGTTGTACTCATTTGTTGCAGACTTTGCATTCTTTATGATTGTTTTGAAAGGAGTGTATTTGTGGACTGGTCCAGAGTAGTTTATTTTATATGAAGGAAGAGTGCGCAATCCTATTCTCTGTAACAATCTTTTTTTTTCTTCGTGCGCTGTCACTCATCGGATGTCACACACTAACCTCGGGACATCATCCACCTGCCAGTACCTGTAATAGCGCCTGCTGTGGCAGTTATCGCGAGGCAAGTGACAGATCTCAAATTGGGAAATTTTTTATTTATTTATTTTTTTTTTTTACTCCACCCATTCTGGTATTATTACTTTTTAATATCGCAGGTTAAAATACGGTAGATTTACGGGAAAAAATACTAATATGGCAGGACAGCAGGAGAGAAGACTAAAATATGGGACTTTCCCGGCCAAAACGGGATACTTGACAGTTATGCTCTGAGGACCTGCAGCCGTTAGGTTTACTATCGAGACACTAACGGGCAGCAGGTTTGGTGAAGAGGCAGGATCAGCAGGGCTGAGAACCTGACTGGAAGACATACATGAGTCAGCTGTTTTTAGCTTAGCACTGTAGCCGAGCTCCAGAGTGGATGTGTGTCCTCAGAGCTTGGGAGCATTGATGTTCTGCAGCGGAGCCGACATGTGTCCACGGAGCAGTGGATGGACTGTCAAACCAAGTAAAAGCAAATTTTTTATTAAATGATATGTTATCCAAGCATCAACATCCCTATTCTGAGCTCTGTGCGTGTTTGTGTGCATGCGCATGAGAGGCTCGTGGACACAGCGAGAGTCACGGCATACAGGCAGAGTGCAGATGTGTGGAGAAGTGGACTGCAAAGGTTTGAGGAGAGTAGCTGGTCAAATCTATCTGTATGTAAAGTAAAAGACGTGCTGTGGTTCCTCAAAGTCAGAAAGTCAAGATCTTCCTTACCAGACGATTTTTTTTTAATTTGTGAGTGGGTTTTAACAACGAGCACTGCTCCTCGCTGCTCGTTCAGACCAAAGTATTGCTCCCTTGCGCTGACGACTAACCCTAACACTGAACACTACCTTCTGCTCAGATGTTTTACTGAATTTGAAATCTCTTCAGTTTTTCTGTATTTTATACTTTATTTGTTATGCCATGTTTATACTTTATTACCTTAAGTTAATACTACATGCGTTTGTGTATTTAAGCTGCTCAACATATTCTGACACATTCCAAGACGTACTAAAAATGAACTTTGAACTTTGAATTTTTAAGACATATGTAATGTACGTTTCAACCACTTCTGCATTCTTTGTGTGATTTCAACAGTTCTGGTTTTAAAATATTCAGCTCTTTCTGTAGATTTACACTTTGACTCCTGCTTTTTGAAAAACTCTTCATGCTTTACTTTAATACATTTTGGGCCTCTTTTTTATTTCACCAAGTGTGGTGAAATAGGAGTGTTTACCTTTCTCCGAACTTAGCTTCATTCAGCATGTTGCTCCCTTTAGCTGTGGTTGACATGTTTAAGGTACTGAGTAGATTCTGCTGAGACCTTTTTTTGAAAGTTTTTTTTTTTGTGGCTCTCGTGGCCTTTATTCACACTCAGTGAGACAGGAAACTGGGACAGAGAGAGTGGGGAAGACACAGCAAAGCATCACAGGCTGAGAGTCAAACCTGCAACTGCTGCAGGAGGACTGTAGCCTCTGCACCGTGGGTCACCCCCGAGACCATCTTCTATATTCTGTTCACACATATACAACAAGATTAAACCAGGATGTTGGGCTGTTAGTTGCATACCTGTCAAGTATCCCATTTTGGCCGGGAAAGTCCCGTATTTTACTCTTCTCTCCCGTTGTCCTCCCGTATTAGTATTTTTCCGTAAATCTCCCGTATTTTAACCTGTGTTATTAAAAATAATGATACCGCATCGGGCGGAGTAAAAAAAAAAAACAAAAACATTCCCAATCTAATATCTGTCACTTGCCTCGCAATGGCTGCCACAGCAATAATCCACTACAGGTTCTGTAGGTGGTAGATTTCGCGAGGTTAGTGTGTGACATCCAATAAGTGACAGCGCGTGAAGCAAAAACTTTACAACAATAGTTATTTATTATTTTGCACTATGTACGGACATACAGATATATATATATATATATATATATATATATATATATATAATATATATATATATATATATCTATATATATACAGGTGTATATATCTGTGTATACTGTACATTGTATTTATTTCACTGCAAAAGCACTTCTGGTTAGATGCTAACTGCATTCAGTTGTCCTGTACTTTGACATGTGCAATGACAATAAAGTTGAATCTAATCTAAGAAAAGAGCTGGTTGAAGTTCAGGAAGTAGTGTAGTTGTGATTTTAGCTTTTTTATACACCAAACATGTAAGAGATACTGGAGCTTGGTTGGGATGGTGGGACTGCTCACAGCGGGGCAGCAGAAGATTTCCCTTATTTTCAAATCCAAACTTGACAGGTATTTAGTTGGACTTATAGAGTTATAAAATCTGTCATTAGTTTTCTTTCAAAACTATGTTTGACTAACCTGCAGGTTTATATACAACTTTATTTTTATCCACTTGTGAGAAGAACAAGTTTCTGCCAACCTTTTTTGCTCACCAGTTTTCACATTTTTAAAGAAGTTCCTTTTTTGATAGTGGTCTACTTCTCCAACAAGTTATCAATTTTTTTGTATGTAAGTTGGCTTACAGAAGGACAAAAGAATGCAAAAATATGACAGACAAAAATAAAACAAATTATCACTTCTCTGACCCTTGCTGAGGCAGAGAAATGAACCATGTTTCTGTCAGCTATGTTGGAAGGACTGGGTTGACTTTTCATTGTATATGTTTGAGTGCTATCATGACAAAAGTGCTCCTGGTATGCCGATAATAGCATAATCTTCAAAAATGATTTTGAGTTATTTAAAGAGAAACTATAATTATAAAAAAAAAAAAAAGACAGAATGAAAAAACAAACAACTTGCCATTATCACTAAAAATGCCATTTTTGATAAAGAGGATATAGTTGGGTGTCTGAAGTTCCTAATACGTCAAAACCTCTGATAAAACACAACTCTGTCTTTTAGGTTCAGGCAATCTCAGTGTGAAAATATGTCATTCAGTGAACAGTGAGCCATTCAGATTCGCAAGGTTCTCTGACATTACACACCTTGATCACTGTTCGAATTATCCAGCCTCTCCATTTTTTCCCTTATCTGACTTCACATCATGCAGCATTCATTCACTATTCCATTGATATGGGTAGCACATAGTTGTAAAACTTGTTTCAAAAGATTCACACCCTGCAGAGAAGAGGTTAGAGTAAAGTCAAGAGTCTGACTACTGCCATAAAGCCAGTTGCAATGAATAGAGCTGTAAAACATATTCCATTTCTAATAGAACAGTATCTCTAGCATATTTTTACTAAAGCATGTCACAGACATTTTATTTAGATCTCAGAAAATGATGGATGGAATTGATAAAATTTTATACCATCACTGATTCTGATTATTGATCCAATTCTTTAAAGATTTTCTTTTCGCTTGTTTGCGTGGGTCCATTAGTCTTTGTGGAATGCTACATGTTTTGTGGTCTTGCCTGTTCCCCTCTCGTTGCCTTCTCCTCACCCAGTCTCCAAAAGTTAAGTTACGTTTGTACTTTGGTATTTTTGTGTTTTAGGACTGTTGTGTTTTGGACTTCTGGTGCTTTTGGATTTTTGTCTTTTTTGGATTTTGTGTTTTTGTAAATAAAACCTTTTTGTTTTTGTACTCCTTCTCCTGGATCCTTCTCTTTAATTCCTGCAAAACATGACAGACATGTCTTTCCATTTCTAATGGGATGACACTAATCAGATCTGTGTAAGCTGGTTCCCTGCTGTACAACTTTGCGGTAAAGAGGAAAGCTTAAATAAAGGACAAGTCCATCTTAATCACATGCTTCTGTGGTCCAGTGGCAAGCAATGAGACAGAAATGTCACATTAGCAATGCAAACTGGTTTATTATACTGCATAGACAGTTAAACCAAATGTGTCCAAACACTTTGGCCTTTTTTTCATTATCATATTTTTATATTGGCTTTTCTCAGAATATATTGAAAAAATTAAGTATGATGAAATGAATGTTTTACAATACCTAATTAGAAGTTAAACATCAAAAAAGTTTCTCTACTGGAACAAGCTATATTTTCTAAATAGATGGGAAAAAATAATTGGAAAAATATACAGTACCAGATGGCAAGCATCCTTTGTCACTCTGTTTCAATCATATTCTTTTAGTTTTTTTTTTTTTTTTAAGTTACTTCAGGTATTTTGATGCCTGAAATGTCATCAAGATGTAAACAAATAAATTCAGTGTCTGTGTTTTGAATAAAATAAGCTCCAGTGGACGATGAGGGAAGAGTAAAAACCCAAGCTCTCTCTTATTTTGTGTTATTCTGTAACCAGCTGTTGAAGTTACATCTTATTCTCATCATATTCTTCCTAGTCATCTTTGACTGATCATTTTATGTTGTAGCTGCTGTGTGTTTTACAAAGAGGATAAATTTTCAGTTTTCAATTTTGAATGACCTTTGTTCAGGCGTAATTCAACAAGCACATGTTTATTTTGTCCACTCTTGTAATACAGTAATTGAACTGTATAATGTTAATATATGGCTTTATGTCTTTGAAAGGGGATTCTGATTTATTTTCTTGTGATGAGCAAATCTGTTTTGAGGGTTCAAGGTGTTTCTCAACGTGTGGAGTTGTTAGATAACAGATGGCTCACTTGGTGGCCGCTGTGGTTCAGTGGGGGCAAGGGAGTATGTGATCCTTCACCATAACGGCTTTCACTCCTCTCTGATAATGCTATTTAATCTGGAGGTTACACTCGTGGCACTGACATGGCCCACAGACTTGGTAGAAACCTTGACTGGCACTTCACCCCTCAGTGATGACAAAAATCTGCCTGCTTAAGCAGCTATTACTCTGCCTGATTGGTAATCATGACATGGAGTACAGAATAAATCCTTCAGACTGCAGCTGGTTAAGATAGAGGTCTTTAAAGGAACCAAGTGATTACGTGACCTTGGATAGAGCTTCGAAATGGTGCCAGCAGAGGAAAGCCTGTTGGGGGAGGACTACAATTTTCTACCATTGGCAGTGTAATGACATATTCTCATGCAAATTAAATTCACGAACCAACAGCTATGGCTGTTAAAAATTAGCATTTTTTTCTTTTGCCTTTAAAGAGTGTACTTTACGATTCACCCAAATGGTCTTATCAGCCTTAAATGTAATGTATTTATTGAAACAGAAAAGCTATAGATTTATTTATCCAAACCTATTGATTTTATGTGAATTCTGCCGCTCTAAGAATAGCTTTTCATTGTGAGGAAAATGCAAATTTGAATGAAACCTCTCAAATAATGCTGATTTCACAGTGATGTTGGATCAGCTGGATCAGATCAAAATACTTCTGGCTTCAGTGAGATAGAGTTGCATCCAGTCAGAGCATTGTGGTTATAGCACCTGTATTATGTGAAATGCATCATTGTAACTGTCCTGGCAGAGGTTAGGAGGAAATCTGTTTGAATTGGGGGCAGGTACATTCTGCCAAAACAAATGAAACATGAACTTTCAGACTTAAATGCTTCACAGGCTCAAAAGAGTACATTCATAGCGTTTTGTATGGAGCTCAAATAAAGAAAAGACAGCGGAAAAAGGGGACTGGCCCCAGTTTTTAGTGAACATTACATTTTTGGGGCACAGGGTTGTACGTTGTAAAACAGACATGTCTGGTTCTACTATACCCTGACCCGCTATGAAGCTTTGCCTACTGTTACCTTTGCATGTACTGTCAAAGATAGTAAAAATTATATTTATTCCACTTCATTATGTAACCGACCATGTTTAAACCTGTACCAGGTTTTCAGGCCTTGTTCAAGATACGTGGTTCAAAGTCAGGTTCAGTAGGCTGCAGGATGATTTAATTTTTTTACTGAACTGTATCAAAAATCATATTCATTCTGGCTTTTTTAATGTTTTCCTTTTAATAATGGAACCCTCCTGGGTCTTCTTCCAGTGGAGTCCATTGTTGTTCAAAAGGAGATGGATAGTGTGATCAGACAATGATACCCTGACCTTGGAGTTCAAATTGAATGTCTTTGGATTTTTTTTTCTCTTTTTTTGGCACTTTGTCTACCATCTATACTACTCTTCTTATCAACCTGGGATTTATTTAATTTTGGAGTTACATCCTGGGAGGTTAGCAACAGCTCCCTGAACCTTATACTTTTCGTTTTTATTTGTAACTGCAGTCACAGGAACCTGAAGCTGCTTGGACATTTTCTTATAGCCTATTAGTTGAAAATTCATATCTAAAGTTTTCTTTTTAAACTCCTCAAACAACTCTGTCTTTTATCTACTCTGGTCCATGTTGAAGTGTTGTGCACTCATTAACACTTAGATCCACAGTTACAAGTTTTCTCTCTAAATGGGCTGAATGAACAATAAAGACAATTAAAACACCTATGACATTTAGATTAAACAGTTTTGTTGGAAAACACTTAAAATGCAGTTATTTATTATTGTTTTAAGGGTGAACAGCAAAGCAGTTCTGGCTATTTTAGTCAATCATCTCTGGTACTAAAGACATGCTTGTATACATGAGAAAAAATAGTTTTTGATTTTTGTCACTTTTTGGGAGAAGATAAGCATTGTTTCATTGAGCTATAGGGGCAACAAAAAAATGTCATGTAATGTTTTTGGAAATTATCAGTGCTTCATTAAATTTGGAATCATCAATAAAACAGAAAGACTTGAGGCTTAGATGTCAGTAAGAGTTAAATTTTAAAAACGGGTTCTTTGGTGGTCATTTTCCAGTATGAGAATTGGTGGTTCTTGGCAAGACACTGAGCCTCAACATCACCACAGGCATGGTGATCAGTACGTAGATGTAGATGTTACCAGCATCAGAGCTAGGGGAATTCTGGACCAGCAGCAAAGAACACTCGTGCTTGGGTGCACTGTGTCTTTTTAATCCACAGCTTCTTAAGAAAGTGGCTATGACTGCAGTTATCGTCTTGCTCAACCCAAAGCTCCTTTATTCTGAGTTTGTCAGCAAAACATATAAATTGCTCAGGGTGCCAGAAGAGTGAATATCAATGACACAGATCATACAGAATAAGTACAGAGAAATTCACATCCTAAGCATTTCAACAGTTGGGACAGTTTATCTGTAACAGTTTAACAGTTTATCTATTCTATGACAGAACAAAATAATACAGCTGCCAACATGCACAACCTCGTTGCCTCACACATTACACGTCTATTTGAACCCACTGAGCATAGTTTAATATACATACTTCAGTCAGAGCTACATAGTCTCCTGTGTGGTACTTAAGCCTGATCTAGGTAAGATGAATATGTTAAATTATTGAATAAAATGACCAAATCAATGTAATTAATTTAAAAGGAGCAACTGATTTAATCTTACATTACATAGATAATATATATTTAATGTGTCCTGTATGTGATGAGTCCTGTATAGACGCTATGCTCATTTATAGAGACTGGATCGGAGATGTAATACCACTGTCTACCATGGGCTGTGATATAACTCATTGTAGCATCACTTTCTACGTTCAAAAGAAGAAGAAGCAATTAAAGACGGCTTACTGCTATTATTGACTCATTAATTAACACTAGTTTTGAGGGTCATGGCTGATCCTCTGGTCAAACTCATTGCATCATCGCTACCACAACCTGCTTCTGATTCTGATGAAAAAAAAAACCTGTCACAAGTAAAGGAATGAAACAGAGGCAGATCTGACAGTGTTTCTCACTGATTAGTAAGTACGCTATACTTTTTACTAACTAATATTAACATTTACTCTAACATTAGAGGGGTTGTTTCGGTGTGACAACACTGAGTTGTAGCACAGATATATTCAGTTCAACTGAAGTAAATCTACACAGCTTGTTTTCTTAGTTTTGCTGACAAACAATTTTGGTTTGCTGCTGTGTTTTATGCTTGATATCACCTTGATTGAAAGGTTGGTGCTGCTAACTTGTTAAGTGGTGCTGTTTAAATGAAACGAGGCAATATAGAATAATAATAATAATATAGAACACTACTAAATAAATGATTCCTGGTCAGCTGTATGTCATTTTTACACTATCAACACTTAAGCAGGTATATATTTTTCTAGGCTCACTTTGAACTTTGGGTCACCAGATGGTAGTGTGTTAAAATAACTATCAGTGTTTCAAATTTTACTGTTTTGTCTTCCAGTTGGACTGTATTGTCCAGGAGGTGGGATTGGCTCACTATACAACCTCTGTGGGAGAAAGTAGACTTTCTTCTCTGGAATGTTGGATTTATCTTTCAACACTGTTTTCTCCTCAGACGACAACAGACCACTGAGAACATTCAATAAGAATTTGACATGTAAAACACTGAGATATCAATTCAGTGTCCATTTTTGAACTAAATCTTACATTTCTGGACACTACAGAATGTGTGTATATCAGCAAACAAAAATGGGTTGATAAAATATATGGGCTTACTTGTGCATTACAACAATAGAATGACTTGCTGCACAATTTAGTGTCAGTGTAGATCACTTTTATTGAATACAGAAGACACTGATGAACAATGAGCTATTAGGAAATTGAGATTCCACAAGCAGAACAATAAAACTTAGTATTTACAATAAATCACACATTGTGATAAGTATGGGGGAAAAAATGCAATTTAATAAGAGAATTAGAAAGTTTGTACAAATGAAATGCTTTCTTGTTATGGGCTGTGTATTTGTGCACACTAGACAATCCTGCTGGTGGTGGTAAACCATGCTGTTCCATCCTGGATGTTGTACCAACAGGCTGTTGGCTGAAGACCAGAAGTGGTGGAAGGTCTTGGAGAAGTTCCTCCAACATGAATGTAGACAGAATATTACCTCACAGCTCTGCATATAAATGACTCAATAACTGATCACAGAATGACATATAATACTTCACATACTGAGAGTTTCATACAATTGAGCTCAATGAGAATTAAGTACATTCATTAGGCCATATTTAGTACAGCAATTGTCCTGGAAATAACATATATGTGTGTTGGACAATTTACATTTATTCACTTGACAGCTTTCTGTGTTGATCTATAATCTTCAATGTCAGTCCTCTTAAACACTGACATTTGCTTTTATAAAGAGTGACATAAAAAAAAGTATTTACCCCTTTCTGATTCTTAATTCTCTGCATGTTTGTCACACTCAGATGTTTCAGATCATCAAACAGACTTAAATATTAGATAAAAAATATCCCAAGTAAATACAAAAAGCTGTTTTTAAGTGGTGATTTTATTTATTAAGGGAAAAAAAAAAAAAACTATCCAAACCTATATGGCCCAACGTGAAAAAGTAAATGCCCCCTTGTTAAATCATGAAGTAATTGTGGTAAATCCAATGTTTTGGAAAGCTGAGTTCAGTTTCACTGGCTCCACCCATGTTTGATCACTGCCAGATCTGTCAAATCAAGAGATCACTGACACAGAACCTGTCTGACAAAGGCCAAAAGATCCCAAAAAGCAAGACATCATGCCACGATCCAAAGAAATTCAGGAATAGATGAGAAAAGTAACTATCTATCAGTCTGGATATGGTTACAAAGCCATTTCTAAAGCTTTGGGACTTCAGCGAACCACAGTGAGAGCCTTTATCCACAAATGGAGAAAACATGGAACAGTGAACCTTTCCAGGAGTGGCCGGCCTACAAAAATGACTCCAAGAGCACAGTGACGACCCATCCAAGAGGTCACAGAAGAAACCACAACAGCATCTAAAGAATCGCAGGCCTCACTTGTCTCAGTTAAGGTCAGTGTTCATGACTCAACAATCAGAAAGAGACGAGGCAAAAATGGCATGATGGCAGACTTCCATGGAGAAAACCACTGCTGACCAAAAGGAACATAAAGGCTCATCTCACTTTTGCCCAAAAAACATCTTGATGAAAACCAAGACTTTTGGGAAAATATTCTGTGGACTGATGAAACGAGCTGAAGTTTTTGGAGGGTACATTTCCTGTTACATTAGGCTTTAAAGTAATACAGCATTTCAGAAAAAGAGCATCACACCAACAGTCCAATATGGTGGTGGTAGTGCGATGGTCTGGGGCTGCTAAACAGTTATCATCTTGTCATCAAGGTCAGCACATGTCTGATAAAAACACAGTCACTTGTATCAGGGTGTGAAGATGGAGGAAAACATCTAAAACCTGCAGGACACTGGCCCTCAAGGACCGAGATTGGAAACCCCTGATGTAGAGCCAAGTCGGTTTGGATATTTTTTTTTTCTTTTTTTTCCCTTCATGAATAAAATCAACACTTAAAAACTGCATTTTGTGTTTACTTGATTATCTTAATATATAAGTCTGATGATCTGAAACATTCAAGTGTGAGAAACATGCAATAAAAATAAGAAATCAGAAAGGGACAAAGACTTTTTCATGGCAGTGTAGGTGCAGTAGAGCTACAGTCTGGCGTCAGTAGTCTGTGGTCCTTATTCTTGTCTTTACAACGCTGAAAAACCTTTTTACTGTAAGACTGAATGCAAAAGAGCTCCAGTCTACTTTCCCCTTTAATGGTCCCCCCACAGTACAATTTTTCACAAAGAAAAAAAATACTATATTCATGAAAAAAAAAAAATATTTGTGCTGACTATGATTGAAGTCCAAAGTCCCAGATTCCTTTGGGTTGTTCCCCTGACACATCAGAAAACCAGTATTCCTGGGATGAAACAGCAAGGCAGCTTTTATATATAGCTTTTATTCATCGTAAAGGGGATTATGGTGTTCACTGCCAGCCTGCTTGAAGACTAGTTTGCTTCCACACTTCACCACATTTTCTGAGGTGATGCAAAAGCTTGTGATGGGACATAAAAGAAGAAAACAGTCAAGCATAATGGGAGTGACAACTCTAAGTCTCTGTTTATTCATTTCAAATGAAAACCATAATTTTATCAAATTGGGCAGCATGAGTAATGATGCTTCTATAGATTAAGTTGGCTTTAAAAGTTCGAAATTTTGTCAGGCTGTAACTAATCTGTTGTGACCTAACAAGTTTAGAATGTACTCATATATTTCAAAAAGACAAATTGCATTTTGGATAACAGCAAATTGCAATAATGCATTTCTTTTGAATGTGGAATAAAAGAGGAGCATGCAGTTTATCCAACCTCATGAATCATTCATTGTTTATTGGTCCAGGGATTTATGGCAAGGAGCAAGAGGCCAACTTTCGATTGTTTTCTGAAACTTTTCATATGGTGCTCCCTTTAAATAATTTGTAGACATGGCTTTGATGTTGTTGAGGAAATAAAAAGGACCCTGCACTGTGGTGAAGGTCAGGCAGTATTCGAATGAAAAACCAAAAAGCTGTAGAGCACTGATTTCTCAGAACTTTCATGGCTGGAATGTAAAGTTACTTAGCAACGCCATAGAGGATGGCAAGGGATGCAAGCTGGTGCTTCCTAAAGGCCCATTTTTACTTCATGAACACAATTACCTCCCTTCATTATTTTCTTTTTTCATTTTTGCCTTAAACAATGCTCTCTCTCCATTTGGCTTGTTAATTCTAGTAGAAAAAAATAATTCTTCTTGGATCAAGAAAGAAGATATATTAAAGTGCAAAAGAATGGATGTGCACGTATGCCTTATGGGCAAACATCAACGTCACATCCAGCATCCAGACCTCACCTGCTAATCGTCATCAGAACTCTGGTTGCAGCATCTTGTTTATGACATTCTGCAGTTTCTCACCACTGAGCTGAGTCACTTCTTCACTTCATGTTCCGGTCAGACATGTCTTGGATGACTAAATAGTGCATGATGTAAAATCACCTCTTGAAAAAAAGAAAAGTAATAAAGATCTGATATGTAAGTGTGGAGTGCCATTAAGATGGAATACAGTATGGTGGATCTTATGCCAGATTCAGGATATTAAGATTGGAGAAAAACACATGCTATTGTTATAGGTAATAAAATTCTTGCTTGGGCTTTTTATATATATATATATATATATATATATATATATATATATATATATACAGTGGTACCTCTACTTATGAACGTCTCTACATACGAAATTTTCAGGTTACGAAACGCCTCAACAGGAAAATATTGTCTCTTGTTACGAAAAAAATTTTCAGGATACGAAAGGCAAAAATACAGTACGTGCTGCTACTCGCAGCTCCCAGAGATTACAGACCGTAAACATACGTGTATGCTCTGTATCGGTTTGAAAGTGGTGTGTCCGAGCTGCTCTGCCATTAGCTGTCACTAAACTAGCATCTTCCTGGCATCCCATTGGCTAGGAAGGGCCAATACACACACACACACAAGTATATATATATATATATATATATATATATATATATATATATATATATATATATATATATATATATATATATATATTAGCTGGGCAAGTTAACGCGTTATCGCACGTTAACCGCATCAATGCATTAGACATGTCTAAATTTGAAGGTACTCTTTATTCCATGATCATGGGGGCAGGTCGACCAACGGCCATCAGTGGTTTGTGATGGAATGTCAAAAGACTGAATTATTGCAAAGAACCTTATACACAGACAAAGAACATTACAGCCCAAAGTGAACTTGTCTGTAGCTTTTTCACACACTAAAATGTCCTCAGATGGTTCCTGAGAAACAAAATGATTTCTCTTCCAGAAGCAAGTCATTAGAACCATATCTGTCTGCTCTGGTCTTTGAGAGGTCATAGAAGGTTATTAGAATAAAAATTTCCACATCAGTAGCTGTAATGATGCTCAGTGATGTACCAACGGTTGCTGCTGGGTGTCAAAAATGACAATCCTGATAATGTGCCCAGCTGAGTGCCCACTGACAATGTCTTTCCAGCCATTGTGGTAATGGAACTGGTTTGAGTGTTTTTCTCCCAACTGAAAATGGCTCTGGCCTTTTTTCTCTCAACACTACTTCTTTTCATTGAAACAATGCAGAAAATATATAATACTGCGCCATACTGCGCCTTCATATGTCTTTCTAATGCAAATATAACGCTATATGGCACAAAAGGACAACTGAGCCGTTGCTTACCCTCAGCTGTGTTTGCCCTTCTGTTATCTTCCACCAGCTGCAGGGACGGTGCACCCTGTCAAGGAGAGGCTGTTCGGAAAAAGCAGAATGAAAAGATAAAATGACACAAGAGGTCATTTACTGTGCTCATATTTAGTCCCCTTAGCTTTGAAGATGAAGAGGCATGAAAGGAGGTAGAACAGCAGTAGGTAACTGTGCTCCTGTGAGGTGTAGGAAGAGTTTTTTTTTATTTATTTTTCCTTCAGTAGTTTTAGGAAATGGCCCTTCTATTACCAGCCTTCTGCTTCTCAGTGGTAATCAGTTCAGCTTTAAAGGCGGAGGAGACAAGCCTTTAGAGACTTTAGCAAACTGAGAGTGTCTCAGCCAACCGCAAGCTTATTGATGCTGTGCTATTTTGGTTTAATAATGTTGTTGGTATATACTTCATTTGTTCAGTTAATATATATATATTGTGTTAAGGAGAATGTAGTGCCCAACAAGAATATTTAACACAACACTCATATAACTCACAGTACTGGGTTAATAATTAGAGTTTTGCCACACAAAAAGTATAATATTTACCACAAAACATTTGAATCACTCTCAGTTCATCTGCACTTGAAGCAGTCTAATTATGCTTTATGTTTTCTGACTCAACTCATTGTTGTAATAATTCACTGTAAACCTGAACAACTTCAGAGGACTCAAAACTTTTTATGTATCTGATTGCCTAATAAAATTTTAGTATTATTAATATTAATGTTTTCAATTAAACTTTTCTTTGAAACTATACTTTGGCTACACTCATTAGTGTGGACCTTTTTCATAATTTTAAAGTTCTCTAAACTTATGTTAAATTATATTCATACTTACATCTTTTAATTTCTATGTTTTAGATTATTTTCTCTTAATGACACATAATGAAATGAAAAATACTTTATTTATCCCAGAAGAGAAATTTAACATTGTGGTAAGGGCTTTTTTCAATAAATAAATGATAAGCAATAATAATAATATAAGTAAGTTTAATTAACTTTATAATTCTACTTGTACTTCATAAAAAATTTACTAAGATTAAACATTAATATGCCTGGATTCCATGTAGTTAGTGGAGTTTAAAATCAAGAAATGGAAATCTTTTATTTGGAACTGATTTGAAATCAGTGCATTCATACATAACTATGGCATTCTGGTGTAGCCTTTTCAAAGATTCTCAATCATGATCAGTGCCTGAACCTCTAATATAAACAGTCACAGCAAACTGAACATGCTGTTTGGTAAAACATTGACCTGCAATTTCTTAAAAAGTCAAGTAACTTTACATTTTTGGAGCTTTACAAGTTAGGATATGTGATTAAAAAAAGGGGGGCCTTAGTTCTGCAGAAATCAAAATAACAGTTTTTTTTGAGTTACCCCAAGGTTACCCCTTGGCAACATGTAAAACATAGCTCTAACTAAAAAAAAGGGGGTAAAAAACAGGCATTGTGCCTGAAAAATGCCTGAACAGGCATTTGTAAACATTTTGTTTTCCGTTACTAAAAGCACAGCTGTGGGTTGCATATGTGCTGTTATTCAGAACATGTATATACAGGGCCTTCTATGTTAGAAGCAAGAATGTTGGAAACCCTTTTGCACAACTGCTTTCAAGATTGCATTTGACTGCACTTGTTGCTTAGTTCAACAGCTGCAGGATTGGGCCGCCACCAGTGCAGAACTTGCTCAGGAATGGCAGCAGGCATTATTACAGAATTATTAGGATTAGTTAGCCTTGCAACACTGCTGAAAAGAAACAGGGATATTCTGATTTTCTTTGATTAATGTTGAACAATAAGTAGGTCTAACTTTGCAAAGAGCTCTTTTGTAAGTTAAAAGGCTCAGTTTCCAAACTGAATGAGATTCCTCCAGGCCAGTGGAATGTCATAACCTTTCCTAACTTTTTCAAAGTCTGCTTCAGGGAAGCAGCTCTGAATTGAATGATGGAGGCTTTCTCTGACTTGTTCCCTTCTTTTTCAGGAGCCAAATGTTGTATGCATAAAGGCCATAGGGCTGTCAACCACACAATCTATACAGGAGTAAAGTCAAGGTTGCTGTGTTTTATTCTGGTCCAGTACAAGGATGAAATTAAAAACTGCATTATTTACTTAAATTTAGCTACAGGACCCTCTGATAGGCATCTACAATTGTGGAATATCCTCTCAGATGTTGTGTAGTTAAGTTTGAAGGTTACTAAAGAATTATCGAGTAAGACTGGGTTGTAAGGGAATATTGTTAGTGGATTAGTTTCAGTGATGTGAGTCAGAATAAGATCAATGGTATGAAGAAAATAATGAGTGGGTCATTTTGTAAAAAGCCAATTAAATTAGAACTCAGGGCAACATTCAAGCAATCATTTTAAATATCTTTGTGAATGTGACTTCCATGTGAACTTTTATTTGTACTTAACACTAATTAAGATTTTGGTTAGCTTGTGGGGCTCCTGGTGGGGTCTAAGAAGATTCTGGTAAACTGTCGGGCGGGGAAAGCAGTGCTTCCCCAACACTGTGTATAGTGAGGGTGAGATGTTCTTGACCTCTACTGAAGGTGTCATCAGGGGGTGAAAGAAGTACTTTGAAGATCTTCTCAATGCCACCAACATGTATTCCATACAGGAATACATGTGACTGTACTCGCCCCTTACTGCAGCAGAGGTTGCTGATGTAGTTAAGAAGCTCCACAGTGACAGGGCTATGATGGTGGATGAGATCCACCCTGACTTCCTCAAGGCTCTGGATGTTGTGGGGCTATCTTGGCTGACATGCTTCTGCAACATTGTGTGGACATTGGCGGCAGTACCATTGGATTGGCAGACTGGGGTGGTAGTTCCCTCTTTTTAAGAAGGGGGACTGAAGGGTGTTTTCCAATTATAGCCAAATCACACTCCTCAGCTTTGTACCCTCTCCAGGTCCTGGATGGAACATGAGGATTTTCCCAACCAGTCCACATGTGCTTTTTGGACTTGGCAAAGGCATTTGACTTTGTCACTTGGGGTGTCCTGTGATGGGTGCTTCAGAAGTATGAGATGCTGAGTCCATTGCTACAGGCTGTCCAGTCCCTGTACAAACAGAACAAGAGTTTCATCCGCATTGCCGGTTGTAAGGTGGATTAATTTCCAATGAGAGTTTAACTCCATCAGGGCTGTTCTCTGTTATAGATTTTGTTCATAACTTTTATGGACAGAATTTTTAGACACAGCCAAAGGAGGGATTCCGATGGTGTTGGGATTTCATCTCTGCTTTTTGCTGATAATGTGGTCCTGTTGGCATCATCAAGTGGTGATCTTTAGCTCACACTGGAGCAGTTTGCAGCCAAGTGTGAAGCAAAACCTCCAAATCCAAGACCCCAGTTCTCAGTCAGAAAAAGATGGAATGCTGTCAGGTTTTGAGGTTGAATGGAGGACCCAAATGCAGGAGTTCAAAATGAAGGGTATTTATTAACAAAAAGACAAAAATCCAAACTTAACTTAATATAAAATGTAATCCACAGGGAAGACGGCAGGACAAACCAGGACAACGAACAGGGAACAAACAGGTATCCAGGCAGGTATCAAAATAGAGAAACACTCACGGGACACAAGAAGACAGACCAGCAAACAGAATGGAAGTGACAGGACCTATAAACACAGAGGGACAAACGAGAGGCAGGTGCAAACAATTAGGATGACAAGGGGGAGGGAGAAAAGCAGAATACAACAAAGACAAGACAGACCTTCAAAGTAAAACACGAACCAGTAGACAAGACAGGGGTTGATGCCAACTTTTCACAAAAAAACAAAGGAAAAACCAAAAGTGCCTGCCATGGCTGACCAACCATGGAGTTATCTGGAGTTCAAGTAATTCGGGGTTCACAAGTAAGGGAATAATGGAGCAGGAAATTAACAGCAGATCAGTGCAGCTTCAACAGAGGTGAAAATTCTGTTCCAGTCTCTTCTGGTGGCGAGAGAGTATGAAGTTGTGGATACAAGTGGTTGAGATGGGTTTCCTCTGCAGGGTGGCTGAACTTTTCCCTTAGAGATAGGGTGAGATGTTCAGTCATTCGAGAGAAACTCAACATCGAGAGGAGTCAGTTGAGGTGGTTCAAACCTCTGGTCGGGATGCCTCTTGGACGCCTCCCGAGGGAGATGTTTCATACATGTCCAGCTGGTAGAAGACCATGAGGCAGACCCAGGACACGCTGGAGAGACTATATCTCTTGGCTAGGCTGGCAAGGCCATGGTGTCCTCTCAGAGGAGCTGGTGGAGGTAGCTGAGGGGAGGAAAGTCTGGGCCTCTCTACTGAAGTAGCTTTTCCTGCATCTCAAATCCAGATAAGACGACGTTAATGGATTGATTGATGGACTAAGTAAGATATTACTTGAGTAAAATCTTTTTTATTTTCAGGAAGAGATTCTCCTCTTGATACTCTTTGTCATTCATATGCTGGGTGCAAAGCCATTAGATAGCTGAAAATGATCATACGATGACTACTTTAATTTGGGAATGCTTTTGTTTGCAATCATTCATTAAATCAGTTTCATGTTTTGGCTAAGATCACAGTCAAAAGAAGGTATTCAGTTGACAAAACACATGTTGTATTTTGGACCTTTTAAAACAAAAGAAAGACAGATCAATACTTCATCAAGCGAATTACCTTAAGTTAGCTATTTAATAATTTTTTTTAATTCAGTGGCTTTCATGTATAATTTTAAAAAAAAATCTGTAACAGAAAAAAATAGTATTTCAAAGGAGACCTTGATTTGAATTGTAAGATATTAGCTATATTGCATCACTGGGAATAGAAGAGGCAGAATGGATGAGATGTTTGACCTTTTCAGATTTTTCCCTTGGTAGAGAATTTGCTGGAGGGTGCTGGGGCAAGGAGCAGTGGTGCATTGAATTATCACTTGCACTGTTCAACAGCTACAGAGCTGATCTCCCACTTGCTCCCCTCCCACTACTAATGTGTTAGGAACACACTGAAAAAAAATATGGAGATAGCATGAGTGAGTAGGAGGGGGACTTTGAGTCTGTCTGATTCTCTGTGGGTTAAGCTTGGAAACAAATTACCACTTTAGGACAGCATTGAAGAAAACTAGCAGTAGGTCACATTGTGGTATCAAATCTTTAGCAAAAGCTTATGTCACTCTGCAGTGTGATTGAGCTGAGTCTGCGACAGCTCCTGACAGAAACATGTCACACTTTTGATGGATGATTTATATATTAAAAAGCTATGATGACTTTTTAGTTGACTGGGCTTTAACTCAACACCCCCTGTTCTATCATCAAATGAAAGCTCAACTCCAAGGATAAGAAAAAGATAAGAACAAACTTGTCAAAGTTCTTTTGTAATAGTTTTCAGGGTCAAAAAGGACATCATGTCTTTGTTAGGAGAGAGTGTCTGTCAAAAACACAATTGTCTGGGCAGTACATTATTCTGAAAAGAAAAAGTAGAGTTCTTTTTACAAAGAACTGTGGTTTGCAAAATATTCACTACAGTTGCCTTGTCTTCTACTATATAGGTTTGAAAATGGGTGGAAAATCATTGGTAAATTCCCACACTTTTTCCAGAAATATTCTATGGGAAGCATAAGAATAATGGAAGTATAAGATAATCAAATGGTATTTACTGGAATCAATTGAAAATTTGTGTTGATCCATCATATGCAAACATGAATATAAATATTCTGTTTATTCATTGGCAGTAATGTATGCAAACATGAATGGATATCCACTGAAGAACAAAAAACATTAATGTTAAATAAGATGAACATATTAGTATCCAACAGATCCTTGTGATCCTAAATAGGAATGAGTAGATAGCTGTATATAGTGGACATATGGAATAGGCATAGGTAGACATTTGGGAGGTTGTGAAGTCCATTTTCCTCCAACCTGAAGAACGTCGGGTCAATGCCAAGACCCGCCATGTGTCCACTGGACACTACATTGCCCTCAGTATATAGAATAGATATATAACAGGTTTGCTGTAGAGTGTTTGTGTGAACCTAGACACTGTCAAAGTCCTAGATAAGTGCAGACCATTTACCAACAACACTGAAACCACCTATTGTAGGCTATCAATTTTTGAAAATTTGCAGTCCATTTTCATTATTACCCTTATAATCCATATATTCCCATGGGTAGCTGTCAACTTTAACATTTCCTGGAATTTTGCAACCCTACTTTTATGCACACACAGTATACAACTGCATTCTCTAGAAAAATCTTTATGTCTGTATGACTCAGATTCATCCATCTTGCAATGACAATTTTTCAGAACCATTTGCTGCATGTGATTAAATGAATGTCCAAGAAAAGTCTCATCTTCTTCATTCATAATCCCCTGTACTGTAAATCCAGACCATGTTTTCTGGTGAAACATGTGATTTTTCCACACAGTGCCATCACCTCATGCTGCATCTTCTCTGTCTTCTTCTCCACTCCTCTCTTCATGTCATGCAGAAGACATCTTATGTGACGTAGGGGAGTTTCAGTGTCATAACCAGGCAACCTGCATCCCTGAGGCCTGGCTCTGTGATGGCGAGCCTGATTGTCCTGATGACTCAGATGAAAGTGATCAAGTTTGTAAGTCATTTATTCCATCCACTCTTCACAAATGCAAAACAGTCTTTCAGACCTATTTCTTAAGGTGGCATTCTACAATTCTACATTCCGAGAGTCACCTCCACAATCCACAAACTCATGCTAAAAAGATCCCAATCTCTATGTCTCAATGGCCCAACTGTCTAGGCAGTTTTCTGGTTTACTCTGTCACACAGCTGTTGTAATCATTCTGAGGACATTAGACTTTCTTAAATCTTGTTTGCAGCTGCCTTGCAAATAAATCAATGTGTTTCAAATTTTTCTGATTTAATATTCAGTGTTGTGAATGCAATATTTGCTGTTCTCTGAATATTAAGATTGTGAATGCATGCAGCGGGAATGACTGGGAGGAGTCTAATGATTATTTCTTTAGTTCCTTCTTTTATTTGTTCATTTGTTTTTTCATTCTTTATAACCACATGATCCTGTTTAGGGTCATAGGTTAGAAATTGTTCTTAACTACTGATCCAGTGTACACTGTCATTGATGCCACTTTATCTTGGAGATGTTTAAGCAGTTTAGAAGAATGTCTCCAGGACCAATAACGTTTCAAACTGATATGCCTTACTGTTGCCTTTTAAAGAGGTCATATTGAGCTGTGGGAGCTCTCCTCATTTCTTCACATTGTGATATTGCTTTCGTGCATATAAAAGCTCTGCAACATTACAAAGTCAACACTAAAGGGAGGAACTCTACTCCACAGAAATACTGCTCTTGAACTGTGTGAATTGGCTTGTTGGCAACCTAGGTGATTCTTTCTATGCGCAATAACATTACCATTACACATTTGCATAATGCTAGCCCAGTGGAGTTTGGCACAGCCAAAACAATGAATGAGCAGCTGCCTAAACAATAGCATTTTAGATCAATCATCTGTCTAATCAAAGCAGACTACACCTATCAGAAGCTGGGCTTTATGGAGATAAAGGTTTTAAACTGAGTATTTTTGACAGAAAGGGACAAAAAGGTGCTGCAGCAATGTACTAGCCCTGTCTCATCTGATAACATTCAATAAGGTAAGGCATCCTCAAATGTATTAGTTCCACAGTCAATGGTTTTTGTGAAAACCATGGTAACTGTCAAAGGTGCACATGAGGTCACGATACCAGTGATCCATGAATAGTAAAATGTGATCAGCCCTAATCCTTATATATTTTGCTAACCTTTTCTGTTTGAAATCAAACCTAATTATGCATATACATTTTTACTCTCACTATATATTTTTAGCTCCTAACCCTAGCAAGGCAGAATACAAAGGAATTGTGAGTGAGATGAAGGTCATAAAGTAAAAGGATAGTGGAAAAACGTGTTGAAACTGATAAAGGACTTCATGATACGCTCCCAATGGGATCCAATGGTAAGAAGTCCACATTTACTTCCAAAGGAAAGGGTGAAAAAACTACTACTGATAACTTGAAGCTTAATGATACAGTGTCTTTTCCAAGACTCTGTAAAGACATTTATAATGGACTTGGTGCTAAGCCAAAGCATAGTCAAAATGTTGATACCAAAGGAGGATATGTAACATCACCCAAAATAAAGTTAACAAACTGATTTTTACCACTGTCAGAGCCAAATGTGACTGAGTTTAACAAACAGAGAGTGACTACAAAGCAGCAGATGAACAGAATATCTGTGTCACACGTCAAGGTCAAAGATACCCTTGTACTTGGAGATGGAGCGATATCTAATATGAATATAAACAGAGCAGTTACTTGCAGCTATCCAAGTGCCACTGTCTCTGACATCACAAGGCTACTACCTGAGGTCCTCGAGAAACACCAGGGATTGAAACAGCTGATTGTTCATGTGGGTGCAGTGAATATTAGAAAGGAACAATCTGAAATCTTGAAAAAAGACTTTAACAAACTGTTTGAGAGTCTTCATAAAGTAGCAAAACCAACGTTCATTAGTGGACCTCTCCCAAACATCGGTAGGAAGATGGGCAAATTCAGTCGGCTGCTTCAACTGAACACATGGTTGTCCAAAGTCTGTGAGTCCAGAGGACTGAATTTCATTGAGAACTTTAATCTTTTCTGGCAAAGAAATGATCTGTTTCAAAAAAAAAGGCCCACACCTGAACAGAGGTGGAGTGAGACGACTGACGGATAATCTCCTCCACGCTCTGAGGCATCAGAATGGACCAGGACCAGGACCAGTGCTGACACACTAGACACCTAGAGCTGACACATTTCTCACCAGTAACTGACAAAACAGTCAAAGAGATCATCTGCAGTCTGAGTCCATCAACGTGCTGCCTTGATGATTTGCCCACTCAATTTCTACAGTCTGTGCTGAGCAGTTTGTTACCACAGCTCACTGAATGAACTCTTTAGGTGTTTTTTCAAGAAAATATTCAATTTTGACATCAAGATTTCAAAAGGCTATAACTTGAAAGCAGTTTGAGATAAAGGCATACTGTCAAAGAGAAAATTGTGCAGTATGACTCTAAGTCTTTGATGGGAGTGAAATTATTCATATGATTTGCATATTATGACAAATTATATTATCAATATCCTGCTCGTTGCAGGAGATGGGTGTCCTGTAATGCTCGGAAATAAGTGTCAGAAGATTCTGTGCTCCTCATGATCTGAGGAGAAGACGCAGAGCTGGAGAGTGCTTTGGTTCAGTCTATATATGAGCTGAGTTTTCATTCAGATTTTCACAATATTGCAAATATTATAGTATGTGATTCCAGCGCGGCCATGCTACCTGAACTGCCGCACAAAGCCATTTCCGGATCACGTAAACTGGACAATTTAATATTAAAAACAAATCCAGTCCTGTGGCCTGTTTTTTCATTTTGTATTTTTGATCCAAGTCTAAAATTGAAATATAAAAAAACAGGAATTTTTTTTACATTTTTAGTGTTAGATTAAAAAATGAAAAACAAAATAAAACAACACTTTTTAATTTTTTTAATTTTTTGATTGACAATTAAAAGTGGAAAGAACGGATGATACACAGATTGGTAAAGTTACAGAACTTTCACATGGACATTTTCATTTTAACGTTCTCCCACACAGCAGGTTTGACAGAAACAAGGTTATTTGTAACCACTGCCGAGTTAAACTCCCCGTTAAAGGTTTCTGCTGTTACCTTAGAAATGACCTGTTTTAATGTTAACATTGTGGCTCAGGATTTTGTTGGTAGACTTTTTAATTTAAAAAAAAGAATGAAAACAGGATAAAATTAATGCCCTGGCAGTGGCAATAAGCTTTATTTTATTTTACATTTTAACATGAGATTAACACTAAATATGATGTTACTGACAAGTGCTGATGTTGACAGTATTTGAACAACAAATGTTAGGACACTTTAGTTTATATGGCAGCAGAACATTTAAATACACTAAATACACTACTTTTGAATTCATTATTTATTCATTATCAGGTGGGTTTGGTGTCGTAGTGCAGCATGGTGGGATGGGGGAGGGTATCTGGGTGCTCTCAGGGTGCACTGTGTGTGTGAATGTGCAGGGTGAAGTATATGTGAGTATATGAGCTCTTATAAATCATGATGAGATAAGACTCCCCCCCCCCCCCACACACACACACACACACACACACACACACACACAAAGAACAGAAAAATCAGATTATTGACTTTCAATCTAGGTTCTCCTTTGGTGTGATTTATTAGGTATAATTAGGACTTTAGTTTGGTAGTGACATCTGTGCATAAATTGTATGCAATGCACAATAATTATTAATGCCTGTGGCTGCGTGAGCCAATACATTAAGTAGGCTACTTGTGGATGGCTCTGAGTATTGCAGGAAAAGACAGAGGCTTTGCTGCTCATGTTAAAAATCATATAATTACACTCACCAGATGTTAACACACACACAGCTGCTTGTAAGCTCTCTAAGGTATGAATGCAACTTGGTGGTAATTTGTTGTGTGAGTCTCCCAACGTCTGTGCATGCTGAGCTAAGGCAACACAACCCTATGATCCGGAGAGGAGTCAGGAGGCATATAAAGGAGATGAAGATAGTCTTTTCTCAAGACTACAAAAGAAAAAGCAGATGGTGTGCCAGCAACTGCTGCATCTCTTCCCTTCGAGTCTTTGTTGATAAAGTGAGCTAGTGTAGGTTTTGCTTTTCACTGCATATATCAATCCACCTTTAATATCTTGAACTTGAATTATTGCCTGTTTTCTCTTTTTGTTCCACATGTTTTACATCTTGTGTGCCAGATTAATTCCCATAAAAGATTGCATGAGAAATTGAGAGGCGCAAGTGCTGCTTTTTAGGGAGCACTCCAGGTATTTTAATAAGTTTTAGGTACAGCTTATTTGTTATGAAGGATTCAACTCAACCTGTGAAAGCAGTTGCAAAATGGCTACTGTGGAAAGAGCTTTCTTGCATCTGGGGAAAAAACAATAAACGTTCAAAGGTTTAGGTCAAAAATGTAAATTGATAGCCTGACATGCTAAAAGGGTAGGTCAAATGAAACATACAATCTGTGATAAAAAAGTGGCTTCCGGTGCCTTTGGAGCCCAAAATGTGCTAAAAATACACTGTATTAGTCATTCTTTAACTTTGCTGTTTCTGAACCAAATTGGAAAAACTGAAAAACAGAGATGTTTTTTTTTCTTGCAATTTTTCCTTTCTTGGGATTTTACGAATCTGCTTATTTTTCTGCTCTAAATCCTTCAACACCAAACAAATCAAATAAATTGCCTTGGAAAAAAAATAAAAAAAAGGAGGAAGGTAGCTGAGGAGAGGGAGGTCTGGGCCTCTCCGCTTAAACTGCTGACCGCCATGACCTGACTCTGGATAAGTGGGAGTTTTATATATATATATATATATATATATATATATATATATATATATACGCAGCCTAACCTTGTTTTTCTTTTTTTTTTCTTTTTTGTCACTACAAACAAAAAAAACACTTTTTTGTCTTCATTTGCTTCCATTAATCTGCTTTGGATTCTGAGTTTTTTTGTTCAATTCAGGATTTTCTTGCAGAAAGTCCTGCTAGAATAGTAGCCTGACTCCGATTTGAGTGAGTATTGTGTACAAAAGGTTTTAATTAATATCAATAGAAGGTGAGGTAATAAGTAGACCTCTTATCCTTTAGATATATAAAACTGCTGTTACCATGCATGGGCCCGACTCCTCCCTAGTAAGGCTTGGTAAAGAAGATATAATCGCTGGATCTTCTGGGCTTGTTGGGGAGAGGGGAGGAAAGATGGCCTTGGATTGCAAGACTGAGAGACGAGTAGGCACCAGCTTATCCACTCAGCTGCAGGCCCTACGGGAGAAGACAGCTGACACCAAATATCTAGGAGCTGGGAAAGCTGTCCCTAGAATAATCCTTGGAATGGCAGAAGAAAAACACAGCAAAATAGCAAGTTTCCAATTGTGTAGGAGTTTAAACAAACAGTTTTAGTGCAAGACTGGGTCAAATCAAATCTTTGCTTTGGTGCAAGACGACACCTGAAATGATGACTTTTGAAGGAGGAAGATCTGAGAAGGTCTGACTAGAGTGCCGTGATAGTTTGTACATTAAATTTGAAGGGTTAAATTTAAAGATTTTCTAAATGTCAAAGTGGTCTTGAGACATACAGTTAACAAGCCCTTTGGGGGGGTGTGATGCGATGCCAGAGGGGGTGTGTGTGACCCTGGGGAACAGGGAACAAGCACACAATGCATACAATGTTTCAAACGAAATGTGTAGCTTGAAATAATTAAAATTGTCTTATTGTCTGAAAAATTGTCTAAAAAAATACTTGTATATTCAGTTGCAGTGCAGATGTGTTTTTTGAGTGTGTTTATTTTGCTCTGTATGAGTATGTGAGAATTGTTGGACAGAATTGTAAATGTCTGATTCAGTAAAGTAACAATTCAGGCAACAATAATTAACCACAATAAGGAATAAACATCTCTGTGTGTTTAAAGCTAATTGAGAAGGCATATATATTTTAAAATTGGTCATCATGGTGGTACTCAGAGAGCTGAACAGTTTCTCAGGTGTTACGCAGTATTAAAAGTTTGAGAACCACTGAGCTATACTGTGTCGGGTGTTTTTTTGCACGGGCATGTGCGCACACAGCCCAGAGCAGGAGATATGAAGTGAACAAGAGACACCACAGAAAAATATCAAACAGGGATGAGAAGAAAGGCGGAGATGAGACAGAGATAGTGAGACAAACAAAAGTCACCACAAAGTTTAGATCAGGAAAATGATGTAATGCTTGGCTTCACTGTGACTACGGTGGGATTGATGCACTTTAAATCTTTACAGTCTAAAAAACAATGTTAATAAAGTTATTCTTTGTTATAAGTTGATCTATATTTCTATTTTTTTTGTCTCTCTTAATGTTAATAAGGATACAGCATTATGCAGAGGTGTACTTATAAAAATTTTATAGACAAATGATACTATTTATAGTGGCAGTGGGGGGGGGCGCGAAATGTTTTCTTCTTCCTCGGGGGGGCGCAATTATTGCAAATAATTGAGAAGCACTGAGGTAGAGCAATACATCTTACTTTTGATAAAGTCATAATTCACTTTATATAGAAGTATTTTCTCTTATTATTATATGCAAACTTTGAGTAGTAATGGCAGTGAGAGGGTCTCTTGCTCTCTGGATGCTCCATGATTGCAAACAATGTCTGAATCTGTCATGGATCCTTCAGGAGAGGATTTCGTGGACTTTTGGCTCCTCTTAAGTTGTGCTGCCATCAGGAGCTTCCTGGATCGGGTGAACATGGAGACCAGTGAATCCTCTGATTGAACGTTCATTCCCAGAGAAAAAAAGACAATAAAAGCTGCCAACGACTGACTTCAGAAACATGGTCACAGAAGCTGTCTCATCGCTGCAAACTGGCTTCACCTAATCTTCAGCAATTTTGACTTCAGTGTCCTCATGGCACAGTAGGAGGCCATTCAGCACTCTCCAGGATTCATTCTTTTTTTCACCAATCAATTATATGGGATTCCATATAATTGATTTCGGCTCATCATTAAAATTTTTAGGCAGTGATCAAAGAGCACAACAAATAGAAGTGTTCATTTGGTCTCCAAGCTACCCAGATATCAATCTGATGGGAACTGGTCTGTGGGAAACAATTACAGTCCACAGAGACCTCACTCCACAGCCCACATGGTCAAAAGGATCCATTATTAATGTGCTGCCAAACCTTCTTCCAGTCACTTATTGGTTATTGCTTTTCTGGGAACACAAGGAGGACTTGCTTGACATTAATCATATCATGCACAAATTACTAACTGTTGCCAGAATAATTTTGACAGTTTCTACAATTACATAGATTTTTAGTCATATTGTCCAGCATCAGTTTTGTGTTTGAATGTGTACACTGCACACAGTTACTTACCGGCAATACATGACCAACGTGGTATAAGAGGAGGTGAACAGTCACTATGGAGGTTGGCCTGGTGAATGGATGTGTGATGCATCACAAATGAATGCAGGAGTTGTGTCAATGGAATGGCAGTGTGGTTTTAAATGTCTGTTTTAAGTTATCCTAAATTAAATCACAGCATTCATCCTTAACATTGATTTATAGTTTCTGAATATCAGTCGTGTTTTCTATGTTTTTGTTTCTGAGAATTTTGTTGTGACTCTTCATATGGTACAATGAGGCAGGTAGATTCATTGAAATTGACTGGAGCAGTAAGCTTGAAAAAGAAGATGAATTTAATGTTACTTCTATTTCATTGAAATCTCTGTATTATTTGAAAATTTGGAATTATGAATATTGAAAGCATTGTGGAGTGTCTTTGATGAAACTGCTGTGACTCTAGTTTTGCTTTGTGATGTACACCATCAGCCTCGAGCAAGGTGTTTATACTCGTACGTTCCACGCTAAAATAAAACTGTATTACTAATGGCTCTGGTTCCCATGAGAACCAGAGAACAAATGAGAACTGGTTCTCATTTGTTTATTAGTGTGTTTCTGTAACTAGGATTTAGCCCTTTGATACATAAATTATTTTTTGCAAATATGTGATTTAATTTCTCAAATTACATTTTCTTTTTACCTCTGAGGATATGCAAAATTATGGAGTGTTCATTTTTTGCTTTCTTCATATTCATACCAAGTTAGTAAAGTGCCCCCTCCTGTGAACATTTACAACAATTAATAACCTATCCTAATTTAGCCTAGTTTAATAACTCAAATCATAATAGTCCTGGACAGTATGAAGAATTTGAAAAGATCAAGCAAGAGAAAAAGACAGTCCCACGAAAAAAAAAAAGAAAGAAAAACTGTCAGCAGCTACTTGTCAACTCTCTTAACGGAAAGCAAAAACCATGATTGCCTCGGGGCAAGTTGAAGTAAGATGCAGTACTTTTATTATTTTGTTACCAGAATGTATTTGCATCAATTTCATCATCATGATGATAAGGGCATCATAATTTAATGTTCACTGTTTTTTTTTTAAAATAAAAATCCTAATTTTATGGTAAATAACTCTAATTTTTTACAGTAGTTTTACTTTTTTCTAAAAAATGACTACAAAACTGTAAAATAACAGACATTTCTGGTAAATTTAACAACACAGTTGTTTTTTTTTTTTTTAAAGTATTGTACCAGTAATGACAAACTATGTCCATTTCTCTTTTTTCAATGGAAAAATGTATTATTATACATTATCTTTCCTGCTCTCTTAAATTACAGTCAAATCTTCATAAAATGACAATAATTATCTGTAAGTAAATATGAAGCTTGATAAATCAAGGTTCATGTCCATATTAATAATCCCATGTCTTTCTGTGTCATTTTAAGGAAAATCTCACTAGTTTCACAATTATGTGTACTTTTATGTTCAAATTAATTGTGTAAACAAATTTCACAAACTTGTTTTCTATTACTTCAAACACTATGCAATTAAAATAAAAATAAAGTGTATGCCCAAATCTGCTATCTGTTGAGGTTGAAAGTTACAGAGATGTTGCGCCTCTGGCCAGTCACTAAGTGATGTCACATTGTGTAGAAGTACTTACAGGCTAAAGAATCTGATAAATGTCAAATGAGAAAAGTTAGAAAATACTGCATTGCAATAGTCCAGGAAGTAAGTAGTATATTTAAGAATGGCTATCTTTAAGTTCTTTAAAGAAGCAAGATACTTTAAATTTTCAATTTCAATAGCAAAATTTATTTTGCTGTATGACATTTAGTGCAAGACATAGTATTAAAATCTTCATCAAAGACTTCAAGACTACAGAAATGCCAGTGATGGGCCACACAGTGGCACAGTGGTTAGGACAGATGGTCAACATACTGTAGTGATCTGACAGGTCCTTTTGGGTCGTTTCCCAGCATCCTTTGCAGCCCTGGTTGTTTAGGTGCTTATCTGTGTTTATTTGTTAGCTATTTGATTTAATGCTGCCATGTAATGTCTGTTGTTGGTTTGAGCCCCTGTTGATTCATACCCCTTACATTTAACATGTTAATTTGTGTCACCCTGAGTTAAGTCTGTCTGTGTTCTAATAAGTATCCGTGAGTTTGTTTAACAAAGTATGTAAAACAAAGCTTGCGCTGTGGTTCTGTCTGGTGTTGCAGACCAGAGTCCATTACACTACAAAGACTACTGTTCTTGAAACTGTTGCAATTTTAAACCCAATATCTAGTTTTTCAACAGTTTTTTGATGTTTTGAAAGATGAATCACATTATTTTTTGTGTCATATACTATTATATTACATCAAGCACAAATTTTAATACAACTTCTTTACATGTTTTAATGTCATTGAAACCAATTAATAACATCACATTTCTGTAAATGTAAGCATTATTATTTGTAATACAGCATTTACTTACCATATGTCTTGGTAATTTAATTGTTTTATAATGTGAAAATGTTTCTAATTAAATGTTAAAAACAACCTGAAAATAAGGCAAAATCTTGTTAAAATTACAACTACAAACTGTATTTTATTTATAGAAAAAAACACTGTATTTTTATGAGAAAGTAATTTTCTGTTAATTCACTGTATTTTTTTGGCGCCCCAGCTACCGGAAAATTACTGTTTTTTTTTTTTTTTTATTTATTTATTTATTTTTTTTACAGTGTTGATTTCATGTTGTCAGTATATCAGAAATATAGGTGGATTATTATCAGTATCTGCATCTGGAATCGGCAAGAAAAAAAATTGTTTAAAAAATATTTACATATTGAACATCTGCAAATATCCAATATCTTGCGCTCCAAATAAAAATCAATTAATGAATACATACATATGTAAGATTGAAATTTATCATTCTCATTATGAATTTACATTTTCAACACCAAAAACATCCTTTACATGCTATTTTTGTTCAGTAGAATGCATTGAATGGATATGTTGTGACTCCACAGAAGGGCTAATGGATCTAAACCATCCAAACCCATGCAGACACTAGAAAACAGCATTAAATGTCCTAAGCTCTATGCATGAAAGGGTTAATTTGAGAAGATGTTTGGTGTCTTTTGTTACCAGCATTATTAACCTAATATCCATGTCGCCTGTCTTCATGAGCTGGAGGCTTAAGGCTTTGAAATAGGACTTTTAATTTTATATTTCTCAACCTCACCCTCATTTGGAACAGAATGTACATCTCCGTAGGCTTGTCTCATCTCTTTTACCAGCAATTTCAGGGAACAAGTACAACAAATATTTTGTGAAGCCGACTGTTTTGTGTTTGTACGCCAGGAAAATATGTACGTTATGCTTTAAAAGTCTCAATGATTAAGACTGCTCCTTTTGTCAAAGTGTGATTATTGCAAAAAATGAGCCTCCGTCTTTGCCCTGAAAATGTCATTTGTTTACACTCAGTTCTTGCCTGCTGCATTGCCCCTCCTTCTGCCATTTAACAGATTTCCATATGTTTGAGCACTTGACTTAGGCAAAGCCATTAGTGCAAGAATTTTGTTGCCTGGTGACAATCCTGTACCCACACTACGTCTCATCCCTGTCAGAAGTGATGCACTGGGAGGAGCATTCATACAGCTTTGTCTTTGCTCTCACAACACCTCATAGCAGCAGCTAAGCTGCACTGACAAATTTTCCCCTCTGTATCCCCTCCTAGTACGAGTGCTGTGAGGGACGGCATCCCTGCTTGTCAACTTAAGAAACAGAGTAAAAGAGCATATTTTATAAACCTAACTTGCCTGCTGTCACAGAATCCGTTTGACATTTCTGTACTAAAACCTATATTATTCCCCAAATGTAGCAGCAGTATGAAGCACCATCGCTATGACATGATATTTAACTGAAGAATAATTACAGTGACAAAGACTTTCCGGTAACACTTTATTTGAAGCCTATCTCTATAATGCATTATAACTATAATTATGAGTTATAATTACCTTATAGCACTGTATAACTATAGTTATAAACACTCATAAATGATCATAATGCTTTATAACAATAATCATAACACACTATAAAGCATGTTATAATCACTTATAAGTTCATGTATTATAGTATGTTATAACTGTTAGAAACTCACTGTCAATGCCCACATAGATAATGCATTATACATATATTTATGGTATGCTTATAAAACGTGTATAAATAACATTATAAACACTCATAAATGATCATAATGCTTTATAACAATAAGCATAACACACTATAAAGCATGTTATGATCACTTATAAGGTCAGGTATTATAATATGTTATAACTGCTGGTCCCTTGCTCATCAATTTTTGTTGCAAGGATCAAAGGATATTATCATGATCATAGTTGTCATATATTAAAACTCTTTATAATGCCTTATAATCACTGGTATAATGCATTATAATCACAAGTATAATACATTATAATGTGTTATAATGACCAATGACCATAATGACCACTCTAAATGGTCAGTGGGTGCTTCAAGTAAAGTGATGAAACTGCTCTGTATAGACTGGTATAACACATTACAAACTGGTCATAAGTCACTATAAGTGGTTTGCTTGAAGAAAAAGACACATTTTTAATCTATTCAAGAACAACACAAAACACTGTAGAACTTTTTTTATTAACAATGTGACTCCTTCAAAAAACTGGATATTTGTTGTACTTTCTTATATCATGAATAAGGCAGCCAAGAATGCCTTCTCTGTGGTTTCAGGCATTTTTATCATGAGCTCCTGGATAAGGTCATCTTTCTTCATGAGTTGTTCCTGAAGAAGAGCCTTGTCCAACTTCAATATTTCGATCATCTCCTGTTTGGGACTTCATACTATAGAGCACCATTGTAGCGTCCCGACTAAGTGATGGTAAAACTCTCAAACTGATGGTTCATATTCCTTTATTGGTGAACTGTGATCCATTAAAGAATGCACTGAATGAACACACCGTAAGAGCTATAAAGAGAAGAAAATACAGTTACCCTTTCTTTTACTGAAATGAAATTATTTTTAACTGCTTTTATCAGATCAAAAGAAAATCTTCAATGAAGTGCTGTATTACTATGAACCAAACATGTTTTTTTTTTTTTTTTACTTTTTCTCTTTACTCCAATACAGTTTTTAACCTTAGCAGGCCTTACACAAAAGATAGAAAACACACTCTGTTGCTTTAATAAAGCAATCAATGTATTAGCTTAGCTTCATCTCACTTCCATACAGATTGAGTGATGCTGATAGCAGCTACCGCTAATCTTGACATTTACATACATTAAACTGTCAACGGTACCAAACTTGAGCCAGACATAACAGGATGGAGTAAAAATGAATAAAAACAAACCTTGTGCCTCTTCTTAGTCAGGTACTAGTACGTTTCATGTAACTTGGGTACACTTTACTATTTGTCTCACACTCTCAGCCTTGCAAAAACACTTTTTCAACTCCCAGTAAAATCCGAAACACCAGATTTATGTTGAGGTCTAGACAATAATGCTTTCAAAATAAAAACACTGAATATAACAGCTGCGTAAGAAATGTCCATATATATAAATGTCCAAAATGATGTCCAGCTAAAATCTCAATCTCAATCAGCCTGAACAATAAGAAACACTTTTCTCTCTGTTCTCAGTATTCTTAAATAAAGCAATCCTTAAAAGTGCTTGGGCACATAGATGGTTGTAAATGACCTTTAAGATTATTTACACATAACTTCATTTGTTGTTTTTGTATTTATTTAGTTTCTGAACATAAGTTAAAGTCAGGTCATTATTTCTTACATATTAAGCAACTGTTATATTCATTGTTCATTATAAAGAGTTTTAATATATGACAATTATGATCATTATAATACCCTTTAATCCTTGCAACAAAAATCAGTGAGCAAGGGACCAGCAGTTATAACATATTATAATACCTGACCTTATAAGTGATCATAACATGCTTTATAATGTGTTATGCTTATTGTTATTAAGCAATATGATCATTTATAAGTGTTTATAATGTTAATTATACACGTTTATAAGCAAACCATAAATATGTGTATAATACATTATCTATGTGGGCATTGACAGTGAGTTTCAAAGAGTTATAACATGCTATAATACTTGACCTTATAAGTGATTATAACATGCTTTATAGTGTGTTATGATTATTGTTATAATGTATTATGATAATTTATGAGTGTTTATAACTATAGTTGTACACAGTGCTATAAGGTAATTATAACTCATAATTATAGTTATAATGCGTTATAGAGATAGGTGTCAAATAAATTGTTACCGACTTTCCTTTCTATGACACTAAAAGTGAATATTATCCTGTACTCAGTTTGATAAGTGTCATTCAACTCATGAGTATATGTTAGCAGGTGAATCATTGAGAACAGTGTTTATTTATTGATTGATATGATTTGCAGCCTGCTTTAACTGCATCTGATTGAAGTGTTTTTAATCTGCAATCAATGGACCCCAGTGAACAGACTGACAGTAACAGTTTTGTGAAGACGTGCATGCAGATCAAGACTGTATACATATTCAACAACAACAAACCTCAGTTCACAGCTGAACTAAGGAAGTTAGAGCTTCTGCCGTACTGGAGGAACTGCATTCAAGACCTTTATTTGCATAGATGGTGTGGTGGACAGATGTATCACAGGGGCAGCAGCAGACCTCCAAGCATGTGTAGACCCAGATTCTACAATAAACAGCTTGTTGAATGTGAGAGGCATCATTGCATGATGCAAGAACACTAGAGAGAAACACAGAGACTGGAGAGGAGAAATGGGTAACTAGACTGATAGCAGATGCCTGCAGAGCATCACAGTTATCCTCATAGATTGCTTTTGGTATTATGGAAACAGATAGACCCAAGTCCAGAGTAAACAATAAGGCCAGAAGTGGATGATGTTGTAACAGCAGCTGTCAGATGTGTCCATACAAGTACAATATCTCAGCTTCAGGTAACTTGACTGAATGGACAGAATGTGTCTGTGCAGAGCGGCGCATGCATGTGAACTGAACAATCTTTTGACAGTTATCACCCAGGCTGTAGCAGCCAGACATTACTTGTGATTTGCCACATTTGTATTAAAGCTGCAGTGGTAACATGAGCACCAAAGATGTAACAAAAGAAGGAGAAGGAGGAATAGCAGTAGCAGGTGGTTTCTTTGGACAGGGTTTACAGAGATGTTAACAATCCTCTGTTGGTATTGTGTGCCCAGCCGGGACAAAGGCTACAGCAGTGGTTGAGATTGATTTAGCTGTTCTGTTATTCAATTTTAAAAAGCAACTATACTTGCCGTATCCAAAGTCAAATCAGTCACCAGAAGCAGATGCTCTTATATGTCCTGACTAGAAACATATTTTACTAGTTGGTTCCTTATCATTTCATCCTGCCTGTCAGTGAACTGGCATCTGGTGGCTAAATATTGCATAGCAGCAACACACTGCTGGACTGTTTGCTTCTGGGCCTGAACTTTTGTTTTCTGAAGTTGCTTAACAGCATTATTTCTTTTTAGATTAAAGTGAGTTTTAAAAACTGTAAGGGCCTCTTCCATTATCATACTTTGGTTTGGAAGCAGATTAAACAGTCTCTGGTCCTCCATTCCCAGACTGAGAAACAAGATTGCCTCTCTCTTCTCCTCTTGCCATTTGTCCCCCAATGCAGATGACTAGTGGCATAGATAGCTCACCTGTGAAAGGTAGAAAAGGTGGAAGAAATGACATATAAGCAACAGTCATCTTCAACGTACAGAACTCAGGAACCTCACTGCTAATTTGTTATATGTGGTCGTGAATAATAAAGAGATGATCTGGTATTATTTCCATACTTTACTCAAAGAAAGATCATAAACAATCTTACATTCTAACTTGCACTAGGAACTTTTCTTCTTCTTCTCTCCTATCACACAGATTGTCTTAATTTAAAGAACAATGGACTGACCCTTTGTGGTCACAGAATACAACAGAAACCAAAAAATGCAAGCAGAACAAGAACTTTAAATTCTTCAATAAAAGGTAGAGCAAGTAATAAAAACACAGTTAAACCAAAACTATTAATGTCACAAATAGAAGACTATGACATTAAAGTCACCCTATTTACTATTGTCATTGTTATTACTCTTCTTCAAAGCTAAGAGATGTCACTACTTTACCCAGTAAGGAAAAAGACTTAAAACTGCAAACCTGACAGAGAACAATAATTTTAGCAACTTATTATTGTGAAGCTATTGTATTGCTTATTATGGAAAAAGTTGGGGTATCATGTTTACTTTAATAATTTAATGTAAAGTAGCTTGTTTCCAAAATTGTTTTTTTTTTTTTTTTGTTAAAATAAAATTTAATTGCAGTCAGCAGAAAAATAGAGAAGACAATATGATGGCAGGGATTTCTTATGTGAAAGTCAAGTTGTTCTCGCAACAATTGAATCATAGGCAACTGGACTTAGATTGGAATCTAAGTCCAGTTGCCTATGATTCAATTGTTGCGAGAATGGAATTTACCGGGATAAATGACAGTATCCACAGACTTAAGTCAAGTTGTATGTTGTGGATAAATGAGCAACTTGGTTGATGATCCTGTAAGAGAATCACTTTAAGGGTAGCTTCGCATTTTTCTAAAAACAATATTGAAAATGTTTTTCTGTTCACTGAAAGATGGATGAGTGGTTACTTGCCCCATCTACAGAGTACCCACCTCCAAAAGTAAGTGGTATAAATTAAATGCACACTCCTCATTTCGTGCAAGAAATAAAAATCAAAACATGCAGTTCATATACACTGCCTGGCCAAAAAAAAGTCCCCACCAGTCAAATGTTTATTAAGTTTTGTATAATTGCCTCACCAGAACTCACTAATTACTGGTAAACTAGTATACCTTAATAGTAAGAAATTACACAACACTGAACCTGGACCTGACCAACTGCAGCAACCCCAGATCATAACACTGCCCCCACAGGCTGGTACAGTAGGCATTAGGCATGATGGGTGCATCACTTCATCTGCCTCGCTTCTTACCTTGATGATCACTCTGGAACAGGGTCAATCTGGACTCAGACCCCATGACCTTCTCCCATTGCTCCAGAGTCCAATATTTATGCTCCCTAGTAATTAAAGCCTTTTTTTTTCCAGTTAGTCTCATTGATTAGTGGTTTTCTTAAGGCTGCACAGCTGTTCAGTCCCAGTCCCTTGAGTTCCCTTCACATTGTGCATGTGGAAATGCTCTTACTTTCACTATTAAACATAGCCCTGAGCAAGGTTATTATAGTTTTGAAATTTTCTTTAGTTTTTATTTTTATTTAGTTTTCCAGTTTGCTTTTTTATTTCAGTTTAGTTTTAGTTAGTTCAACAAGTAATTTAGTAGTTTTAGTTTAGTTTTTATTTTGAGGAATTGACTAGTTTCAGTTTAGTTTTTATTTAGTTTTAGTCTTAGTTTTAGTTTTTCTTCTTCTTGCAGTATGCAGCAGATTATACACCTTTTCGACTTGAAAATTGTGGACATGCGCCCCCTAGTGGCTCCGCCATAACTGGAGGGTGCGGTGCTCCATCAAGTAACCCAAACACAGCAGCGTGGAGCATCTGTTACAGATAACACAGACATGTCTTGGATTGATGATGTTAGGCAGTGGCCTCCAGTTATAGATAAAGGTAGTTTATCGCTGTTTTTAATGATTGGTTATGGAAATAGCATGATCTATTCCCATAATCAAACACTAAAAACTGTGGAACGCTGCAACGCTGGCTATAACTAACGTCAACAAGCCATAAAGATTATGCTGCTGTAATGTTAACGCGAGTGGTAAATTAGGCTATGTGTTAATGTTATATTTATTTATTTATTTATCATTCTCCTAAGTCATTCATTCATTCATTCATTCATTCATTTATAGGCTTGTGCTAGTACCGAGGGCTACAGTAGCCTCATACTGCTGTTCTTTCGGCCAGAATCGTCCGGGACTCTCAGCGAGACTATGAGTAGTACGAGAGTGAATGTTAACGAAAACTCACCCGGCTGTATTCATTTGGAACAAAGTCCTTTCTGTTGATATTTTTCACCCACGTCTTCCTAACTTCTTGTTCTGCAAACAAGGCAGTCTTCATGCAGTAAAGGCTTGTGTATTTCATACTTTCTTCTTCCATTGTTGCATTTTCATGCCATTGTTGGCACAGTTTATGACAGAACATGTATTCCCACTCGACCGACTCGACATTATAAAAATATATATTTGTAGAAAGAGAAAAACACTGGTTAATCTGCGAGCCGGTGAAAGTGTCGCTCTGTAGCACAACCCCGCAATGGCGGACGGGGTACTTCCGGGGTGCTGGCCCGAAAAGGTCTATATCCGCTATGCTGCCCCCTCTCTGGAGGGAGGGTATCATAGCGGCTGCTGCAGGACAGGCAGTAATCTCTATGGCAGTAATCGAGGGAGAAAACGAAACGACAACGAAAACGAAGCTGAATTTATCTACAATTCAGTTTAGTTTTAGTTAGTTTTACATCCTTCATTGTAGTTTTTATTTAGTTTTCGTTTTTTTTTTAATTGTAGTTTTTATTTTTATTTCAGTTAACTGAAATATTTTTTCATTGCTAGTTTTAGTTTTAGTCTTAGTTTTCGTTAACTATAATAACCCTGGCCCTGAGTTCTACTGTTTTTCTGCGATTTGATCTCACCAAACGTTTAAGTGATCACCGATCACGATCATTGAGGGTTTTTTCCGGCCACATTTCCTCTTTGAAGACGATGGGTCCCCACTATCCTTCCAGTTTTTAATAATGCGTTTGACAGTTCTTAAACCAATTTTGGTAGTTTCTGCAATCTCCTTAGATGTTTTCTCTGCTTGATGCATGCCAATGATTTGACCCTTCTCAAACAGACTAACATTTTTTCCACGACCACAGGATGTGTCTTTCGACATAGTTGTTTAGGAAATAAGAAGCAACCATTGTTGCATAGGGGCCATTGTTTTAAGGGATGAATTCAGTCACTGGACTCCACTTCAGCCAGCCCCTCTTCAGGGTTTCTCTCTTTCCTGAGATCTGTCGCACAGCTTTCCACTTGCCCCTTCCGAGATACAGCAAATGTAACGTGATGTTGTCTTGGATGGAGATGAAGATTGGGAAGTTGTATAAATCTACTCTGTTCTGTGGAGTCACAGTAACCCACAAATCTGAACTGCTTAGTGAATAACATATCTTAGAGGTAGGCAGCATCAAACAAAGGCACAAGGTTGTGTTATGTGGGAAATTATGATTGTACTCGGCCAGCCTCTCAAGCACAGAAAACAGTCTTTTCTTTCTTTCTTTTTTACTATATACCACCTTTAATTGAAGAACCTACCGGAGAGAACTGTACTATAGTATAGTGAAACGAAGCTTTGATAATCACTTCTGTTTATGTTTACATCAGCATCTGCCTTCATTTTACCATTTCACTTTTTTGCCAGGTAACTGAACTTTTGAAAGTCCCTGAAATGAGCTTTGGCTGATGGACTTTGTGGATGAATTCTGGATGTGTTGTATCACAACTCATTACAGAATGCATCAACAATATATTGTAGATCTTAGTATAAAAAAACCCCAAAACATCCTGAGTATTAAAATCAAGCTGAAGTTTGTGAGGATTTGGCTTTTCATGACAGTTAGAAACAGATAATTTCTTCATCATTATCTAGGTTTAGCCACAACATCAAATTATCCAGAAATTTTATAAGCCATACATTTAAAAGGTTTAGGGAAAACATTATTCATGATTGGTCACATAAAACAGGCAAAACTTTTTTCATCAACATTAAAAACATTAAATACAATGTCTAATAAATGTGGTTGTTGTCATTTAA
Organism: Hirundichthys speculiger; assembly: GCA_018398805.1. Classification (NCBI taxonomy): domain Eukaryota; kingdom Metazoa; phylum Chordata; class Actinopteri; order Beloniformes; family Exocoetidae; genus Hirundichthys; species Hirundichthys speculiger. The sequence goes on along the minus strand of JAGFBZ010002621.1, from coordinate 246,502 downwards.
TTAAAAAAAATTTAATTCAATTCAATTCAATTCAATTTTATTTGTATAGCGTCTGTTACAATGTCAATTGTCTCTAGGCACTTTACAGAGACCCAGAGCATGACCCCCGAGCAAATATAATTAACTAAAATTATAGTATTAAATCCAATCAAAGATAATGGCAAGTAAAGAACCTTTAAGCCAAATATCGGCAAGGAAAAACTCCACTTTAAGAGGAAGAAACCTTGAGCAGGACCTGGCTCATATGGGGGGACCTTCCTGCTGAAGGCCAGCCGGGTAAAGAAAGAAAAGAGGGGAGACAGGACAGGGAGAGGGTGTAGGACAGATAGAGGAGAGCACACAGATGACTAAATATAATGACCACATAAACATAAACAGATGGAGGTAGCAGCACCGGGATGAGATGACCAGAGGACCAGGTTGCTGATCACCAGTCGGCACCCCAAACACAAGTGGAGGAGAACCCCGGGATGGACAGAGGATGGAACTGCACCTTTTTTATTCCTCTCACATTTGATGAGATAGGAGACACAAGGGTATCAAATACTGGCCTTTAGTGTCAGGTCCTGACACTCTTGTAGTAACATTATTGGATGGATACAGCAAGTGCTGCAGATGTTTTCATGACTGATCCATTTCTTTCATCCTACGGCTACATGATACATGGAAATGTAATTCCAGATATACGCCAATGTTTTTGGAATTAGGGTTGTATTTGGGTTGTAAAGTTCCAAAACAGTCGCATGAGTGAATCCAAGAAAAATATTATACTTAGCATTTTGTATTCTGGCATAAAGGCAGAATGCAATGATTTTCAAATCTCATAAATCCATATTTTATTTCCAATGGGACATAAAGAATATCTTAGATGTTGAAACTGAGATATTTTACCATTTCAAGAACAAAGGTTATTTTAAGTTTGATGGCAGCAACACATCTCAAAAAAGTTGGAACAAAAGGCTGGAAAAGTAATTGGCAAACATCAAAAACAAATGGAGGAACATTTGAGAACTAATCAGGTTAATTGGCAACAGGTCAGTTAAATAACTGGATGTAAAAAAAAACATTTCAGAGAGGTAAAGCCTTGTAGCTGCAGAAGATCCAAAGAGGCAGAGGTTCACCAATCTGTGACAAACTACACCTAAAAATTGTGGAACTCTTTCAGAAAAAGCTGCAAAGACTTTGAAGACCCCACCATCCACAGTACAAAAAGGATTCAGAGAATCAGGAGGAGTGTCTTTGCTCATGGGGATAAGACTGAAGGTTGGAACTGGATGTGCATGATCTTCAAGTGGTACTGTATTAAAAACTGTCATGATTCTCTACTGGATATCACTACATGGGCTCAGGAAGACTTCCAGTAATCACTGTCTGTGAACACAGTTCACCTTGCAATCCACAAATGCGAGTTAGAGCTGTATCATGCAAAGAAGAAGACATATGTGAACAGGGTGGGAAATTGCCGCCATCTTCTTTGGGCCAAAGCTCATCTAAAATGGTCTGAGGCAAAAAAATAAATCTGTTCTGTGGTTAGATAAATAAAAATATAACATTATTTTTCGAAACCATGGACAGCATGTCCTGCAGACTAAAGACAAGAGGGGCCACCCAGCTTGTTATCAGTGAACAGTTCAAAAGGCTGCATCTCTGATGGTATGGGGTTTCATTAGTGTCTATGGCATTTACACATCTGAAAAAACACCATTAATCATGAATAGTACAAAGAACTTTTAGAGCAACAAATGCTCTTATCCAGACAACATATCTTTCAGAAAAGGCCTAGCAAGACAATGCTAAAGTCCATACTGCATCCATCGCAACAGCATGACTTCACAGAATAAGAGTCTGGGTGCTGAACTGCACCCATGTACACACATGCACATCCACTGGTATTCTCTTAGTACATTGCAACAAATGTGAAATTGAGCACAGATGCGTGAGCACAACACTCCACCCTGTCTCCTACCTCAAGTAGACCGATTTAAATACGGTTATGAGTATAAACATGCATGAATAACACCCTCATCCAAACAAAGAAAATGGCAAGAGCAAGTTAAAAAAGGTTAAGCCAAAAAAAGTGAATCAAAGAAAAATATTATACTTATCATTTTGTCTTCTGGCATAAATAGTAAAAGAAAAAATGAGTAGGAGTGTACAGTGGAATCTGTCAATGCGATGGGCTCACAAAAAAATCAGACAGAAAGGTGGAGGTGAAACCTCAATAGGTGGTGGATCTGGGTTTTGGGGGTTGGTGAGGGGGGTTAACAGCATCTTCAGTGGATAACTGCTGTCACCTGATGGGCAGTTGAATAGTTATACACTTTATGAACTTTTAAAAGCGGATGTTACAATGATTTCAATTTCACTAAGAAGCCACCCATCATGCATCTTACCAGCTTGGATCCTCAAGGCCACCAGACTGTTTGATGGATATACAAGTCGTGGGTTAATCCATGATACCTTGCTACAATATTTGTCAGGTGCATTTGTACATCACATATTTGCATGTTTATGGAATTTAAATTCTTACTATTGACATATGAAAAATTTTGTTGGCACCTTTATAGCATAATACTGCAGAATTTGATATCTTGGTTTCAGATTCTGAGTTTTTCTCCTCTTATTCAGGACTTTGGTTCTCAGATTTTGTATTTTTATTTACATGCCTCCCCACAAAGAAGCTCAAGCGACACTTGACATAATTCACCTGCCGTCCTTTAATCACTTGGAGAAGTTGTCTTTTTTCCCAACGAACTCTCTCTTTCTCCCTCTTCTGTTTTCTATTTTAAGCACCTGAGAGCTTCCTTCTCTGCTTGTCCATCGGAAACCTGCAGCTGCTCTCTCTCACTCACACACTGACTCTACAGCACAGCACCGCTCTGTAGTACCTGACGTATGGGAAGTGTGTGTGTGTGTGTATATGTGTTTGGGGGGGCACTAATCAGTAACGCACTCCGTTTTTGACGATCATGATCATATCATTTACACACATGTACAAAAAATGTTATAATAGCTATAGAAAATGCATACTTTTTTATAATCTTTCCCCCATTGCCTTGGCGCCCCCCTGGTGCAGCGCCCCTATGCGCCGCATATCTTGCATACCCACTTTTTGCGCCACTGGCTTCACAGTAAACAAACTGGGAAGTCTGGATGAATATGAAGAGTAATTAGGTCACCTAGCAAGCTGCCCCCAATGTAGATCCCAATGATTTGGCATAATGTTTCTTCCAGGCAGTTCCTGCCTGTGTCAGTTCAAGTTTTTGGTTCCTATAAGTGTTTTGAAAGCTAAAGGAAAGTCCCTCTGCTTGCCCTTCTATTATTTTGCATGTATTCCTTTTTCTTTTTCCTTGCATGTCTGCAGTAAATGTAGTACAAACAACAACAACAAAAAAAAAAACAAAAAACACAAGCTTTTTGTGAACTATGCCATAATGAAATAAACCAAACTTAATTCCTCAATGAAAAGGACTATTTGACATTGCTCATTATAATCACATAACTTTACAAACCAAAATACTATATAAAATAGTTTACAAATATACAATTTTCTCTAAAGATAAATTTGTTGCAACATATCAGGCAGTGTATCAAAAATTACATTACTGGCCTGTGGGGAAAGTAGCTGCACCAAAGCACAGTACAGTGGACGCTGTTGCTTCCTGTGCTTTTTTCTGACATTTTGGCTCTGGTTCAGATTCCTCAAGATTACAGGCATGTGTTGTTGTGCTCACAAGAAAAATAATAAGGTTAAGGCTGAACAATGTACTGCAAAGAGTAACTAAAGCCTTTTGAATTGCAGGATTCACAAGAGAAGAGCTTTATGGTGTTAAAAAGCCATTAGAACAACGTTTGTGTTGCTTCTTAATGCTAGCCCAAGGTCACATATTAGGAGACAACTTTGATCACATTTAACCAGAAATTAAGAAAATTTAATTATTATTTCTAAGGGAAATTCTAAATCCCTGTTGTTACAAATCTAAGGAGCTTCCCGTGCTGATAAGTTTGTATTTTTGGGGGGCGGTGGGGGATTCATTATACCACACAAACTGGCTTAGATTACCACGATCATCATAATGAACATAGATGCTGAACACTGGACCAGCTCTATACCCTCACTAGGGTCCTGGAGGGAACATGGGAATTTGCCCAACCAGTCCACATGTGTTTTGTGGACTTGGAGAAGGCATTTGACTGTGTCCCCCGGGGGGGGTCCTGTGGGGGGAGGGGGGGTACTCCAGGAGTATGGGATGCTGGGCCCGTTGTTACGGGCTGTCCTGTCCCTATACAAACGGAGTGGGAGTTTGGTCCGCATTGCTGGTTGTAAGTCGGATTTGTTTTCTGTGAGAGTTGTTAAACTATTTGAAAGAATAAAGAAAAAGCTTGTTACTCCTCTAGGTTGCACTTGTCATTGACTCCACAGAGCTGTCAAGGAACAAGATTTTATTTATCATTTTTCAGTTTTGAGTTGCTTCATTTTCTTTTTCTTCAGTTTTTAGAACATGACTATTTGTAAGTTGTTTAAAATAGAAAATATTCAATATCTACAAAAACAAAAAAAGGAAAAAAAGGAAAAAAATCAATAATATTGATGTTCTTGCAGGGTTTATTTACTTATTTGATGGCTAACAAGACCATTGAGTTCAAACCATACTCTGGCCGAATATGCACATGTACACCCTCACATGAGTTTGTGGATATTTGAGGGGTTGGAATGGCTTACAGATAAAACATGTTACCAATGAGAAATAAATAAATGAATCAGGAGCGAGAAAGAACAAAACCTCCAATATAGGTGCTTTTGCTTCTATCAGTTGCTCTCTGTAACGTTAACTGAATATACATTTTAACATGATCAAAACTATGCAGATATTTTACTGAAAATGCAGGAAACTACAAACACGCAATCAAAAAACTCTTGCACAAAATGAGTTACAACAGCATTGTCTTTTTTTGTGTGTGTCTGCATTTACATTCATGGTTAGTGCCATCATCTGGCAAAACCATCTAGTGTGTATATGCAATTTAATCTTGTAGCAATTTAATCTTCTAACTTTATCATCTATACCGTGAAGCAACATGTAATATCTATGACAAAAGATGGAGAATTTTTATGTTTATTTATGAACACAAGTATGCCCTCACAAGTATGCTGTTATATACCTAAACATAGAAGTTTACGAATATGTACATATGTATTCGTAATTCTATGCATGCATGCCACATGTATATACAAGCAGACACATATCTTGATAAGCACTATAACAATTATCAGACTATCAATGTCGGTAAAGAAAGGTATCTTTGAGCTGTGGTCAATGATAACCAGAATAAGAGCGATTATGTCAATAATACCTATTGCTACTACTATCGAAGGTGACCAAAGTACTGAGAAAATTGTCACCACTATTACCATCACCACCAACCATTTCTTAGTCCGTCTCAAATCTTCCCACGGGTGGGAAAACGCCAGCTAGCTCCTGCCCCCCAGGACCAGACTGGCCCCAGAGGAGCCTAAGGTCCAGGGGCAAACACCCCCAAGGCATACGCCCACCGACCGGGGGGCCAGGTAATGGAACCCAGAAGGCCAGAACCACAATGAGGCCAGCCCACCCCCCTGGCCCCCACCCGCCGGGTCCCGGACTACAGCAGCAGCACCGCAGAAAATGCAGCCTGTTAGCCATCACCCCATGCAGCCCAGGGACAGCAGCACTCCCCCCCCACCCACCAACCACCGACAGAGAGCGGAAGAAGGAGACGGACGAGACAGAGAAAGAGAAGGAGGGAGAAACCAGGGGCAAACATATGTGCTATGTGTATGTGTTTGTGTCTAAGCAAGAGGTGGGGCATGGAGGATGGATGTTTTCCCCTACAACAACTATGTTTGATATCGATAATTAAATGAAGGGGAAACTTGAGTCTGAACATTACTACTTTTGTCCAAGCTCACCTTTCACCTGGACTGGCACTGTGGGCCTTCATGGTAGTTTCCCAGTCTTCTCACCCTGGAGGTGGTGAATAAGGATGTGTTCTAGCAGCTCTTCTTCTTCATCATCCTCATAAGTTGAATGCCTTACTGTCCACACTGAGTGTTTTCTTTGCTCTTTCGGGCTGCTCAATTTTGGAAAATGAAATAAAGTCACAATCAATAATTTTGGTCAACATTAAACTAACAATATTTAAAATGAATACCTCCTAACTTTTGAAGCATTCAGCATTTATTGAGGTTAACACAAAAATGTTGAAACTTCCATAGTGAATCCCAATTTTTGAAGAAATAAAATTTAAGACATAATTTTAAAAATAATAATGATAATAATGATGAGGTCAACATAGCAAATACTGGTAGAGCTGGTCAAATATCTAAATAAATATTTTTTCCCAGAAACAGCAGCATGATTTTGATATGAGTTAAATAAAGACGGAAGAAGGACTAACCTATAAGATTCTCTGAGTAGAGAATCACTTGACTTGGCCAAAGTGAATGAAACCTTCCAGGATTTGAAGATTTGCAAACCATTAAATTTTGTTTTTATTTATTCTCTTACAAATTTCACAGCTCTTTTTATGGAATTAAAGTTGTACCTTTAGAAGGTTCACTCCAATACAGGGTTACGGGATCTGCTGGAGCCCATCCTAGCTCTCTTCAGGTGAAAGGCAGGGGTACACCCTGGACAGGTTGCCAGTCATACACACACACACACATATATATAATATATATAATATATATATATATATATATATATATATATATATATATATATCTATATATATCTATATATATATATATATATATATATATATATATATATATATATATATATTGCCCGTAGGAGTGAATGTGAGTGTGAATGGTTTTGTCTGTATGTGGCCCTGCGATGGACTGGCGACCTGTCCAGGGTGTACCCCTCCCTTTCGCCCGTAGATGGCTGGGATAGGCTCCAGCAGATCCCCTTGACCCTTCAAGGATGAAACAGGTATAGATAATGGATGGATATATATATATGTATTAGGGGTGCAATGGTACAGGTGGCTCACGGTTTTAGACCACCCGCTACCCTAAACACGCGATCGCAAGATACCGAGTTTGCGGAAAATGCAACTCGCACATCGGCGCATCCAAATGGAATAAATATGCGTCCACCTGGTCACATGTGGACTTGCACATATGGCTCTACCTCTCGATTATGCATCACTGTATTACTTGCATACGTTTTCATTCTCTTGAGGTCAGAGGATGTCTGGTCAGCAGTTGTGGTGGATGTTGGAATAGTCACAGCCAGACACGTCAGTCTGTACAGCTGTGGCATGATCTCATTACGATGTCTGCTGTGGAGGAAACCAAGGAGATCTTTGTCTCTGGTGTCAAGCTGGAAAAGGTTGGATGCGGGAATTTATTTCCGATATGTCTGAAACTGTTGGTGGTCGAGGAGGGACAGGAACATTAATTGTTCGTGATCTTTAAATGCGCATCCAACGATTCGTTCTGCAGTATTTTAAAAAGCACATCAGCTGCGCCAAGACGCACAACTGGTAACAACTGGATCTTACGCAGGTAAGATCTGGATTTAGGGAGGTGGAAGATTGCGTTCTGTTAACTGTTATCTGTTTTCACTCCCTCGCCAGTGTATTCAAAAGCAAAACCAAAATGCTCCCACACCGGTGATTAAAAAAGGTTTTTCCCAATTTCTCCACTACCGCTGGCCATGCCTGCTTGTTTTTTTTTTTCTTTTTCTGCATCTATGACCTGCAGCCAACCGGCCAAAGTGTGATAGGCTGGTCACTGTGAGTGAGCGGAGGCGAGTGGACATTGACATGCAGTGGCGGTTCTGTTGCTTAAAAGGCACGCACGCTCACGTGCAAGTCCAATGCAAAATTATTGGAACATAAATACCGCGGGAAATAAAAGCGTGTTGTCCCATGCAGGTCGTACCGAACCGTACTGTATTTTACCGAGTACTGTTGCATCCCCAATATATTTACAGTCATGGAAAAAATTATTAGACCACCCTTGTTTTCTTCAGTTTCTTGTTCATTTTAATGCCTGGTACAACTAAAGGTACATTTGTTTGGACAAACATAACAATAACCACAAAGATTGCTCATAAGAGTTTTATTTAAGAGCTGATATCTTACCATTTTCCATGGTTTTCTTGATTATAACCTAAATCACTTAAGTTTTTACATCAATAGCTATGGCGTTGTACTGCCAAAAACACTGCTTTTATGCATTCAGTGTTTTCTTTTCTGTCTGTTTTAGTCACATGATGACGTTTAGTGGTACCAGGTATTAAAATGAACAAGAAAGTGAAGAAAAAATGGTGGTCTAATAATTTTTTCCATGACTGTATTTACATTATATATTTATTTATTTTTTTAAATATTAATTTTCAACTTTTAACATATGATCAGAGTATCTTCTAAGTGTGATTTACGATTCACACAATTCAACCGCCTAAATGTGACTCAGCATTCGCTCATGGAGCAGATCTGCAGTTCATCACAAATCATTTCTTATGATTCTCTCTGTGAACTATGTTTTAATTATGAACCTCACCATCAGCAAAACAACCCTCTTCCATGCAAGACATTTTGACATGACAGGAGAAAAAAAGTTGGAGGTGTATTAATGATGGCAGCAATCTACTTAGAGATGCTTGTGTTTTGCATACCGGCTGGCTGTCAAATGGATAATCATTAATGTTATTTATTCCACTTGCTGTGACAAGTCCAAAAGTCTGCCATAAAAAAGGTTGCAACACAAACATGATGCCACTTGCAGCAGTGCCTGTAATAAATGTTCACTATTAAGACTGGATGTAAATGTTTTATTTTAATTTATAGTTGGGTTTTCTAAAATAAGACATTCATAAATACTGATGAAATGCTTAAATGCTTCTTTGCCTGAATAAGCATAAAATGTTGTATTTCTTCCTAATTTATTTAGCTTACCAGGGATCATCAAGCTTTCACTTGAGGTGTTATGATTAAACTGTTATTTTATTGTAGTTCCCATATCATCTTTAGGGAAAAGGAAAAAAAAAAGGTTCTAAATTAGAGGGTCTAAAATGATTTACAATCTCTACCTCAAAAACCCTTTTATGGCAATATAACATGGGTCTGCCTCAGTAAATCTGCATTCATATCTATGAATCTACAGTTGCGACCAAAAGTATACATAGAATTTATTAATACTGATGTTTTCATATAGTATCCTGGAATGTTGGCCCATTCCTTCTAACAAAATTGATGTACAATGTAGATGGTGAGGGGGGGGGGGGTCCAACATTTAAATATCATCTTCTGTTCTCTCTGTCTGTTTTATGAAGTACACCAGTATCTCTTGCAGCACAGCAGTTCCACAACATCATACTGCCACACCCATACTTCAGAGTTACAATACTGATATTAGGTCTGTAAGCTTCCCACTTTCTCCTCAAAACATAGTTTTCAGTCATAAGTTTCAGTCTCATCAGACCGCAGTACATGTTAACAAAGAGCCTTACCCTGCATGCATTTACAAACTGTAATCTGGGATTTATTTCTGGTGATTTTGGAGCAGCACTGTGTGTAATGATGCTCCTTTTGGTTTCATCCAGCATCATTATAAGGCCTTTCATTTTTTGTTCTGGGTTTTATTTGCACATTTTGCATCAGAGCACCTTCATTTATGATACACAGAAGCCTTCCTTTCTAAGTGGTATGATGGTTGTTTGCTCTCATACTGTTCGGTTGCATATATTTGTTTGAACAGATGTACGTGGGATGTTCAGGCATGTGAAAAATCACGCCCAAGAGTGAACCGGACATGTGATAGTTTATAACTATTTTCACAATGTCTTAGTTGACTTCTTTTGATTTCACCATGATGTAATCCAATGAGATTCTTAGGTCTGAAGATGTGCATAAAAATACATCCGGAGTTGTGACTTCAGTTAACTCAAATAACAAATTATCTTACTTTAATCTACATATGTATCTTTGTTTGTAAAGTACATGACCACGTGTACAGGTGTTTACAGAAATGTTTTATAGATAAAAATACCACCAAAGTATGATAGGTACATATCAAGAACATATAATTATTAGCTAAAATGGTCAGGATGTAGACACTGCATATATATTTTTTGTTCATCCTATTCAAGATTGTAGGAAGATTAAAGCCAATCCTTCCTGCCACCATAGTCACCGTGCAAAAGGCAAGTACACAATGGATAGGCTGGAAGCCCATTACAATACTTTTGGTTTCTAGAAAAGTATTATGGTACTGTCTTACCCTGATGTCTAGGTTTTTTTTATAACCTCTGCGTATTACTGCATGTGTTTTTGATTTTAAGGGCCGGATCTTACACCTCCCGCTAGCCACTACCCACTACCCACTTGCAAATTGCAAATTAGGAACCTCCGCCAACCGCTAATGCAATCTTCGCTCCCTAAAGCTGCCACCCATTATGCCGACTCCCTTACTCACATTGTAGGCGCAGCAATGGCCGTGTCTCTTGCTCTTTCCACAAATTCGGTATCTTGCGATCGCAGGGTCAAGATAGAGGGTAGCAGGTGGTCTGACCACCCGCTACCCTCTATCCTAAACCCGCAAGATACTGGTACCGCAAGATACAGAATTTGTGGAAAGCGCAACCAGCATTTTACAATAATAAACGCCTGTATTTCATAATAATAGACTCATTTATTCATTGAATTATGACCCAAATGGGGCTCCATAAACATGGGCTTCAGCCTGGAGAGATCATCAGTCCATCACAGGGCCACACAGACAAACATGAAAATCAATTATGTATGCACACTCCAATGAACAATATACAGTACAATCATCAACCAACATAACATCCACTGACAGCATTAAGATGTTTTTGGACTGTGGGAGAAAGTCAAAGTAAGCCTGTGTAGTTAGTAGAAGAAGATGCTGAAGATGGTGACTCGGGATACTGTCATGGCCTGGGTCGGTCATGGCAGCCCTGTGTGTGTGTGTCTGTCAAGTTGGTGTCACTCCCTGTCTCTTGTCTGCTCTGTTTCCTGTTTTACTTTAAAGGTCTGTCTTGTCTCCGTTGCTTTCTGCTTTGCTTCCTTCCCCTCGTTACCTTTATCCCCTGCACCTGCCTTTCGTCTGTTGACCTTTGTATTTAAGTCTTGTCATCTCCCCTGTCTATGCTGGTCCGTTGTCTTGCGTTGTCTTGTCTCTTGCATCCTGAGTCCTGAGTTTCTCTGCTGGTTTGCTCTTGGTTGTTCTGTATGTTTCCTGCCTGGATACCTGTATTGATTAACTTTATTGATTTTTTTCAGTTTAGTTTAGCCTTTTTGCTTTTTTGTTAATAAATCATTCCTCTTGTGAACTCCTGCATTTGGGTCCTCCATTCTGCCTGACGCCATGACAGATACATGTGATGAACAGAATATAGGATTTAATGTCATTGGTGCCTTAAAAGGAGAAGCGGTCAGAGGCTCTGACTTTGAGCAATAATCCCATGTACTACAGTAGTTTGGAAAATTGCAGAGGAATTCTGAGCACCTCAGCTGTTAAGAGACCATCTGTGTACCCCTGCCTGACAGATCAGCACCACTGAATATTCATGCATCATCCCTCCCCTTTATAACTTTAGATTAGAGCCCAGGTGGCGTGGCACCAAAGGGAGAGGCTGACAACACTGTTAGCTTGTCACAGACCATTATTGCTGTGGGTTAAATAGAATATTTTGCCCAATGGACACTGGAAGCAGTAGATGTTCTGTGGCAAACTTTTTTATAGTTTTTGTGTGGTTTAAGATTTGAATTTTCAAACTTATATCTTTAAACAAACATATTATAAATGAGTAACTCTGATTACTTCATAGTTAATGCATAGGCACACCTATCTTTTCTTTTTAGCATTCAAAGTTTGGGGTGTATGTGTGCACTTATGTCTGTATGTATGTTAGTGAATATAAAGAATCAACAAATAAATCTTTCAATGATCCATAGCCCCAACAGCACATTCTGGACTCTACAACTCCTGACCAGACATTTTGACTGTAGTGCAGGGACTGCAGATGGAGTGGTAAGCGTAAAGTAGGAAAAAGACAGCAACACTTTTTAACAACAGACAATGTAATCATGGACATGTTACTGTAAAGCGGTCTCTCTGAACCTCAAACAGAGCACTGTTGGTTTTTGGGAGACTGTGACAAGAGACAATAGGAGACAATTTATATCACAACAATGTAATTTCCCTTTTGGGATTAATGAAGTATTATTCATTTTAATTTTGTAGCAAGTTCTGTTCAAACACTGAACCTAGCATAATGGCATCTGTCATTTAAAAAAAAAAAAAAAACAAGTTAAAAGTTTCATCAGCCGAGGGTCGGCACGCCAAAGCCCACGCTTTCGGCTGGTGCCCATACCACAAAGCACCTGACTCCTGTGACCCTCCCTGCAGGTGGTGGGCCCACGGCGAGGTAAACCCATTTAGCTTATTTGGGCTAAGCTCGGCCGGGCCCCATGGGTGAAGGCCCGGCCACCAGGCGTTCCCAAACGAGCCCCTCCCCCAGGCCTGGCTCTAGGGTGGGGCCCCGGTGACCCTAACCGGGGCGAGGGACATTGAGCTCTTGCTGTGATTCTTTCCATAAGAGTTGTGTGAATAGCGCTGGGAGAAGACCACGGGGCAGGCCCAGGACCTGCTGGAGAGATTATGGGCCCGATCTTACACCTCCCGCTAGCCACTACCCACTACCCGCAAATTGCTGATTTAGGAACCGCCGCCAACCGCTAATGCAATCTTCCGCTCCCTAAAGTCACCACCCATTATGCCGACACCCTTATTCACATTGTAGGCACGGCAATGGGTGTGTCTCTTGCGCTTTCCACAAATTCTGTATCTTGTGATAGCGGGGTCAGGATAGAGGGTAACGGGTGGTCTGACCACCCAGTACCCTCTATCCTAAACCCACGAGATACCGGGACCGCAAGATACGAGTTTGTGGAAAGCGCAACCTGCATGTCAGTGCGTAAAAAAGCGCGTCCAAATAGCGTCATTGCGCATTCACCCAGTCACATGTGGACATGCACAAATGGCTCTACCTCTCGATTATTCATCACTGTATTACATGCATACGTTTTTTATCTCTTAAGGGCAGAGGATGTCTGTACAGCTGTGGCATGATCTCATTCAGATGTTTGCTATGGAGGACACGCGGAGATAACAGAACACTGTTGTGGAGTTTCTTGTACTCTGCTTCCAGCGGCTGGGCGTCTTGGCGCAGTGAGCTTCCAGGAAAGCATTTCTTAACTAGAAAAGCACTCGGTGAGCGCAGACCTCTACCAAGCACAACAGTTCTTTCATTCAGCGATTTACAGATTGCTTGAAGGGCTATTTCATCAAAATCCATCCATAACTTTTTGAGTTATCTTGTACACAGACAGACAAACAAACAGACAGATAATTACAGACAAAACATTACCTCCTTGGCAGAGGTAAAAATATTCTTACACAGACAATTCCTATCGGCTACCTGAAAGTTCCAGATAGTTGGTGCGCTCCCAGTAAACACGCTCGGGCAGAGCCGCGAGAACCGCAACGAGAGCGGCTGGGAGCAGCTGTGCGTCTTGGTGCAGCTGTGCACACAGGATATGTGCTTAGGATATGTTCAAGATAACTCAAAACGTTATTGATGGATTTTGATGACATTTTCAGGAGTTGTCAGAAATGTGAAAAGGAAGAATTGACTTCATTTTGGCTGTGATCCAGAAGAAATCCTGGATTCTGGATCACTTTCAAATTTTCGATAACATTGCAGTCAATGGGGCCGAAAATTTTGTTTCTCAATATCTCCATTAATTATTGCCCACAACTCATGGAATTTCACTCAGGTATTGACAATGGGAACCTCTATCAAATTTCAGAGGCTGATCCGGATCTGATCCAGAAGGCGGATTTTAGCGCAATCTGTAAATCGCTATATGAGAGAACTGTTGTGCTTGGCGGAGGTCTGCGCTCTCAGAGTGCTTTTCTAGTTAAAAAATGCTTTCCTGGAAGTTCACTGGCTCTATTTTTTCTGAGGAGTTTGTTGAAATTTCTTGGAGTACAAAATAAATGATTAAATCATTTGCTCCACATTAGTTAGAGCTAGTTATGTATCATTAGAGGAGGAGAGAGGAAGGAAGGAGGAGAGGAAGCTCTACAGCAGAGTCCCAGAGAGCTCCCATGAGCAGTGTCCAGACCAGCTCCCATGAGAGCTGCTCCGATCTGGGTGAAAACGCTCCATAGCAGTTTGCGGCAACCGCAACCTGCTCTTAAACGCACCTGCTACTGAATGGCATGCATACATGCATAACCATATGCATAATATAGGGGTTGGCGCAGGTAATATTGCGGGTTTCGTGAGGTGGAAGATTGTGTTCTTTGCGGGGGAACGCCCCTCCTGCTACCTGCTATCCCTTAATTGCAGCTTTAGGAGGTTTGGCGCAAGATCAGGCCCTATATCTCTCAGCTGGCCTGGGAGCGCCTCGGGATTCTCCCAGAGGAGCTTGTGGAAGTGGCCGAGGGGAGGGGGGTCTGGGCCTCTCTGCTGAAGCTGCTCCCCCTGCGACATGACTTCGGATCAAGCAGATGTTAATGGATTGATGGATGGAAGTTAAAAGTTATGTATAATGTCCAATAAGATTAATGGTTATTACCGGATTTGCAGCCTTATCACAAAACACTCTGGAAGAGAACCAGTCTGATGTTTTAAGGATTTTAAGAAACAGAAGTTTGGACTGGCAGGTTACTCATGTATTAAACATAAACTCTTAGGGACAAGGCTTCTGGCAGTTGTTATCCCTAAATGTGGCAAAGAAATAGTGGAAATCTTGAGTGCTTAAATTTCTAAAGCAAAGACATATTCATTCAATATCTGCATATCTTTTCTGTAAACTGCAAGTGATGACAGCTATCTTTGTGAGAGCCACATTAATTGTGGTATTTCTCATGTTCTTGAGTAGAAATGGATTCTGCAAATATGTAATCATCCAGTATGTGGTCCAAGTGTACTGGGATAGACATCTTTACATGTAGAAGTTGTCTGGGGACTGCTCCAGATCTCATCACATGAGTGATAAATCTTTCCATTAAGTACCTGCAATGGCACTCAGGTAATTGAAATCAGAGTAGTTAAGGTGGATATGTGTCACATTTACAGTGCTTGTGTGCTGGTCAGATGTGTTTTATGCACTCTTGGGGCTGCCACATGAATGAGGGTCACCTATGTGCCTCATGAATCCTTAAACAGCTGCTCTCTGTTTGCCTGGCTGGCAGCAGCAGTGGGGTAGTTTGTTATAAGGATATCAGCAGCGTGGATGCAAGACAGGGTAGTGAACATCTGTTGTGTATAAAGAACAATGCTGTGAAGTATAAATATATTTGCATATGCATGGCTGTTCCTCCTATAAAAGAAGTCTTAATGTATCAGCAGTTTGAGAAGATAGAAAAAAGAAAATGGGGAAAGTGTTTGCTTGCAAAACTATAATGTATATATATATATATATATATATATATATATATATATATATATATATATATATATATATATACATATACATACATACATACATACATACATACATACATACATACATACATACACACACACACACACTATATTGCCAAAAGTGTTCGTTTACCTGCTTTGACTCACATATGAGCTTAAGTGACATCCCATTTCTAATCAATATGACGAGTGTCCACCCTTTGTAGCTAGAACAGCTTCAACTCTTCTGGGAAGGCTGTCCACAAGGTTTAGGAGTGTGTTTATGGGAATTTTTGACCATTCTTCCAGAAGTCCATTTGTGAGGTCAAACACTCATGTTGGCTGAGAAGGCCTGGCTCTCAGTCTCCGCTCTAATTCAATTCAATTTTATTTGTATAGCGTCTGTTACAATGTCAATTGTCTCTAGGCTCTTTACAGAGACCCAGACCATGACCCCTGAGCAAATATCATTAACTAAGAAATAACATTGAATCCTAGACAAGGATAATGACAGGTAAAAAACTCCCACAGAGGGAGAAAAAAAACCTTTAAGCCAAACAGTGGCAAAGAAAAACTCCACTTTAAGAGGAAGAAACCTTGAGCAGGACCTGGCTCATATGGGGGTACCTTCCTGCCAAAGGCCAGCTGGGTAAAGAAAGAAAAGGGGAGAAAGAACAGAGAGAGGGTGTAGGACAGAGAGAGGAGAGCACACAAATGACCAAATATAATAACCGTATAAACATAAACATAAACAGATGGAGGTAGCAGCACTGAGATGAGATGGCCAGAGGACCAGGTTGCTGATCACCACGCCAGTCGGCACCCCGAATACATCCACAGACACAAGTGGAGGCAAACCCCGGGATGGCTAAAGGATGGAACTGCAAGTCAGCATGCAACCCAGGAAACTCTGGCCTGCAAATACAAAGAGAAAAAAAAACATGGGGCAAAACAGCACAACAAACCACAGGAAAGTAAAGAATATGGAGCACAGTTACAGTAAGAAGGTGCTCCCAATCAATTATGAATGAGCTGGAGGAGGAGGAAGGGAGAAGGAAAGGGAAGAAAAGGAGGAGGAACAATAGAGACACATCTCAGCAGATCATGTTGGCATCTAGAACCAGGGTGTCCAGCTCCAGAGACATGTCTTTGATGTTTCCCTGCTTCACCTGATTCAAATGAATCTGATGTTGAGCATCATCCTGAATAGTGGTTTAGACTAACTGTAGGCTTTACTGAACAAAAATGTTTTCAGTTTAGTTTTAAAGATGGAGATGGTGTCAGCCTCCTTAACCCAAACTGGTAGCTGGTTCCATAAAAAAGGTGCCTGGTAGCAGAAGGCCAGTCCTACAAACCTACTTTTGGATATTCAAGGAACGACGAGTAATCCTGCACTCTGAGAGCAGCGAGCTCTATTAGGCACATAGCGTGCTATCAAGTCTTGTAAATAGCGCGGAGCTAGGCCATTATGGGGCTAGGGCCTTATATGCGAGAAGCAGAATTTTAAACTCAATTCGAAATTTCACGGGGAGCCAATGGAGGGAGGCGAACACAGGAGATACGTGATCTCGCTTACGGATTCCTGTCAGCACCCTCGCTGCTGCATTCTCGATCAATTGGAGGCTCTTCAGCAAGCTTTCTGGACATCCTGCTAACAACACATTGCAATAATCCAGTCTAGAACTGACAAACGCGTGGATTAATTTTTCAGCATCACCCTGGGAGAGGATGCTCCTAATCTTGGCAATATTTCGGAGATGCAAAAAGGCTGTCTTGCAAACCTGATTAATATGCTGCTTAAATGACATATCCTGATCAAAAATGACTCAAAGGTTTTTCACAGGTGTGCTGGAAGCCAGCGTAAACCCAGTTAATCCATTCCCTCAGGTGTTTGAGACCAAAGATAATAACCTCTGTTTTATCCGAGATCAGAAGCAAAGATTTAGAGGACATCCAGGACTTAATGTCATTAAGACACCCTTGAAGTTCAGCCAAATGTTTTGTTTCCTCTGGTTTCATAGATAAGTACAGCTGCGTATCATCAGCCTAGAAATGAAAGTTTATGCCATGGCTCTGGATAATTTTTCCCAAGGGCCTCATGTATAAAGTGAAAAGGATTGGTCCCAGAACTGAACCCTGTAGGACACCATAGCAGACCCTAGTCTGTGTAGAAGAAACATCATTAACATGGACGAACTGGAACCTGTCAGATGGGTATGACTTAAACCAGCCTAATGCTGTCCCTTTAATTTCAACAGTGTGCTCTTATCTATGCAGCAAAAGGCTGCGATCAACAGTATCAAAAGCAGCACTGAGGTCCAGCAGAACAAGGACAGAGACTAATCCATTGTCTGAGGCCATGAGGAGTTCGTTGGTGACTCTAATCAGCACAGTTTCTGTGCTATGATGAGTTCTAAACCCTGACTGAAAGACCTCAAATAGATCATTTCTATGCAGGTGTTCTCCTAACTGGCTAGCAACTATTTTTTCCAGAAGTTTAGAGCTAAATGGAAGGTTGGATATTGGTCTATAGTTTGCCAAGATGTCCGGATCAAAAGATGGTTTCTTGAGCAAAGGATTTTATGCCCGCAACTTTACAATTAGGTTAGGTATCACAAGTTTTTAGAGATAGGTTAATCTGATCCAAAATTGAAATATGAATAGAGGACATAACATCTTTGAGCAGCCGAGTTGGGATGGGATCCAACAGACATGTAGATGGTTTAGCTTTACTAATAGTTGATGTCAACTCAGAGAGGCCCACAGTAAAAAAAAACAGTCCAGAGTCAAATCAGAAACAGAAGAAATCAGCAAAGCTGCAGGGATGTCCACAGCCAACAGTAGTTGGGCCTGGCCAATCTCATCCCTAATTTCGATTATTTTCCCACTAAAAAAGCTCAAAGTCTTCACTTCTAAGAGCAGCAGGAATGCATGGACCAACAGAGCTGTGACTCTTTGTCAGCCTGGCTACAGTGCTGAACAGAAAACGTGGGTTATGTTTGTAATTCATCCCAAAGGTCTTGTCGGGTTGAGGTCAGGACACTGTGCAGGCCAGTCAAGTTCATCCACACCAGACTCTGTCATCCATGTCTTTATGGACCTTGCTTTGTGCACTGGTGCACACAGTCATGTTGGAAGAGGAAGGGGCCAGCTCCAAACTGTTCCCACAAAGTAGGGAGCATGGAATTGTCCAAAACGTCTTAGTTCCAGTGAAAGGAATTATGAATGCTTCAGCATACAAAGGGCAAAGCCCAGCTCCTGAAAAACAAGCCCACGCCATAATCCCCCATCCACCAAAC
This sequence comes from Hirundichthys speculiger, assembly GCA_018398805.1. Taxonomy (NCBI): domain Eukaryota; kingdom Metazoa; phylum Chordata; class Actinopteri; order Beloniformes; family Exocoetidae; genus Hirundichthys; species Hirundichthys speculiger. Next base: position 227,706 of record JAGFBZ010002621.1, on the reverse strand, counting down.
TTTACACTTGGCACAACGCAGTCAGACAAGTACCATTCTCCTGGCAACTGCCAAACCCAGACTCTTCTATCAGATTGCCAGATGGAGAAGTGTGATTCATCACTCTAGAGAACGTGCCTCCACTGCTGTAGAGTCCAGTGGTGGTGTGCTTTACACCATTGGATCTGATGCTTTGCATTGCACTTGGTGATGTATGGCTTGGATGTAGCTGCTCTACCATGGAAACCCATTCCATGAAGCTCTCTGCACACTGTTGTTGAGCTAATCTGAAGGCCACATGAAGTTTGGAGGTCTGTAGGACTGACTCTGCAGAGAGTTGGCGACTTCTTCACACTATTGTTGCTGTCATTCCCAAACACTTCCATTTCCTTATAATACAGTTGACTGTGGAATATTTAGGAGCGAGGAAATTTCACGACTGGATTTGTTGCACAGGCGGCATCCTATCACAGTTCCATACTGGTTCTTGAGAGCGACCCATTCTTACACAAATGTTTGTAGAAACAGTCGACATGACTAGGTGCTTAATTTTATACACCTGTGGCCATGGAAGTGATGGGAACACCTGATTCCAATAATTTGGATGGGTGAGCAAATACTTATGGCAATGTATATATATGGAGGCTAAGGGTTCTGTACAGGGTCTTTCCTCTTCCCAGTATTGCGTTTAAATGGTCTGTTCTTGTTCAGCCATGATTAGTGCCTCTGTTCTGTCTTTCAGTCCCAGTTTTTCCAGCTTTTTTCCCAATGTCAGCCATCCTCTCCAATTTGGCAGTGCTACATGCCATGCAGTCCATCCATGATAACCCCTCAGGTTCCCTCCATGCTGGGTTTCAGTTGCCTGAGGCATTCACTTAGCAGGTCATCAGTGGGGGTCGTCTTCTTGATGTATTCCTCGAGGCCTGCTGTTTCCTCCTGGATAGAAGCTCTGATACTCACTCGTCCTGGGCTTTCCTCCCTTCAGTTAGTGTACAGCCTCAGGGTAATGGATTTAGGGTGAAACCCTCCATGCATTGTCAAGAGATTCCTTGTCTTGAAATTGGCAGCTTGCATATCTTTCAATGAGCAGAATGTTATGCCAGTGGGGTATCTGATTACTGGTAGGGCATACGTGTTGATAGTCTGGATGTTCTTTTTCTCATTCAGCTGACTCTTCAGGCCCTGACTCACCCTCTGTAGGTATTTGGCTGTGGCTGACTTCTGAGCTGCCTTTTGATTGCCACTTTTCTGTGGAACACCCAGCTATCTGTAACTGTCCTGAACATCTCCTATGTTGCCTTCCAGTATCTCAACCCCTTCAGTTCTAATAATCCTTCCTTTCTGTGATACCATCAATCCAAAGTCATCTAGTGTGAATGACATCCTGATGTCATTGATGTAGATCAGGGGTGCCCAATCCTGGTCCTCGAGAGCCCCTATCCAGCATGTTTTAGAGGTTTCCCATCTTCAACACACCTGATTCTAAATAATCGTCATTATCAGGTTGTCATCAATGTCTGCACAAGTCTGTTGATGACACAGCCACTTGTATCACGGTGTCCAAAAGCAGGGAAACATCTAAAACCTGCTGGATAGGGGCTCTCGAGGACCAGGATTGGGCAACCCTGATGTAGATCCTAGTGAGGTGAATCAGGGAGTCAATGTTACCCTGGTTCTTGATGTACAGCTTGATATCATCTATGTAGAGAAGGTGGCTGATGGTCGCCTCATTTTGGAATTTGTACACATAGCCACTCTTGTTGATTATCTACTGAGGGGGTTTGGACCTATGCAGAACATCAGGTTGGGCAGGGAATCTGCTTGGTGTATGCTGCATTTAATGCTCACCTGTGCCACTGACTTTGAGCTGACCTCCAATGTTGTCTTCTGGTTGAAGGACATCAGTGTCCCATTGATCTCATACTTTTCACGCACTCCAGTATCCATGTGTGTGGCATTGAGTCATAGGTTTTTTTGTGATCAATCCAGGCAGTGCACAAGTTGGTGCTTCTGGACCTTGCAGTCTCGGACAACTGTTCTGTCAACCAGTAGCTGAATTTGGCCCCTCTAGATGTTACTGCCAATTCCCTTCTGTGCCTTGTTCATGTATTGATCCATGTGCCTTCTAACCTTAGTTGCTATGATGCCTGATATGAACTTCAATGTGGTGCTTAGGCAGTTTATTGGCTGGTAGTTGGACAGATTTGTTCACTTCTGTGGGTCCCTCCTGTTAAGAAATGTCTAGTCTACATAAACAAATGTGTATGTATGTATAAAATTGAAGCAGAATCAACACCACACAGCACACATAATAAAAAAAGACGAAAAATGTTAAATGTCGAAAATACAATGAGCAGTACAGATAATTTGTAATTACCTGTATTCTTTTAAAGAAGAATACATGCTGCAAATTTTGCAGTCAACATAATTTGTCAAACATTTTATTGTATCTTTTCTCTTTTACTCTAGGTACACAGGAGGTGGCGATCAGGTGTCCCCTTAATCACATACAGTGTATTGGGACAAGAAAATGTATTCATTTCAACAAACTGTGCAATGGGGCTCGGGACTGCGAGGATGGGTATGATGAAGGAGTTCACTGTCGAGGTAAGAGTTAATGACACTTTCATATACTGATTCTTTTTGCCTTGGGTTTGGAATCCATAAATATATTCTAATTATCATGGTAACTTATTGGAGCATGCTCATCTTATTTGGACTATTAAGATTTGCATAATTTATTTTACACATTAATCTAGTGTGGTAAAAAGTGGTAAAATGTGTAGCTGTGGTAAATTTTTTAAATTGCATCTTTTGGTACTGTGGTTTATTTATTTATTTATTTAACAAATTCCAAGTCAATTTGAAGAAAAATGTACCTTTTATTTTTTGATGTTATTTCAGAGGTCATTTTTTTTTCACATTTAAGTAGAAAAGAACTATTTGTCTTTGTTACACATCATTTTAGTTGTATGGTGTTGGAGTATAAAAAGATAAATTGTTGTTAAGGTGATTTGAGTTGGCATTTTAACTTTAATGTCTGACGTTTAACTGGTTACAAAGGTGCCTTCTCATCATCTTTGCTGTCAGAATGGTCAAAGACACAGCAGGATAGTAGCACCAGGTGTTTGGTTATTTTTGTTGTTGCTTATTTTTTTTAGCAATTCCACCAACCTGTTATAGACACCTGGCTTTTGTGATAAGGCAGTGTTTGCCTTGTGATTGCCAGAGTCTTGGCACAACAAAAACACCTGTCAGGCAGAACCCATAAACTTTTCTGACTTGTCAGAGTTAAGTCATGGTGGGATCTTTCTCTGCGTCTGAGGTGCAAGTTTTAGCTTCTGTTTCACATTTAAAAAGTCAGCTTTTTGGCTAGGCGGAAAAAATTCTTTGCTCATTTATTATTTCAACATTTGAAATGAGTATGATAAAAGGTCATCTCAGTTTTTTTTCTTCTCTTCTTCTTTTTTTTTACATACTGTGATCACATCTAAAAAAGTTGAGTAATCTTATATTCAATAGTCTAGACTTTTAGATACCTAATCCGTTTCATCCACAATAACTGGTAGCGCAGAGCCAGGAACCTGAATGTACCAGTTAGGTTACTGGAGGCAACAGTTCTGTCATCTTTTACCATCTCTCAAACCATGTCAAAGCAGTAAAATAGAGAAGAAACTCATTAGAAAAAGGCTTGATGCTAATTTTAAGGTGATAGTAAAAAGTGCTGCAGAGTTGTTGCCCAGCAGCAACAAAATATGATGTTACACAATGTAATACAAGCTGAAGTCCAAAAAGCCCGGTCATAATGTTAACAGTTTTTATTTATTTATTTATTTATTTATTTTTAATGTTTTTGTGGCACTCGTGGCTTTTATTAGCAGTGAGAGAATCAAGAAATCTGTGCTGCTGACTATCTGTTCAGATATACAACCAATCAGTCTCAAACTGTGATCTGTTCAGGTAGTCTGTAATCCAGGTGAGTGTGGAGGCATCCACCCTGTGTGTTCTGGAGTTTCTTTTGTAATAAAGCAGGCTGAATGATCTTAAACGCACTGGAAAAATCAAAGAACATGATCCTCACAGTGAAGCCTGCTTTGTCCAGATGACTGTGGGTTTGTTGAAGCAGGTGTATGATATCATCTTCAACTCCAGCCCCACAAGGATAAGCAAACTGCAGTGGGTCATGGAAAATGCTCATTTAGTTATTCAGGTGAGTCAATCAAAGTATCTTCAGGACTTTCAGGATGTAGGATGTTAGGACAACAGGTCTTTAGTCACTGGGAGGAAATAGATGAGATTTTTTTGGTACTGGAACAAGGCAGGATGTCTTCCACAGCACAGGAACCTTCTCGTGGCTCAGGTTAAGGTTGAACACAGACAGGTGGCAGGGGAAGGTGGATGATGGAGCAGTATCAAGATCCATGATTGAGCTAGATGATGACACAGCTGTGATGTGACAGAGAAGCTGTGGGTCAAGTGAGTGCGGGGGGTCTGTTTGGCTGGAGGAGGATGCTGAGTTTGTCTCCAAACTGAACCTGTTGAAGGAGTTCAGTTCATTTGCTGCTTGATGTCTGTGATCTTCTTCATCCCTGAACACACATCTCTTACATATTTCAGCTGGAACTTGTTCTCCAACTTTCTCCTGTAAACCTCCTTGTTGTCTCTAATGTTGACTTTCAGATGTTTTGTACTGACCTCAGGAATTCACTGTCTCCTCCCCAAAGGCTCTTTTTTTTCTTGTTTAGGAACTTAACTTAGGATTTATTTCTGGGGAAGCACCTCACTATTCTGGTGGGGATGGTCTTGTCAACATATAGTGACTGACTATATCAACTAAATAGAAGCTGATATAGTCAGTCACACACACATAGTGCATCCCAGTTTGTTGCCTCAAAACAGCCCTACAGAGTTTTTTCAGCTTTCTGTGACCACCTCATTGCAGTCCTTTGTAGCGGACTCACTTAATTTATTAGTATTTAAATAATGAGTGGGGTGCCACCTTTTTTCTTAAAAAAAGGTAAATCAGAAGGAAAATTAGTCACTTATTTCTGTAGGTTCTTGTCGACATTGGATTGGCTGGGAAGATCAATCTCGGAGTCGCAAATAAGTTTTAACAACATTTATTTATACATAGACACACACAAACATAACACAGCTATATAGATATATATACGGGTCAGCACATATAGACATGTGTATGTACAATCACAAAATGAGATCGGCTATGAAAAGTTAGAGATTAATTTAAAACGAGACAAGAAGGTTGTAATGAGAGGTTTTGAGAGAGTGTGAGAGAGAAAAGGGAGGTGGGCATCTTGTGGAGCAGCCGGAGTTCCCAGTACTAAGATAAAAATCCCTATAGACGAAAAAGGGAATAAAATTCTTAATCTGAACTAATAAACGGTTCTCTGTGTAATGGTCAAGACGGTTACCGGCAGTGATTGATTGATTGAGTTCTCCTCTCACCGTCATTTCAGTTCTGTACTGATGCTGAATAATACAAACTGTTGATTAAAACAACCTTTTCAATTCATTTGCATCCACATCACTGAATCTAATCATCCAAGCAATATGATCCGTTGTGCACCAACACAAACCTTGACACAAACACCAAAGTATTTTTTCAATGCCTATTTATTTCAGTCAGGCGTAAAATCTTCCATAGGCTATAAACTGCAAGGCTATATTTCTTATTTGGTGTTAAAACAAACTGCCAAAAATTAAAGTGGTTTAAAAGCAAATACAGACATTCTGAAAACAATATTCAGATATAAATAACTGAAAACAATAATATGATATAAATAAACAATCTGAATTATTATTCAGAATAAAGTTGGAAAAATTAATGTGCTTTCACTCAGCACCTAAAAACTTCTGTTTAAGACAATGAAATATGAAAATGATGCATAACACCACGAGCTGCTCAAAATCAAACCTGAACAATAGTTAACATATCCATGAAATAGGTGAGAGAGAGAATGTCAGTTATAAAGTTTCATGCCAGCATTTTATGCCAACTAACAGGGTGAGCTGATCGATTATTATTCAAAAAGTGCAAAGGATGAGCTCACTTATTTCAAATAACAAGAGTGCTTACTTGCAGAGATCTGAATGATTGTTTGAGTGGAGAGTTATCGCTGAAACCAGTGGTTATATCTCATGAGAAGCAGCTTCTCAAACCTTTTGTCTTTGAGCTTGTTCCTTTTAGGACACAGTACCAGACTTCCCAAACTGAACAGGCTCTCAACAGGGCCGCTGGATGAAGTAGCAGCATTTTACTTCAGAGAGACTTCCTTTATTGTGGGAAATTGTTGGAGTACATCCATCTCTGTTTCGGTTGTTCTCAAGTAGGATATTATCTTAGATTAGACAGAACTGAAGGTGTCATCTTCCTCCCCAAAGTTAAAAAAGTAATGTGTTTTGGAGGTGCTTGGTGTTAGAGTTGTTGGTACCTCTGGTTGCTGCACAGGGCCAGGCTGAGGGGTAACCTGTGACACTCTGCTACCAGGTATCCCTTCACCATATCCAATTCCATATCCTGATCTTTACACCATCGCAGTTTGAACATATGAAGCGAGGTAGCCGCTACCATGGCATCTTTGTTTTCCAAGACGGCTGCAAATCGGGTTTTGATAGCCTGCAAACACACAGTGACAAAGGTATTGCATTAGTAAAAGATTCCCTTTTAAGTAAAATGATTAAGTACGATAATTAATCATAAGAAACATCACTCATATTTCTATGAATGGAGCATTGCGGGTATTACCAATATGACTATCAATGTTTTACATAAAATGTCTTTGGTAAAATATATATATACATTTCCATGTGTTGATGGAATGTTTCTTAACCTGAACTATGGCATCAGGTAGGCCCATTGCCACAGTCAGACCTTCCTTCTCCAGTGTCTTGGCCATCAACACTTCAAGGGTGGGCAGGAGGGTGCCATAATAACAGTTGTCCTCTCCTTATAGGATGTCCAGAGCGACGGTGAGTGGCTTTGTGATGGCACAGTACTCTTTCAGGAATTGGAGTTCCCTATCACTAAAACATTTTAGGCCTAAACGATCACAGAAGGTGATTAAGTAATTAAGAGGAATTTCAGTTAAGCATCATGAAAAGAGGTCCACCTTGTAGTGCATGGAACCAAGAGCTTTTTGGAGAACACACCCCCCCCACTGTCTCGGAGGCCATGGTTGAGCTATTGACCTCTTTCCACAGTGCAGTGCACTTTGCTGTAGCACTTCGATAGATTCCTTTGATCGCAGGATTTGAAGTGAACCATTTTTCAAGATCAGAGCATGAGACCAAGTTCATAGACACTTCAGAGGCACACCTGAGATGTGGTGGCAGAACAATCCCGTACTCTGCGGCAGCATCAAGCACATCATTACCATCTGTGAAGGTGACCTCATTATCATCATCACCACTATCATTACTATCATCATCAGGGGGCTGATACATTTTAAATGCCTTTACAAAATTTGAGCCATTGTCCGTAACAGTGGCTGTGACTTTTCTTGACAATCCATACAGAGAATGAATATGGTCTTTCTCACTAGCAACAACATCATAAGTGTGACTACCTTTAATCCGTTTACAAGCCAAAGCTGCTTTCTTGTGTTTCAAAGTAGTTGGGTTTATCCAATGAGCTGTAACACCCAAGTAGGTCCTGTTTTGGATGGACCAAATGTCTGCTGTAGTTGAGATGTAATGTAGCTCCTCATATGCTTTCTTGAGCTCATTTTCCATTTTTGCATACTCTCTTTCCAGGTGGTTGGAGAAGGTTTTCCTTCCCATCTGCCATGTGCCACCTGTTAAACCAATGATTTAAGCATATTAGGTGGATCACAGTCAAAGTAGTATTGCTACAGCATAGACTCTTAATTTGGCTGAAAATTATGTCTTATAAAAATAAACTCTCATTCTGAGCTGTTGGACCAAACCTAACTGACATCTTTAAGAAATAATGACTTAAGAATAATAATCATAACAGATAAGTAAACGCCATTCTGGTAATGGAAGAAAAGACAGACACAGAACAAAACAAAAACTATGTTGGGCGCATTAGTCGGACAATGTGCCTGCTTTTTTAAAGATTTTTTTGGCACTAGTGGCCTTTATTTATAGTGGAGAGAGAGACAAGAAGGGGGGCCAGAGAGAACAGGGAAGACATGTGTCAAAGGGCTGACAAGCCGGGAGTCGAACTCGCGACCAGCTGCACGAGGATTGGAGCCTCTGTACATGGGTTGCCTGCCCTAACCACTGCGCTACCAGGTCAGCCCAGAGAACAGAGTCTCTTTAAGTGTTTCTTTGTTTATACAGGAGAGTAGCATGAATGAGGAGGTTGGTAAAAGCAGCCAAAACATGTCAAAACACAGTTAACCATATTTCAATTTCATTGTGTCTAAAAATTCGATCCTTTTTTGCGTGTGTGATTGCAGTTCTTCTTCTTCTTCTTCTTAATATTATTTTTTTTTTTTTATTATCTGTGCACGGCACCATGCTGACGATCTACCTGAAAGCAGGGTCCTCCACTGTGGAGATGGGTAGCATGTTTTCCACTACATAACTGAGGGGAACAAACACGTGTTTTTATCTGTAAAATTTTACCATTGGACTCTTGGATAAATAGATAAAGACATCCAAATAAACAATCAAACATACTGTGCTATTGTTTTATCAAGTTGTGCCTGGCTATAGGTCCATCTTTTGAACTCCAACCGCTGCTGCTTGGGTGGAGTGGGTGTGTGCTGCTCACTGCTGTCAGTCTCAGATGCTTCTAGTGCTAACTTTGTGAAAGCATGCCCTAGGTGCTTCAGCAGATTGCTGTTGCTGTTATTTGTCGTAGAAAGGATTTTTGACCTGGGGCACAGTTTACATGTTACCAAAATGTTGTTTTTCGCTTTGCTCTCGAGTTGAAAATAATGTGAGTATTTCCACGAGTAGAAGCTTATTTTCCCTTCGCTCACCCCGTACCCTGACCTGTCCAGTCCTCTTCATGATGCATGTTTGATTGCGTTTGTGATGCTAGAGATGCTATGTTTTTCAATTAAATTAAACTTTATTGATCGGGAACTGTGTCAAAGTTCCTTTGGGTAAAATCTCCCCAAAAGGAACGGAGTAACGCAGCGTTGGTTACGGGAACGGAGTTACTGAATTTTAAAAAAGAACGCGTTATGTAATGCGTTACTGAACAAAGTAACGGTGTTACGCAATGGCGTTACTAATAACGTGTTACTACCCAACACTGGATTTGACTGCAAGATTTGACTGCAAGAGTTTAACCCACAGCTTAGCTCTTAAGCTGAGCATGATCATAGGTGTCACAACATTCACAGGGTCAACTGATTTGCAGTTAAAATATATGAAAACAGGAAATAAACTCCAGTTTGAAGACTCATTCTTTGATTATAGTACAGTCTACATGCATTTTTTTGGTTATGTATAAAATTAATTTTACTTACTTACTTACTACTTTATCTACCAAAATAAATAAAGGACCACAATAAATAAAGGATATCTACCCTAAAGACAAAGTGGAAAACCTACACATTAGGTCAAAATTTAGTTCATTTCTATTATATTATTATGACGCCCAATTCAGACTTGAATTGGGCGTCATAATAATATCAGTTCTGTCTTATGGTGAAGTCTTCTGATTCAATTCTGTGATGTTCTAGAGATTTGCAATAACTGTAAATACCATGCTCATACCAAGGTAAACTACAGAAACTCATGTTATTGTGTTCTGTCTTTATTTTCCTTTTTTGACACCAGCATAGTCGTGATTTGTGGGGGGGGTGGGAGGGTTGCAACCCACCCAATAATTTAAACCAGCCACCACAACCCCCCCAATATTATATCATAATTTATTTAAAATGAATGTTAAGTATTATAAACATGACAATGTGGTAGATTTTCACAATGGCATTAAAAAAGAAAAAAAGTTACATTGATCCCTCCCCTCCCGCGATAAGATTTGGTCACCACAGATCTGAGGTTCCGTCTTTCGTTATGTTTCGGAAGTATCCGCGGTGGTATGAGGCGAGCTGAAAGGAAAAAGAGAGCAAAAGTCTTCCCAACTGGAGGTACGATTATTGCTAGGGCTTCAGTGCCACCACTCACGAGTCAAATGTTGAATGAACGAAAGTTAGTTCTACTCTCTGCTGTCCTGTGTCTCTTAGCTGCTATTTAACACATTGGGCGCCAAACGTCAGTGTTTTTTTCACTGCAAACGTTATCCTGTATGTCCTGCCCTGCTCCTCTGTGAATATCAGACTTGTATCTATGAAATAAGGTAAAAAAAACCACATCAGTAAAGCAAAGAATGCAAAATATAAAATTTAGTCATCAAGTTAAAAAAATATACAATCCTGTTGGATTGTAAGGTGTGTTGTATTATAAAGTTAAGATTTAAGGTTAAAACCTTTGACACTTTATTATTCTGTGTGCTCTTTGGACAAATAAACCTAAACCTAAACCTAGTTGTAAATGTGATTTATGCTATATTTTCACTATTTATCTGTCTCTTTACCTGAGCGGCTCATACAACCTGTGTCACTCAACCCCCCCAATGTTCAACTCAGAATTACACCCTTGGACACCATAGATACTGAAATAACATATTGTGATTGTAACACTTCCTCACTCAGAGCCAACAAGTCAAGTCAGCTAGATTATTATGATTGCACAATCCCATGGGAAAATGATGAAGTGGTGTTAAAATGAAAATATCCAGAGAAGGAAGATAGCAAGGAAAACAATATATATTTTAAACAGTTAACATTACATTACTGCCTGGCCAGCCTCTAGCATAGCAGACCTTAGATTGTAGCTTAAAAACAATGTTCTTTCTGTTAACATAATGACAGTCCAGCTTCTAACCACAGTGATGCTAACTGATTCAGACATCCTTTCATGTTTCAGACAACTCATCCAACTGTAGCAACAGAAGTTCCTTTTGAAAGCATTAGCTGGCTCTGATAAACTTGTAATGTTAAGCAACTGAAACTTAACTTAAATGATGTGGACAGCACCTGTTAGCAAGAGAAGCTGTTTTGATAAAGCTGTCAAATCCACCTGTGTTTACTCGCATCAATTTACAGGCCACATTCAATCTTATGATTGAAATAAAATATCACATTATCTTTATTGAGTACCAGTATTCAGAGTTGCCAACCAACCATGCATATATTATTGGATCAATGAATCATTTGCATTTGAAGTGAGCCAGACATATGTAATTATCTACCCTAAAGACAAAGTGGAAAACCTACACATTAGGTCAAAATTTAGTTCATTTCTATTATATTATTATGACGCCCAATTCAGACTTGAATTGGGCGTCATAATAAATGAATTCTGTCTTATGGTGAAGTCTTCTGATTCAATTCTGTGATGTTCTAGAGATTTGCAATAACTGTAAATACCATGCTCATACCAATGTAAACCTCAGAAACTCATGTTATTGTGTTCTGTCTTTATTTTCCTTTTTTGACACCAGCATAGGCGTGATTTATGTGGGGGATGGGAGGGTTGCAACCCATCCAATAATTTAAACCAGCCACCACAACCCCCCCAATATCATATCATAATTTATTTAAAATGAATGTTAGGTATTATAAACATGACAATGTGGTAGATTTCCTCAATGGCATTAAAAAAGAAAAAAAAGTGACATTGATCCCTCCCCTCCCGCGATGAGATTTGGTCACCACAGATCTGAGGTTCCGTCTTTCGTTATGTTTCGGAAGTATCCGCGGTGGTATGAGGCGAGCTGAAAGGAAAAAGAGAGCAAAAGTCTTCCCAACTCGAGGTACGATTATTGCTAGGGCTTCAGTGCCACCACTCACGAGTCAAATGTTGAATGAACGAAAGTTAGTTCTACTCTCTGCTGTCCTGTGTCTCTTAGCTGCTATTTAACACATTGGGCGCCAAACATCAGTGTTTTTTTCACTGCAACGTTATCCTGTATGTCCTGCCCTGCTCCTCTGTGAATATCAGACTTGTATCTATGAAATAAGGTAAAAAAAAAACAAAAAAAACACATCAGTAAAGCAAAGAATGCAAAATATAAAATTTAGTTATCAAGTTAAAAAAATATACAATCCTGTTGGATTGTAAGGTGTGTTGTATTATAAAGTTAAGGTTTAAGGTTAAAACCTTTGACTTTATTATTCTGTGTGCTCTTTGGACAAATAAACCTAAACCTAAACCTAGTTGTAAATGTGATTTATGCTATATTTTCACTATTGATCTATCTCTTTACCTGAGCGGCTCATACAACCTGTGTCACTCAACCCCCCCAATGTTCAACTCAGAATTACACCCTTGGATACCACAGATACTGAAATAACATATTGTGATTGTAACACTTCCTCACTCAGAGCCAACAAGTCAAGTCAGCTAGATTATTATGATTGCACAATCCCATGGGAAAATGATGAAGTGGTGTTAAAATGAAAATATCCAGAGAAGGAAGATAGCAAGGAAAACGATATATATTTTAAACAGTTAACATTACATTACTGCCTGGCCAGCCTCTAGCATAGCAGACCTTAGATTGTAGCTTAAAAACAATGTTCTTTCTGTTAACATAATGACAGTCCAGCTTCTAACCACAGTGATGCTAACTGATTCAGACATCCTTTCATGTTTCAGACAACTCATCCAACTGTAGCAACAGAAGTTCCTTTTGAAAGCATTAGCTGGCTCTGATAAACTTGTAATGTTAAGCAACTGAAACTTAACTTAAATGATGTGGACAGCACCTGTTAGCAAGAGAAGCTGTTTTGACAAAGCTGTCAAATCCACCTGTGTTTACTCGCATCAATTTACAGGCCACATTCAATCTTATGATTGAAATAAAATATCACATTATCTTTATTGAGTACCAGTATTTAGAGTTGCCAACCAACCATGCATATATTATTGCATCAATGAATCATTTGCATTTGAAGTGAGCCAGACATATGTAAGTAGTTACTTTTTTTTTTATAGCAGCTACCCAGATACTGTGGAACATAATGGGGCTGCATTCACATTCATCTGGAGTTTTTTTATAGATTTGTGCCTTTTCGGTTTTTCCAGCATTAGTGGATTCCTCCAATTCCAGGATCCAGGTGATCCTAGTTAGGATCACTGCTCATGTAGCCGTAAGTGCTGATCTTTTTCTCATCAAAATGACATAGCCTTGAATCCTTGTGAGTTTCAGCACATCGACATTCTTCCCTGATTTGTTCTTCCTCTCATGCTCAGTGCCTTTCATCTTCTCTGCACAGAGAGATCTTTTCCCACTCAAGGTCTACATTCATTGTAGTTGTACAACATGGCTGTGTAATAAAATTAATAATTTGTATTGGTTGTTTTGACTTGTTGCTTTTTTTACAGTGCTCATGTCCTAAAAAAGCCCTTAATGCAATGCATTACTGCCACCTAGCAGAGAGAGGAGAGGTTTGCAGACAGCTGCACTCCCAGGAATCTGATGGAGCTGACCCGTTCCACACAGTCCCCCTGGATGTAAAGCGGGTCTGGGTCAGCTCTGCCCTTCCTGAAGTCCAGTATTATTTCTTTGGTTTTTGTGGTGTTCAGCAGCAAGTTGTTGGCTGAACACCACGCTGTCAGATGGTTGACCTCATCTCTGTAGCCAGACTCATCTCCCCATGAGATGAGCCTGACCACGGTGGTATCATCTGCAAACTTTATGATGGTGTTTGAGAGATGGGTCGGCGAGCAGTCATGAGTGTACAGAGTGAACAGGAGGGGGCTCAGTCAGCCAGCACAGCTTTGAGGGGAACCGGTGCTGAGTGTGATGGTGGAGGAGAGGTAGGGGCCAAGTTTCACGGACTATGGGCGATCTGTGAGGAAGTCCTTGATCCACTGGCAGATGGGGGTGGAGATGCCCAGGTCTAACAATTTCTGGACCAGGATCTCTGGGATGATATTGTTAAACGCGGAGCTGAAGTCCAGGAAGAGCATCCTAACGTAGCTCCTCAGGTGCTCCAGGTGGCTCAGTGCAGTGTGGAGTGCTATGGTGATGGCGTCCTCTGTGGATCGGTTTGCCCTGTAGGCAAACTGATGGGGGTCCAGAGTGGGAGGCAGACAGGTCTTGATGTGCTGGGAGACCAGTCTTTCAAAGCACTTCATGACCACAGGCGTAAGTGCCACAGGCCTGTAGTCATTTAGGCTCTCCACTGCTGACTTCTTAGGGACGGGGATGATGGTGGAGGCTTTAAGGCAGGGTGCAATGATAGCCTGCGACAGGGACAAGTTAAAAATGCTGGTAAACACTCCAGCCAGTTGGTTGGCACAAGCTTTGAGTACCTTGCCAGGTACGCCATCGGGTTCGGGCCGCCTTCCTGGGGTTCACCGACTTCAGCACACGTCTCACTTCATGCTCCTGAAGTGTCAGTGTGCTAGTACTGGAGGGTGGTGGGTGAGGGGTGTCCACTGGTCTGACTGCCTCAAAGCGGGCAAAGAAGCGGTTCAGCTCCTCTGCCTAATGAGGCATCAGTCCTGGTGTTGTCGGGGTTGCTGCTTCTGTAGTTAGGTTATGTGATTTATTCCCCGCCACATCTTCCTAGGGTTATTTTCAGTGAAGTGGTCCTCTATCTTTTTTCTATAGGCCGGCTCGGCCTCCCTGATGCCTCTTTTCAGGTCGGACCTGGTCGCGCTGTACAGGGCCCTGTCCCCTGATTTAAAGGCGGTGTTGCATGTCTTTAACAGGGACTGGACTTTACTGGTCATCCAGGATTTCTGGTTTGCAAAAACCCTGACCCTCTTTTTGACTGTGACAGTGTCAACACAGTTCTTGATATATGAGAAGTACGGTGTCAGTGTACTCTTGCAGGTTTTGGCTTGAAAATAAATCCCATACAGTCCGTTGGAAGCAGTCCTGAATTTGGGAGAGGGCTCCCTCTGGCCAGGTTTGAATTTTCTTTTGTTGCGGCTGTGTCTGTCAGAGGGTGTTGTAGGTGGGGGTAAGGGACAGGCAGAGGTGGTCAGATCCAGCAAGGTGGGGGAGGGGGGTGACTTTGTACACATGTTTTATGTTGGAATAAACATGGTCCAAAGTATTCTCCCCTCTGGTGGCACACTGCAAATACTGGACAAACCTAGGAAGCACAATCTTTAAGCACGCTTGATTGAAGTCCCCAGCAACAATACGCCATCGGGGTGGGCCAGCTGTTGTTTGTTTACGCTAGCGAGCAGGAGGCTAAGGGCCGTGCTAAGGTTAGCATCGGGCGGGATGTAAACTGCAAACACAATGACTACCGTGAACTCCCTTGGGAGATAAAAAGGTCTGCACGGTACTGCCAGAACCTCTAAATCAGGGGAGCAGTGAGAGTCAATGATCCTGCTGCTACAACACCACTCACAGTTCACGTAAACACAGAGCCCCCCACCTCTGCTCTTACCCGAGTCTCTGGTTCTAAGCGGGCATGCTCTGGTAGCATGCGGCCGGCTAGCTAGACTGCAGCGTCAGGGATCAGCGGGTGAAGCCACGTCTCCGAGATGAGAATAACGCTGCAGTTCTGCATGAAGCGCTTTGTGGCCATCTGAAGCTCCAATTCATCCATTTTGTGGCTGATGGATCTGGCGTTTTAGAGGAAGAGGCTTGGTAATGCTGGCCTGTTGGCATTGTTTACGTAGGCTAGCATCTGAGCCCGACCTGCGTCCTTGCTTCTGCTTCCTGGCCCTGCACCGCCATTTTCGCTTACTGGGCAGGCTAGTAATCCACAGAGAACCCGGCGATCTCGTTATGTCCTCCGGGATGTTGTATGTGCGGTGGAAGTCGCCAGTAACAGACAAATTGTACCCGAGACCGAGGTCAATAAGGTTCTGACGACTGTAGCTATAGTTGGCTTTGCAAAACTCGTGAAATTGCACAGAAAAAGTAGAAAAAACAAGCACCTAATTGAGGAGCTAAGAGCCGCTGTACTTGTGCGTGCCGCCATCTTTATAAACCTTTTATAAAGGTAAAAAGATAGATAGATAGATAGATAGATAGATAGATAGATAGATAGATAGATAGATAGATAAGCTCTTTTAATTTGTTTCAAGACTTTCAATGGTATCTTCCAACTGATCAAATACTCTACAAATCTGGCCCACTCACTTACATATTTTCAAACTCAGGTGCCCCAAGCACAGTGCCAGGGTTTTTTTTTTTTGTTTTTTTTTTTTTTGTTTTTTATGTTTTTCAGTGAGGTCACTACCAACCCTCTCATGGTCATGAAAGTTAAAACTAATTTCTGTGTTGACTAATTTAGGTTTGGGAGGCTTCAATCCTGCTATCCAAACACTTTTGACCTGTCAGGACATGGGGCCTCTGAGGGCATATTCTAGTGTTTGGCACTTGGATATTGGAAGCAGATTATTTGCTTTATGTGGACTGCAGGTTGTGACCTCTGTCAATTTGGCATACATTGGTTTGCTTTGAGATCTGGAGTTTTAAGAAGGGGCAAATGATGTTACTTGTCAGTTTCTTCCCTATTCCACTGCTAAGTAGTTTCTGTGATTGGCCTCTATATGGTCTTAACTTTGTTAAGTATGAACAAACATTTGTTATAACATACTCTTCATTTGTGAATGGTATGTCTGCGTTCTTTTTAGTAGCGTTTTCTGTTGCACTGTGTAAGCACATGTAATCTGAATGTTAATAATCCACCTTTAAATGGAATGGTGCATTGAGCTGCTTTAAAACCTCTTTACCTAAAGCAATAAAATATGTTATTGTTTCTCAGTGAATGTAAGATGAGAATTTTGATATATGCTCACTCGTAAGAATGATTATTACTGTGCACTGGTGAAGCAGTCAATTCGGTTGTTAAACAAGGCACTGACAAACGACGGAAGTGCAAAACGAGTTGCATGCAGATTATAGAGAGGTCATTACAGAATGCGAGATTGTTCAGAATGACAAAGACAGAGAGGCGGACAGTTCATCTTAACAACAGGTGGAAAACAAGGAAACCTTGAGATCTGTCTAGAATCCTATCCGTCAAAACTTAGCTACCTGATGGAGCCAGTACAATAACAACCTGTGGCCTCAATTCGACAGGAATCGGTGGCTAAAAGTTATGGCCTTACTCATGACACAGCATGACACAGTAGATTTAGCACATTTAGGCCTCAGAATGGATTTCTAACATCACAGTGAATTAATTCCTTTTTATAAAAATGACTTTTTAAACTTAGATAATGGCACCACAGTGGCTTGGTGGTAAGCACCTTTGCCTCACAGCAAAAAAAATCGTTATTTCAATCCTGAGAAGGACCTGTCTATGTGGAATATAAATGTTTTTTTCTGAAAACTCCAGCTTCCTCCCACAATCCTAAACCTGTATGTCAGGTTAATTGATGATTCTAAATTGCCTATGGCAATGAATGTGATTGTGTGTGGTTGTTTGTCGATATGTGGCCCCGTGATAGACTGGCATCCCGTCCAGGGTGTACCCCTGCCTTTTGCCTGAAGACAGCTGGGATAGGCTCCAGCAGATCCCTGTGACCCTAGGACTAAGTCGGTATGGAGGAGGATGGATGGATATAATACAATACCGTATAAGGACAACCACACACCAAAGTTCGCTTTTGGGACAAGAACAGTCCAGGACACTTGAGTCTCGCATGACAGACCAGATTTCACTGGAGTAGAAGAAATTGAGGTCACCGAAGTGAAGTTTTAGGCAACCAGCTGGTTCTTTTAAAACTTTTTCTCCCTCCTTTTTCTGCCCACCACTTATGAATATACATACTGAGCTTCCCAAGAGACCTTGATTTGAAGGTGCCCAGATGGAAAACCACCAAACTCTTTCTGCTCACCTTCAGGAAACTTATTCTTAATCACACGCTCATCACTGTACCATGGGAGCTCTACAGTCTCTGCTGCTCAAGACAAATGTCAGTCCTTAATAAAAACATCACACCCCCAAGCTTCACAATTTTAAATAAAATGAGCATGGTGGAAAAAAATATATATATACATATATGATATATCATTTCTAATAGGTTATTCAGTGCATGCCAACACATTTTCACAGACTGAGGTTTGGTCAGAAATGCTAGGCCACACATTTTAACACAAGGGAAGTGACCTACATCTGAACAGAGAACAGCTAAAACTAATGCCAAGGGCTGCAGACCAACTGTTCATATTTGATTATTTAGAAGAGAGGACATGTTGTTTTTGTATCGGAATTTGTTTTAGTCAACAGTTATCTTTTCTGAAATAACAAAAAAGACAAAACGAAAAATGTGTGGACTTCATCACAATTATATACATATACAATGTCCATAAGATGATAATACCCAGTTACACCAATTAAACATTTATAATGGTGATAGAAAAGTTAAGTGATTCTATAGACTAATTACTTTATATCCATACCACTCTTAATATGTTTGCTCTTAGAGGCTAAGCAGGGTTATGTGTGGTTAATATTTGGATGGGAGGTGCTATCAGCAGCCTACAAGTGCCCTATAGCAGATTGGGTAGAGTGGGTTGCCTTTAGGTCCTCATAATTTCCTTGGTTTCTTAAAGTGGGTAATGGGTAGGAAAAAAAAAAAAAATCAAGATAGCACCGCAGACGGCTGCATCAGTATGGTGGTGTGTATTGTTTTGTTTTGCTTTGTGCTTTTACTCTGTTTTTTGCGATGGTACCCGGAGCTCCTTCACGAGAGAAGAGCTTATGAACATCAGGGCAACAACTCCAGAGGATTTATTTCCTAGTTTTCTGCTCCCAACTCTGGAATTTTTGGACATATTGGTTAAAGGTGCTTTCACATTTATGCAGGCAGTGAAATGTCGAAGAAGAGGAAAGCGAGCCGGAGCGCTCATGCGCCTCATCGTACAGCACTTCCAGGAATATTTCTCTCTAACGTGTGCTCACTGCCCAACAAAGTGGAAGAATTGCAACTGCTGTTGGGCAGAAACTGGGACTTTTCTTCATCTGCGGGTTTTGTGCTTCACGGAGACGTGGCTGGGTGGATTAATACCAGACTCTGCACTGCAGCTGGCTGGCTTCCAACTCTACCACGCGGACAGAAACACGGATCTTTCCGGCAAAACTAAAGGTGGAGGAATCTGTTTCTACGTCAACAGCGGTTGGTGCAACGATACAACAGCAATCCAGCAGCACTGTTCTCCTGACCTAGAATCTTTCTTCATCAACTGTAAGCTTGTTTTATTCTTCAAACATTCTGGTCGGTATCTACATCACGCCACAGGCCGACGCGCAAAACGGACAGCATATACTCGCCAACCAGATACTGTGTGTGGAGCGGGCCAACCCGGACTCTTTAGTTATTGTCCTTGGAGACTTTAACAAAGGTAGCCTCACTCATGAACTCCCTAAATACAGACAGCTTGTTAAATGCCCGACCAGAAAGGAGAAAATTCTAGATCAATGTTACACCACAATCAGAGGTGCTTATCACGCCGTCCCCCGTGCTGCACTGGGTCACTCTGACCATGTCATGCTACACCTGATTCCTGCCTACAGGCAGAAACTAAAGCTCTGCAAACCTGTAGTGCAGCCCTCAAAGAAGTGGACCAGTGAAGCAGTGGAAGATCTCCAGGTGTGTTTGGACTCTACTGACTGGGATGTTTTCAGGACTGCTACCAACAATCTGGATGAGTACACAGAGGCTGTGATGTCATACATCAGCTTCTGTGAAGACTGTTGTTCCCATCACGCACCAGGGTGAGTTACGACAATGACAAACCCTGGTTCACAGCCAAACTCAGACAGCTAAGGTTGGCAAAGGAAGAGCCCTTCAAGAGCGGGGACAAAGATAGATTCAGAGAGGTGAAATACAGATTTAGCAAGGCAGTGGGAGAAGCTAAACGACTGTACTCTGAGAAGCTCCAACACCAGTTCTCAGCTAATGACACTGCATCTGTCTGGAAAGGGCTTAGGCAGATCTCCAAGAACTCCAAGCCTAAAGCCCCCCCACTCCATCAACGATCGACGCCTAGCCAACGACCTGAACCAGTTCTATTGTCGTTTTGAAAGACAAAGGGACAGTCCTGCAACCATCCCACACAACCCCTCCCAACAGCTGCAGCCCCAGTCATCTCCACCTACGACCGCCTTAATGGCCCCACCCTTCCCACCCCACCAGTGACGACTCTTTACGTTCATGAGAGGGATGTCAACAAACTCTTTAGGAGACAGAACCCCTGAAAAGCAGCTGGACCAGATTCTATCTCCCGCATCCTCCCTGAAGCACTGTGCTGGTCAGCTGTCTCCAGTGTTCACAGACATTTTTAATACCTCAGTGGAGACCTGTAACGTGCCAGCCTGCTTCAAGACCTCCACCATCATCCCCATCCCCAAAAAGCCAAGGACCACAGGACTTAATGACTTCAGACCCATCGGCCTGACATCTGTGGTCATGTGCTCTCACACCTCTAAGCCATCACTCTCTGGACCCTCTGCAGTTCGCCTACAGAGCCAACAGGTCTGTAGATGACGCTGTCAACTTGGCCCTCCACTTCATCCTCCAGCACCTGGACTCCTCAGGAACCTACGCCAGGATCCTGTTTGTGGATTTCAGCTCTGCTTTTAACACCATCATCCCTTCTCTGCTACAGGAGAAGCTCTCCCAGCTGAGCGTGCCTGACTCCACCTGCAGGTGGATCAAAGACTTCCTGTCTGACAGGAAACAGTATGTGAAGCTGGGAAAACACATCTCAAACTCACAGACCATCAGTACTGGATCCCCCCAGGGCTGTGTTCTTTCTCCTCTGCTCTTCTCCCTGTTCACAAACAGCTGCACCTCCAGTCACCAGTCCGTCACCACTCCTGAAGTTTGGGGATGACATCACCCTCATCGGATTCATCTCTGATGGTGACGAGTCTGCCTACAGGTGGGAGGTTGACCACCTGGTGACCTGGTGCAGCCAGAACAGCCTTGAGCTCAACACTCTAAAGACAGTGGAGATGGTTGTGGATTATAGGAAAAACTCAGCCCCACCTGCCCCCATCACCCTCTGCGACTCCACTATTGACAATGTGGAGTCTTTCCGCTTCCTGGGAACTATCATCTCCCAGGACCTTAAGTGGGCGCGGAACATCAGCTCCCTCATCAAGAAAGCACAGCAGAGGATGTACTTCTTGAGGCAGCTGCAGAAATTCAGTCTGCCAAAGACAATGATGGTGCAGTTCTATACAGCCATCATTGAGTCCATCCTCACTTCCTCCATCACCATCCATCGTTCTCTTGAGAGGGACAAGATGGCGCCGCTGTGCATGGCAGGCCGTCTACCTCTGCTCTGTGTTTGCTCTTACTGCTGTTAATAACAGTTTTTGTTAAGAATGTGTCACCGCTACTGATGTATAATCGCCAGAGCTTGCTAAATATACAGGATTCGGTGATAAAGCCTATGATCTATGAATGTAGGGGGCAATCAAAGACACTCCCATCGTTTTTGGCATCTGTCCCCCACTACCTACAGCATCTACCTGTTCACCTGCCCCACAAGCATTCCCACAGAAAGTGGGGGAAACTAAGTGGTGCACTCGTCAGATTGAGAGCCCACCTGGCCTCAGTACATGATCCTCATCGGCTCGTATGGCTTTCCTGGAAGTACGATGGCTTCTTCGTGCGGCGCTCCTTGGAGATCAGCTGGCTCCGTTCACCTGTCCCAGGCACCGGCTACCAAGTTCCCCGCTGCCCGCGGCGGGTCAACGTCTGCGGACAAGGCTCCGTGCAGCAACACCTGCGACCTGTTGCTCGTGCATCTGAGCAAACTGACTGCACACCGATGCGCTTTGTTCTCATTAACACGAGGTCTGTTGCAAATAAAACGTTCATCCTGAATGATTTCTTCTCAACACGTAAATTGGATTTTCTCTTGTTGACGGAAACGTGGATTAAACCAGGTGATGACAGCGCCTTCACTGAGCTCCTCCCTCCTCGCTGCTCCTTCCTCAGCTCACCGCGATCATCTGGCCGTGGAGGCGGAGTTGCTACAGTATTCAGGGATGACTTTAGATGCAAACTTTTGTGTGTAAATAACTATTCTTGTTTTGAAGTGCAGTTGTTCACAATAGAGTGTGCTTGTCTGATTTTATGTGCTGTTGTCTACCGTCCACCTAAATATAGCAAAGCGTTTATGTAGGAATTTTCTGAGTTTTTGGCTGAGGTGATCCCTAAATATGATCATTTCCTGATCTGTGGGGATTTCAATATCCACTTGTGCTGTCCTGATCAAATGGCAAACGACTTTAAACACCTTCTGGCATCATTTAACTTGACTCAGTCTGTGGATGGGCCAACTCACGAAGCTCAGCACACTTTGGATTTGAAATTTCTCACGGGCTGCCTGTCACAATGGTGGAAATTTCTGAGACTCCCATCTCAGATCACTTGCCCATAATTTTCAGTGTTCCTGCTCCTCCACCTGTCAGTAAGCCTCCAGCTCCAGGTTCACGCCATTGGATTATTACTTCTTCAACAGCTAGGGAGTTTTCTGCTGCTTTTGTGGACTCTGAATTCTCTACCCTTAATAAGAGTGTTCCTCCTGAATGCCCAGACAGCTTTCTGTCATCTTTTTCTTCTAAGTGCACTGGGATCCTGGACACTATTGCTCCTTTTAGGCGCAGGTCCTCTAAACCTAAGGCTGATCCCTGGTTGAATGGCTCTACCCGGACCCTCAGACAGCGCTGCAGACAGGCAGAGCGATGCTGGAGGAAGGATAAATTACATGTATTGCTTGAAATACTGAGGGACTGTCTCCCTCAGTATCAAAGGGCTGTGAAAGAGGCGGACTCCAAGTATTTATCCAATATTATTTCTACTAATGGACATTGTCCTTGTTTGTTGTTTAGTACTATAAACTCTGTTGTGAACCCCCACACTTCTCCTCTGAGTGACACCACTGTTTCTACCTGTGAGGACTTTTTACATTTTTTCAATGATAAAGTGAAGTCTGTTAGAGCACTGAGCAGCTGTAGTATAGGCTCGGACCAGCCTGTTACTGCCTCATACTCTGCTGTGTTCGACCATTTTGTTCCTGTTTCTCTTGATATTGATATACTGATATTGTTATACATATGAAAACTACAAGTTGTCCTCTGGACATTCTTCCAACTAAATTACTAAAAGAGGTGCTTTCCACTGTTGGGCCTTTCCTCCTGGTTTTAATGAACACTTGTCTCAGCTCAGGATGTGTCCCTGATTCTTTTAAACATGCCATAGTGAGACCACTTCTTAAAAAAGCACATATTGACGCCAGTGTTCTGTCCAATTTTAGACCTGTTTCTAATTTGCCTTTTATTTCAAAGGTCATTAAGAGAATTGTTTTTACACAACTGCAAATGCTTTTAGAAAATAACTGTGTTCTTGAAAAATTTCAGTCTGGGTTCAGGGCAAGGCATAGCACTGAGTTCGCACTGCTGAAAGTGCATAATGACATTGCCCTTTCCGTTGATGCCAAATGTCCTGTTGTTTTAGTTTTGTTAGACCTAACAGCGGCATTTGATACAGTGGATTATTCAATCCTCTTGTCTCACCTTAATCAGTGTGCTAGTATTCGTGGCACAGCGCTGAAATGGTTTAAATCGTAACTGAAAAACAGAAGTTTTTCTGTGATGATTGGCGACTTGTCCTCCTCTGCTGCTCCTTTGGTCTGTGGCGTGCCCCAAGGTTCCATACTGGGCCTTTTATTGTTTTCACTTTACATGTTGCCTCTGGGCTCCATCATAGCCAGGCACAACCTAGCTTTTCACTGCTATGCAGATGACCTGCAAATTTATCTTCCTGTGCTCCCAAACAAAAGTGGTGCTCTTCAAACCTTATCTGACTGCATTGCAGAAATTAAAATGTGGTTAGGGCAAAATTTTCTGCACTTAAATGACGATAAAACAGAGTACGTCTTCTTTGGTGATTCAGCACACTCTGGTGATCTATCGTCCATCCATTTTCTATACCCGTTTCATCCTTGAAGGGTCACGGGGATCTGCTGGAGCCTATCCCAGCTGTCTACGGGCGAAAGGCAGGGGGCCAGTTTTTATCAGTTACGGGTTTTAACAAAAGTAAAGCAATTTTTAAATCGTGCAGACTTGGAAAAAACCATTCATGGTTTTATAAGCTCTAGAATCGATTATTGTAATGCTTTGTATGTTGGTGTCAGGACCCAGACTCTGGAATAAGCTGCCCCCAGAAATGCGCACCATCACTGACTTTGGTTTTCAGACTTAAAACCTATTTATTTAGACTGGCTTTTAATACACAGTATTGATGTGAAATATTTTTAATTTAATTTTAATGGTATTGTTATGTCGATTTTAAATTGTTTTGTTTTAATGTGGATTTTAATGGAAAACACTTTGGTCACCCTGTGTGTTGTAAAGGGCTCTATAAATAAACATTGATTGATTGATTGATCTGGTACGCTGCTGCCACCGCCAAGGATAAGAGCAGCGTGTCATTCAGTCAGCAGAGAAGGTGATTGGCTGCAATCTACCATCTCTTCAGGACCTGTACTCCTCCAGGACCCTGAGGCGTGCAGGAAAGATTGTGGCTGATATATCCCACCCCGGACACCAACTCTTTGAGTCACTCCCCTCTGGCAGGAGGTTGCGGACCATCAAGACCAGAACCTCACGCCACAAGAACAGTTTTTTCCCGTCTGCTGTCAGCCTTATCAATAAGACCCAGAACCCCCCTGACACCCCTCAAGCTCCACCACTGACTCTGACACTGCTGTCACATTGACAGTACTCAGAACACTATGTGTTACATTAACGCTCAGTCTGGACTACCTGTTCATTTGCACATTTGCACATTTTCATGGCACATCACTCTTTGTCGCTGTGCCCTCAATGCTAAAAACAGCTTGTGTATATATATTTATATCGCAATATTTTTAGTTTACATTGTTTGATATATTTTTCCCTTAACTGCATGCACCATCATCGCCACAACAAATTCCTTGTATGTGTAAAATCGTACCTGGCAATAAAGTGATTCTGATTCTGACATAAAGCCTACACCAAATCAGAAAGCAGAACAAAAATATATGCTATGGCATCCTCTTTAAAGGGAAAACGCTGATAGAATTTGCTTTGCCTGCATTCAATTACTTAAATGACAGCTAACTGGAGTCATTAGTTTGCACACCTGTCCAGTAAATGTAGACAGTAAATCTGGGGATGTAGTTGAGAACTCTAAGTGATAACTGACATTTTAAGTTTGTTGTACATATGGAGCATCTCCTCATGTGAACCATATCTTGCAACAAAGAGATCTCTGAAGATGTATAATCAAGAGTAGTTAATCTTCATAAGTCTGGAAATGGGCCTAAACTCATTTCAAAGTGTTTAGACATACATCAGACAATCATCAATGAGGTGGAGACAAGCCCACGTGTAACAGCAAAAAGCTTGAAGATGGTGCTGAAACGGGCAAATATAACGAATCATAAGTCTAATGTACAGATGCATCATAGCAGTCGACAATGTTACTGGGGAATGTTCTGTCAACTGGTGAACATCATTTAATTGTTCATGAAGAATACTCAACACTGTCTGGTTCAAAAAAGGACACTGCTTACCAACATCAAAATATCATCCAACAGTGAAGTATAGTGGAGGGGGTAACATAATTTCAAAATTGAAAATTGAATAGCAGGAGGAAAAAAATATTCCAAAATTTACCAACATATCCTCCAACATAATGTCAGGGTGACTCTCTACCAGCTGAAACATATTATACGTTGAGTGATGCAGCGGGACATGACCCGGATCATCAAAATAAATCCAACACAGAATGGTTTCTGAGAAAGAAAATCCATATTTTGGAGTGTGTCAGAGCTCAGACCTTAACCCTATGGAGATGCTATGGAATGAGAAACATAGAGCTGCATTGACAGACATCCTATAAATGTGAACCATAAAGAGGAATGGTAAAAAACATTCCTCCTGAACATTGGACAGGTCTGATCCAAAGTGTTCTTGAGGTTATTGCTGCCAAAGGAGGTTCAACCAGCAAATCATTCCTCTGCTTAAGATACTTTTTCATCCAACACTGGGAATGTTTAATGGAATCATTCAAAGAAGAAATTTATAATTGTGTGCTATCAGTTTAAGTATTTTGTGTGTGTTTATTAATTTGACTTTGATTAAGATCCAATCACATTTTATGGCAAATTAAAGCAGAAAACAAGTTAATTCCAAGGGTTCACATCTTTTTCTTGCCACTATAAATGGAAATCGAAATAATTTTGGTTTGAGCTGTGAGATTTGAGTCTATTATTTTTTAATATTGATTGGGACTGCATCATTATGGCACATTTACAACAGTGTCATCACAGATCATTGATACACTCATCCAAGATCAGTGTTTTCTTATTGCTTTGTCAAAGACAATGTTAATGGTTCAACCCTGATTCGTGTATGTGCAGTGCAGGAATTTAAATGAACAATGAAACCTGGACATATTTTTCTTTAACTTCTCTGCATTTTTCACAAAAGTTAGATTCATAACTGCTTTGCGACTTGTCTGCAGTTTTAAAAGGTTTAAGCTTTTGGTAAAAAATAAAATCCTCCTTTAGTCCTTGTTTCAGATTTGATTGATTACTTGTATGCTGGCATTAGTGCATCATAACTTCCACTTTTATGCATATTCTGTCATCGCATGTAATGAATACAGGCATTTTTGTGTGAATGGCCTGACAGATCATCAGCATTAGGTTTTATGAGCCAGGAGATGAGGAATAACAAAGCCTGGGCTCTGTTTTCATAGCAGTGTGACTTGTGCCTGCATGACATTGCTTTCTCCATGGTACTTTTCATGTAAATTGCAGAACAACACCCTTCAACAAACCATGTTAATACTGTCCCGAGTGTGTGTGTGTGTGTGTGTGTTAGGGGGCGACCAAGGTGCAGGAGGTTCAAAAAACAAACATGATCCAAAAATCCAAAAACCGAGCAATCCAAAAACATCAAAATACAAAAATCAAAACTTAACTTCAAAAGGCAGGGTGATGAACATGATGATGAGTCGACAGACATGCAGGAGGTAGAGGAGACAATGGACAGCCAACAGAATGGGAGTGACAGGACTTATAAACACACAGGAACAAATGAGAGGCAGGTGTGAACAATCAGGCTTGACAAGGGGGAGGAAGAAAAGCTGAACACCACGAAGACAAGACCAGGTGGCTTGGGCGGAAAGATGGCGGACTGAGTAGACGCTCTTCAAATAGCGGACACAAACTTTCAGTTAAAAATAATGTTATAAGGTGATTTGGCTATAAGGTGATTATCTGGAATAATAGAACACATTATTTAAATAAATCTGTCCTGGTCCAAAACTATAATGACGGTGGTTTAAAAGCCATTTTTGATTGATTTTGATTGTTTGAATGGAACCATAAAGTTGAAATGGCTCAAATCATACTTAAAACACCCTGAGAGTTTATGGCATATTTTTCCAAATAAGGTATTTAATTCTGTTGGATTATTACATTAAGAAGCTACCTATTAAGCTATCCAGTTTTCACAAGCAATTTCTGTTTTACTGGTGAATGCTTTACACAACTTTACCCCTCACCTATCACCGCTTTGGGACAACAGATACATTCTACATAGAAATAAATCTCTATATTATAAAGAGTGAATGGATAGAAATATCTGGTCAGTGGTAGACATTCTAGATATGGATGGAGAACTGTTATCGTATAATCATTTTTGTGCTAAATTAAAATTTTTTCTGTCACCCTAAGCAATTCTGCTGCCTCATTAATGCTATTCCAAAACCTTTTTTACTCTTGGTGGAAGAGGTGGTTTTTCATTCCATGCCACTGCTAACTCTACCAAACCTATTTATTGGTGATATACAATTCCTTGACAAAAAAATGCAACAACCTTTTAATCAGACAGAATTTGACAAATGACTTATACCCAAAACAGATAAATAGAGTACTTGATTTTAGAGATATGGATCTTGACAAAGTACTAGAGTTAAAAACAGAATTTTTATGTTATCCTTTGCCACCCAAAGCTAAAGAAATACATTTTAAACTCATTAATGATATCTATCCTTCTCACGAATTCCTTAGATTAAGATTCAATTTTGAAAGTAATGTATGCTCATTTTGCAACTCTGAAATTGAAACCACGGAACATATTTTCTCCTCTTGTATCCACTCCCAAAGATTCTGGAACCAAGTGGAAGATTGGTTTAGATAAAGGATTGTATCTGTTGAACTCAAATCACATGTAGATAACATGTATGGAGTAGTGATGGAAAAAAGACAAGATCATTTGCCGAATAACACAATTCTCATATTGGCCAAATTCTATATTCACAAATCAAAATTTATGAAAACCCCATCTATCTTCAATGCCTTTTATAATGAGTTTAAGTTGTACTGCAAATCCCTCAAGTATATTAACTTCAAATCTGCGAACAAAATGCTGAATTATATTCAGTGTTATAAATTAATAGATTTTGATTGAAATGATGTATAACCCTACTAGAAGGAAACTATAACTACAAAATGTTATCCTCGTCTTCTTTTCATTTAAGCAACATTTATTTATTTATTTTATTTGTCATTATTTTGTGATAAGAGCTATGATGTTTAGATCATGTATTTATTTATTATTTTGTTCCTTATTTTATATTTCATAGTGTCTTTCATTTGTTCACTCAGTACAGGCCTTTTCTAATGTGCTTGCTACATGGCAGCTTTGTTGTGCCTTGTCTGTTTGTAAATTAAAGAATTTTCAATAAAGAAGTTATTGAAGAGGATAGAGAGATGCCAACTTGACAAAACACACAAAATACACAGAAAATCAGTCATGGCTGACCCAGGCTATGACAAATACATGCTACAAATGGCTTATAACTAGGTTATTGCCAGGGGAAAAAAAGAAATAAAATTCCCATTCCTTTTGCTCAATCTTTAGAGTGAGTAATGACATTTTTTTTATTATAAATGTATTACTAATAATATAATGTGGCCAATACAGCAATAACACAAAGATAAAATTGGCATTTAACTTCTCGTATATACAGTGGTACCTCTACTTATGAAATTAAATGGTTCTGGAAGTAGTAAGTAGAGACGCGTTTTCCATGTAAATGCCCTAATCCATTCCAAGCCCCCCAAAATTCGGACATAATTTTTTTAAATGAATTATAAATAATACATGAAATGACATAAAAACCTGTAAGAAATACATGTTAGAACTAGAAAAGCACTCAGAGAGCGCAGACCTCCACCAAGCGCAACAGTTATTGATAATTTGAAAGTGATCCAGAATCCAGGATTTCGATTTCTTCCGGATCACACCCAAAATCAAATCAGTTCTTCCTTTTCACATTTCCGACAACTCCTGAAAATTTCATCAAAATACATCCATAACTTTTTGAGTTATCTTGAACACAGACAGACAGACAGACAGATCAACGGCAGGAAAAACATAACCTCCTTGGCGGTGGTAAAAATTGTTCATTTACCTGGGTTGCTGGGTTACGCTCATACAGACAAGGGGCCCTCCTAGCCAATGTGATGCCAGGAAGATGCCAAGCTATAGCCAATGGCAGAGCAGCTCGGACGCACCGCTTTCAAACCGAGATACAGAGCCGACAATTATGTTTACGTTCAGTAAACTCTGGGAGCTGCGAGTAGCAGCGCTACTGTATTTTTGCCTTTCGTATCCTGAAATTTCTTTCGTAACAAGAGACAATATTTTTCCGTTGAGGCGTTTCGTAACCTGAAAATTTCATATGTAGAGACGTTTGTAAGGTAGAGGTACCACTGTATTTTAAGCCTGAAGCACAGTTTGATGATTTTCTTATTCCCTTATTGGAAACCAAATCTTTTTCTCAGAGGATGTAGAATCCAGATAATTAAAGGACTGGATGAGCAATTGCAAAAAAAGTGTAAAAGATGTTGCGAACAACATGCAGTTCACAACATATTTCACTTCAACTGACATTTAGACAACAAGTTAATACGTACTCTGGTATATTTATCCCAGACTAGGCACGACCCATGCAATTACATTAATCATTAACAACCTTATTTGGTAATAGCTCACAAGTACTTGACATTTACTGCAGAATCAGCTCATTTGTTCATGGTGAAGTGTGGTGCAGGAAAAAAGTGTACACACAGGAAACAGGTCAATTTGAAGATGAAAAGCAGCACACAAGAGATATAATTCCTTCATTATTATCATTTTGGTCTCAGAAGAGTGAGGCTTAAGTCGCTCGATAAAAAACACACAATACACTTGATTCACAGACCCGTATACTGAAATGGTTTTCTGTTAAATCTGTCATGCATGTGCTGACTCTCTCGATGCCAGTGAAAGAGTTGTTTCATTTCTCACAATATAACTGCAGCTGCCATAGTTATTGCTCCTGCTTGCAATTCCATTTCATCCCTCTCTGGGCTCTGATTCAGATGTTTTTACCTCAGAAGGGAAGTTTGTTGCTCCCTGATTTCCTTGTTCTCCGTTTGTGCAAATTTTTTATGTTCAGCAAAGGGGACCTAACGTTTTGTATCATTTACCGAATATGTAATTTATAGTTCTCCTTTAGAGATTATAGAGTTGTTAAAATGTGAGAATTTTACCCCAAATTCCACTGTTTGTTGGGCATGTATGTTAACCAGTTTCTACTTGGAAAATACTGATGTCTGTATTTTTAAGAGCCTTGAAAACTAGATAAGTGGATCTCTTAAGTGAGAAATTACCTTTAATAACTTGGACTAATTGTAAAACAACAACAACAACCTTAACTTTTAAGAATTGGTTGGTTTCATATTTTGTTGGACTTTCAGTGTGAACATGTGGCAGTGGCCACATATCAACACTGAAACCAAAAATAATCTTCCAAACAACATTCTTACACTGATCAGGTGTTGCTGCCCCTCCTGTGTATTTGATTGATCAAGTTTCTTCCAAATAACAGCAATCTGGACTTTTGTGCTGCAGTGATTAATATGTGATACCACATCTCATCAAAAGCATTATCCTTGCTCTTTGGAGGAGAATGCATTATTTAAGTCATTTGTGGATTCAAACCAGAGCATAACATTCACATTAAAAGAAGGAAAATTCCCCAGAGTTTATCCTTTATGTTCATACCATAATTTTATTTTCTAAAAGATACTAAAATAATTCTGAAAAATTTTCACATACATTTTTGTTTCTTGTAGGAAGCCCTCTGAAAAATAAAGAATGTCAAACATGCATCTGCTCTCCCACCCTCTGTATCTGAACAACATTCAATTATCTCACTTGATTAACTTTTCATTACGACAACTCAAACAAACAAACGCTTTTCTCCTGGGTGCAGGAGCCTGTGATAAGTGATGCTTGTATTCCAAAAAAGATGGCCACAAACAAAGCTCAATATTTTTTTCAGTGTTTCTCAGGAGGTTGAAAGTGTGCTGCTATTCAGCCTTGTAGACTGTAACATATTAGCATATTTATTAAGTTTTTGCCCCTCTAATGGATGGAACATTTGCAGTAAGTAGTCAAAGTGATCATTTCCCTCTCTCCTGTGCTAAACTGCAGTGTGTTTTATTGTGTTACTATGCCACACTGGATTCATTTTAAAAACCAATATGAAGTTGTAATTTCCACAGTCTTCTATTTGCTATTTTTGTATGCTATAGAGATGTCTCCGATGACTTGAAGTCCATTTTCAAGGAACTTATCAAAGAATTACATGTTGTAAACTCATCTCATTATAAATTCTTTGTCAGAATCTATTTTGATGTTTGTGAGCTTCCAAGTCTTGTGGCATCTCTGCTTGTGTTTGACTGCCAGACCACACTACATGCTATATCAACAGCAGCAGACACTGACAATCAATATTTCATGCATCTTACTTTGTTCTTCCACAGTCTGGCAAGATATTGTCACTCATATCATTACTTTCCCTAATATGAGGAAACAATCTGGTGTCATCAAATCCTATTACAGAGGATTTTCTTCCTCAGGAGTGATTAGAATTAAAATTTCATTGTTTGTCAGAGGATTCCAACACCCACACCCATGATGTTTCTTCCAATATTTAAGGGCATGTCAGGAGTCTGGCTGTGCACCAGTTTTCAAATCTCTCAGCAAATTGTGCTTTGAAGGATTAACAGCATTTACTGTCACATTTGAGCCCCAGTTAGAGCGAAAGGATTACATTACCCCCCCCAAGTACATGCACATGTGGATGGACTTCTCAATTTCTTGGCAAATTTATACCATCTACACCACATCAACACTTGAACTTCTCATCTAACTTTCTGTATGATTTGTCAATAATTCATGTCACTGCAATCACAGTTTATTTTTTATTTCCATGTATACGCTTCTTGAATGTTTGAACCCCAGAGTATATTTGACCCATTTTGACTGTTGTGGAATTTGTTCCTATCACACATGCCACTCAGAGGATACCAACCACAGGTACTGACCAGGGAATTTATCTTAGTCATTATTGATTATTGTAAATGTTTTAATCATTTATTGGCCCTTTGGGCAGGCATAGCTGCACTCTCTGTGGTAGCTTTGTATCTTAATTTGGGTCCACATCAAATATATAAGTGCTGATTGCAGAAAGGGTTTGGTAGAATGGTGAGCTGCAAAGCAGACAAAGGCAATGACCATTCCTGAAGGAAAGCCATAATTAGGCCAGATGGGACAATCTGACTGTTAGCCTTGGTTTAGTATTTTCTTGCCCAGACTCTTTCTTAATTGTGGCATATGAACAGAGAAGTACTCAATTGCTCCTGCTTTGCTATATGTGTGGTTTAATATGAAAGGTCAGACAAGTTTATGTTCAAGGTATCTGCAAGACAGATCTTTTTTTTTTGAGAGGGAGAGACTCTTTGGAGGACATTTCCATGGATGAAATAATCAGATAATTTATGCCTCTAGATTATCTGATCTAATCTATGCTAAGACAGATATAAAGAATACACACCATCATGAAAGAGTTTGTAGAAACAGCATAATGAGGGCCATTTGAAGGTTGTTTCTGCCTATGTGAGTTGACATAATCTCATTGTTCATTTCAATACTCTGATATGTTTTTCATTAGTGCGTGAAAAGTAATAATGAAGTAAATTATTAAATTATTTTTGAACTAGTACTAGGGCATCCCAACTATAATGATCCATAATGCAGTGTGCAAGTGTTGCTGTTTCATTACAGGCTAAATACTGAAAACAATGAGTACATTTTCTTGACTCATTACTGATTTAAAATTAGAGACAGAGCTCACATGTTGCACTGTTCATGTAATGTCAATGTAACATTAACACCATCATAATTTCACCATCTGGAGGATGTTAACACTATGTGCAATGTAGTGATCCCCGTCATCAGAAGTTTTTTAATCTTTTTTGTAGGAGTGACATTCATTTCAGATTTTACAGCTAATCCTCAGCAGAGACCCTGTGAACCTTCACGCAGTTCTGGCTGAACCTTCGGGCTTCGGGTTGAACTCCTGGGTCATAAACCAGAAGATAGCCAAGGTCACCCTGATGAGTCTAATCCAAAACCTTTTTAGCAGCTATATAACTCTTGATTTGATCCAGCTGGAATGCAGCTGAAGACAGGATCCAACATCAGTCGCCTATTGACTGAGCAGAACCAATAAAACCTGCCAGATTTTGATGTATCCCAGAAAACAGGCACCCCCGGAGCCGGCGGCTCCCCCAACTGGCCAGGGCAGTGCAACGAAACGCAACGAACACATGAAGGCAGGCGTAGACAACTGAGTTCTTTAAATCGGAATGTTATAACTGTGAATAAAGACCATACAAAAAGGGAAAACAACAACATAAGAAAGACTGTCAAATTAATTTTGGAATGTTTACTGTTCTATTTAAAATGTGTGCCACTTTTACTCTCTCTCCCGAAAAACACTTTCGAATGGAATGTTTAAAGTTTATTGTCCTGTTGACTGAAACCAATCAAAACTCGGTCCGGAATAGCACGTGTCCTCCCAGGGTACCTTATTGGTCAAGTCATGGGTTGTTCAGGGCGGGACCCTGAAGTATAAGTGACAAGTTTTTCTTTGTCTCTGTCTCTTCTGCTTTTTGCTCTCTTTCTCTTTTACTTTTACCCTCTTGCTTTTTGCCTCCTCTGTTTTTCTCCATGTTATCTCTGCCGTAAAACCCCCTCCTTTTGTTCCTACATGGACCTCGTGTCCCTCTCTTTTGTCTCTGTTTTGTTTCCTTCACTTTATCGATTTTTGCGTTTGGTAAGGGGGGAGTCACGTGGGTCAGATTGGTGTCTCACTCCGCCATCGAAAAGCCAGAATCAGGGTAGATATCAGGTGTAATCACTGCCGGTAACTGGCTTAACCATTACACAGAGAACCGTTTATTAGTTCAGATTAAGAAATTTTAATTCCCTTTTTCGTCTATAGGGATTTCCCTCTTAGTACTAGAAACTCCGTCTGTGTCATGATCGTTTTTCTGTGTTTTTTTTGTATATTGTGTGTTGTCAAGTTGGCGTCTCTCCATGTCTCTAGTGCTTCCTGTTTTACTTTGAAGGTCTGTCTTGTCTCCATTGTTTTCAGCTTTGCTTCCTTCCCCTCTCAAGCCTGATTGTTCACACCTGCCTCTCGTTTGTTCCTGTGTATATATAAGTCCTGTCACTCCCTTTCAGTTTGCTCTCCATTGTCGTCTCTATCCTCTGCATACCTTGTCCTCTTGTTCACCGTTTGCCTGTGGAGTCAAGCTAAGTTTGTATTTTTGAATTTTTGCGTTCTTGGATTTTTGCATTTTTGTGTTTTAAATTTTCTGTTAAATAAACCTGTAGCGAGTCCGCTACAGCAGCATCTCTCTGCTAGTGATGGTGAGATGAAGCCCCGTGAAGCAGTGTCACACATTGGCCAGATGGTTCAAGAAATGGTACATTTCTTGCTGCTTCATATGCACATGACACCACCTACTGGTCAGGTTTATAATCACAGCCAGCTGAATCTTAAGATGTGATAACATTGAATTTATGTATCAGTTATGGCTCTTGCGAATGACTGTGAATAACAAAATGTGTATGACCAAATAATTGGTCTACATAAATGATCAAGTGCATAAAATATTGTCTGAAAGTAATCTCTGTTTAATGTTTCCCAAAGTAGTATCATAAAAACTGGGCAGACACGGATCAAAATGGTCGACGAGCCGGGAGTCGAACCCATGAAAACTATGATACCTGTACGCGGGCCACCTGCCCTAGCCACTGGGCTACCGGAGCAACTGAGTTCATTCCGGCAGAGAACAGTAAAAATTGTTTGTGGAACTACGGAGGGGGCACACTCGATATGCTTGTGTAATTTGGACAATGACGACCATTAAAGGGGTTATTTTATGTATATTTATTCAGAAATAGCTATTTTTCCACAGTTTTTGGTTTTAACCGATTCCTTTTTTTTTTTTTTTTCAATCTCTCCAGCCTTGGAGAACACCCTTTCACATGGCACAGAGGATGCTGGGCTGCATAAAAATGTTTGTGCCATCATGTATAAACTATATACTGAACTACCACAAACTATATAAACACTATCCAGATTCTAGTATCCAAGCTATCCAAACTCTATCCAAACTCCTGAACTGACCGCAACTCGCCTACAAAAACCCACATTTTGAATGGAGCCTGTGACGTTTATAAAGCTGTCAAACCCCATTTCTTGAGACAAGAAATGAACCACTTCCCGAAGCAGTCACGTGGTACAGCCAGGTGGTGAAGCTTCAGACGTCATCACTTTTGGCTCCTCCCCAAATGAAGCGACTCTCGATACGCACTTCACGGACACGCCCCCTCATTTCTCGATACACGCTTCGGGGCTTCGCCTCTCTCATAACATCACTACTCTCTGCTTGCATGGCACAAACCTAGTACATGATTAAGATCAGATTTTACACTGTACATTTGGGGGCTTATAAGGAGATGGAGGGTGTTGGATAGTGTTAGGTTTGGTGACTCCCAAGGGATCAAACATTTTCCACTGTCCTTTTGCTTTCCTAGTTTGTCTCATTTATGAATCATTAGGGGTAGGATTGAAAGCACAAGGTAAAGGTCGGAATTAACATTCATAATTAAATTCACATCTTATAAGATACATAGTTAATGTTAGAAATAATGTACTTGGTTAGTCCTTACATGTATAAATATTCATAGTTTACTGTGTACCTTCATCTAACATGGATGCTGCTCTGCCTGTATCAACGGTCTGCGGATTATCTGGCATCGTGCAATTCCAAGTCCTAAACACAAATTGTTTGCTGCATTTTGAAGGTGTGGATCAATTCCCCTTGGCACATTTTCCTGTGAGACTCTGTTTGCACACACTAGTTTGGCAAGAAAGACTGTTTGGAAGTCATTATAAAATCAGTTATTATGAAACAAATCTGCCATAACTTGAGATTCTACTTGTTAGTTAGTTAGAACTCTACTAATTAATTTAACATAGTTCAGGACCATTACTCTAATTTCCAAAAAGATAAATGTACGTGATGGAACTACTGGCTTCAGCTCAAGGTATATCTGAGCTGTTAGCCCAGCCCATTGCCTGGCAAAATGTTGCCGAGTGCTTAAATGCTGTCAAGTAGAAAGGGACAGGGAAAACAAACCTCACTAATCGTTCTCAGAAGATCTGTAGATCTTAACCAGAAGCAGCAAGACTGTTTATTGGATTGTGTTAAAGTGTTTTATAAAGTAAATAAGACAATCCTACATGCTACCAGAGCTTTACTTCAAAATCGAAGGAATAAAATAGTGACATTTGTATCTTCTTTGTGAGTGTGCTGAGCTCCACATGGACCTCCCAGTGAAGCTTAAATTATGTTACCTCCCAAAGGATCAGTTTAGATTTATTTCTGTAAGTATCTCACATCTGTTGAGAAGCTGCTTCTTATCCCCACTGTGTAGGAAGGCATGCATCTGTTGAATGAGACTTGAGAGCTACCTTTCTGCAGAAGCTCTAAGGATGCATAAAACTGATGTAAAGTCACTCTCAATTCCACTGTCTCATATTTTGTAACCTGACTAGTTTAAACTTACAGATCTGCAAGATAATATATCTACATTACATATCTATATGTATATAGCACTTTAGAGTTAAAATAAAATAAAATATATGAGATGTACACGCACAACACACACACAAATCCAAAGTTTACTCTCAATGGCAGAAAGGTGGCAGCAGACCCACACAGAGTTGAGATGGAGCAATACTGGAAGAGCATCTGGGAAAAGGAAGTGATGCATAACACCAAAGCTCAGTGGCTGGTGGATCTACAAGCAAAGCACAGGAACCTCCAAAATCAAGAACAAGCACCAGGGCCTACCTGCATTCATACCTGCCAGCTGAAGAAGCTAGTGCAGCTGCACTCCATTAATTCCTGACAGCACAAGTGAAGCAGCTACTAAGGTCAAGGACCTATCCAGAATGGCTAACCCAAGGCCGGACAGTCCTCATCATAAAGGACCCCCAGAAGGGAACAATACCATCCATCTACCAGCCAATAACCTGCCTCAGCACCACATGGGAGCTCATGTCAGGCATCATAGCAACTAAAGCGAGAAGGCTCATGGATCAATACATGAGCAGAGCACAGGAGGGAATTGACAATAACACCAACGGGGCCAAGCACCAGTTCTGGTTGACAGAACAGTCGCTCGAGATTGCAAGTCCAGAATCACCAACCTGTGCACTAGATTAATTACATTAAAAAAAAAAAAATACAAACAAACAAACACAACTATGACTCAGTGCCACACACATGGGTACTGGAGTACTTGAAAAGTATGAGATCAATGGGACACTGATGTCCTTTAACCAGAAGAAAACATTGGTGGTCAGCTTAAAGTCAGTGGCACAGGTGAGCTTCAAATGCAGCATACACCAACCAGATTCCCTGCCAAACCTGCTGTTCTGCATAGGCCTGAACTCTCTGTCAGATTATCAACAAGGGTGGCTATGGGTGCAAATTCCAAAATGGGGTGACCGTCAGCCACCTTTTCTACATGGATGATATCAAGCTGTACATCAAGAACCAGCGTAACATTGACTCCACAATTCACCTCACTAGGATCTACATCAATGACATCAGGATGTCATTCACACTAGATAAGTGTGGACGGAATGGTATCACGACAGGAAGGATGAACAGAACTGAAGGGGTTGAACTACCATAAAGCAACATAGTAAATGTTCAGGACAACTACAACATTCCTGGTGATTCCACAGTAAAATGGCAGTCACGAGGAGGCAGCTCGGAGGTCAGCCACAGCCAAATACCAACAAAGGGTGAGGTAGTTCCTGAAAAGTCATCTGAATAAGGAAAAAACATCTAGATCTAGTCTATTAGCACCTGTGCCCTGCCAGTAGTCAGATACCCCGTTGACATAATATGCTGGCCATTGGAAGAGATGCCAGCATCCTGTGGCTGTACACTAGGCGACCGGAGGGAGGCCGAGGACAAGTGAGCATCAGAGCTACTATCCAGGGGAAAACAGCAGGAATACATCATGAAGTTGGCCCTCACTTATGACCTGCTAAATAAATGCCTCAGGCAACTGAAACCCAGCATGGCTAAAGAACAAGAGGGGAACACACTGTAAACCCGGACGGTGAACCCCACTCATAAAGATTGAGAATATTACAATCAAAATCTGTTGCCAAGTTGAATCAACTTAAAACTTTTATACTGTATGAACGATTTATGTCGTTATAATTATGTGTGACTCGGAGTTTGTGAGTAAACACTGTTTCAATAATAACTTTTTTTTAAGTAAACCAAAGAACGTCCACCTACGTCATGTACGTCACGACGTTGCTGCTGTCACCTTGATGTAATCAGAAAATTTGTTCGACATGGCTGCCCATCTCTAGCTACGAGGGATTACACATCTGATTTGTAAGTAAACCAAGAACTTTACATTGTTTTATGCTTGAAGTAAATGTTTAAGTATAATAACAATAAGCCACGAAAAATGAGCTTTTGACATTGCGGTGTTTATATTGTGTTAACTTCGGTTGGTCTACTTTGTTCGCGCTTATTTTTCAAAATTTTATCGTCCGTTTCACGGCGTTAACCTTTTTCTGATGGACTAAGAAATATTCACGTACTTTGGATGGAAACGTGTCTGTCAACTGGGGATTAATGTAATGGTTAATGTTAACTTTTTAACATTTTATATTTTTTAAATATGTTTTTACAACCCTTCAAATCATGTAAATATTTTTGCTATACATATATGGTCACGGATCAACTAGTATTAGCAGCTTTTAACCGCAGTAAAGTTAAGTATCCAGGTAAAGCTAGCGAGACCATGTGTTTTAAATGTACTGACATGTAAAAACATGGTTGAAAACTGTTCACTCTTTTTTTCCCCCTCCAAGGGTGAAGAGACCGAAGCTGCAGCTTCTTAAATTCCCATCATTGCAGAGCGGACTGGACACAATCACAGTAGAGGACCGTGAACATAGGTGAGGTAAACATGCATACACACACATTTTGAGCAAGTAGAATCCTTCGTTAATAAATTTATATCAATAAATGAATCTATTTTAATGGAATGTCTACAAAAAGTACACAAAATAGATAATTTTTCGGAGTGCTATGAAGGCAGTTAGATAATTTGTTGGTTACTAAGTCACAACAGCTTGCTTGTTCTCTGGCCATTGAAAAAAGTTCACAAGACACAATTTAATGATCACCTACATTCAAATACCACTATGACTACAAATCGATTATTTTCAAATTAAAGATCCCCTATTTGTTAATATGCTAAATTGTCTTGTGTTCTTGTTTTTTATAGGATTTGTACTGAATTTCATTGTATCACAAATGTGAACCTACGAAACCAATTCTACTCTGAACTAGACAGACGCACACCCCGTCTCATGACTTTATACCGACAGAAGGCAGCACGTACTGGCAGAACGTCAAATGCACTGCGAGATATCATGGAGGCTTATGATTCCCAGGTGAGTTATACTGATTTTGTGGATAACTAAGTTCTGATTGAAAATCTTTCAACTCAAAGATAAACTTGGCCACTCTCGCCAATGACTGGAAAGGATCTAAAATAGTCCTTAAACAAGCTTGCTTTCTGTGAGGCTGCTGTCCAATTGTTTTTATGCTGGAAACACCTCTTGTCCATGCAAGTCATGTAAAGCTTTTTAAACTATTTGTCTCAAAGCAGAGAACATCATACGCTTCACCTTGCAGTTGTAAACTTAGAATTTGGAATCTATTTTGTTTGTTTGAGATGGAGAAAATACAAACATCTAGCACCATTTCTATCAAGCTTTTGAGAAAAACAAAAACAGAAAAACAAAAGTTTACAGCACTACATTTAATCTTGGGATATTTAAGAATGTAACAATTCCAGTTTCATTATTGACATCTCTCAGTGATTTGGTTCCTTATTCGGTTCTTTATCAATTCTTGTCTGGTTATACACAGTTCAAATAACTTTTGTTTTGGATTAACACTTAAGTTTCAGGTATGCACCAATATTTTGCACTCAACTTCAACTAAATGAAGTGATGTAACCTCTTATCTTTCCTCTTGCAGGAAGAACACAATGTCAACGTCAAACACACAGCAGCTCTTTGTGCCCTTCCAATCTATCTGCGTGAGGAACACCCAGGATTTTGTAAGACTTGGAATGTAAGTATTATTTGTAAGAAATTAAAATATTACTCAAAAATTCACCAATTTCGTACATCCATTAGGGCTGGTGAAAAATCTGTTGTTTTAAGGGTGTCTCAAATGGGCATGAAAAAATGGCTCAATAGCACCACTTTGAAAATTAAAAAAAAAAAAAGAGCCCCTCCTATAAGTTTGGCCTACATTTACGAACATTGGCAGTTTTATGTATATGGGTGACGTGCATGGAAAAGCC
Organism: Hirundichthys speculiger; assembly: GCA_018398805.1. Taxonomy (NCBI): domain Eukaryota; kingdom Metazoa; phylum Chordata; class Actinopteri; order Beloniformes; family Exocoetidae; genus Hirundichthys; species Hirundichthys speculiger. The sequence continues at coordinate 186,829 of JAGFBZ010002621.1, read as the reverse complement.
TCTAGGACCCATATTCTTCAGTGCACAGGAAGCCCACCATTTTTTCAATTGAATTTGTGATTTTGGGCTGATTTTTGTGATTTGCAGACCTCGTATCTGAACAAACCCCTCCCAGAAATGTCATCATATCAACTTCATTTTTGGTGTGTTTCATCTAAGGGCTTTGCTGAAGTTAAACTATTGTTATAAATTTGTCTATCCAGGTGGGTGAATTCGATGAGCCAGATGTTAGTGACACTCCTGTCGCCCTTCTCACCGTGGTTTCTGACATCACTCCTCAATCCAGTCCTGTGAATTTCAGTCCTTCAAGTCTTGCTGTCATCATTGAAGATGACCTAGTTATCAGCGACATTCCCAGGTTGGCTGAAGTATTTGCATTACTGTTCGGCTTGATTTGTGCTTTACATTTGGACTACCCCAGGAAACTTACCAACACATTTACTTTCATCCAGAAAATGTTGATGGGGCTAGATGATGGAAAACCACTAAAACCATGCTTGCATGCTCTCAAAAATGACTTATTGCTGAAAGAGTAGTCCAAGTAGTGTGATATGTTCCTGGATGTTAAGGCTTGCTGATGGAAAACCACAGAAACTTTGTCTACATGTTCTCAAAAATTGTTTGTCACTGAATAGTTCATGTTATGAATTACAAATGTGTTGACAAATGCAAGAGTGTTTTAGATATTCTCACTGTCATGTTTTTACATTGTGTTATTCAGTACTTTGAGCACTTTGTTGAAAGCAGTTTAACTTTTGGAATTGGGGTTGTTTTTCCTCAACAGCATATGTACAACCGTACCTCAGTTTCTGATGTTTACATTTCTGAGTAGTTTGATAACTAGTTAGTAATCTCTATGTATTAGTAATACATTGAGATGTGCCTTGTGTGAGGAAAAAAACTTTGTTTTATTGATTTATCAAGGATAATTAAAGAAACTAAGTGGATAATTGATATATAGCAATGTATTATTTAAATAAGCTAAAGTTTTGGTGCTCTTCAAGAAGTTAGTGGTTAAGAATGTGTTTATCATTCCTGTAACATTTTCCTAAAGAAAAAGCTGAAATAAAAATGATGGAATGGTATGTTGTTTGAGTACTTTTAGCTTAATTTATCGTGGAAAAAAAATAGATTTTTAATTATTCAAGAATTTGATTTTTTGAGTTAAGGTTTTAAAAGACTAATATACTGTTGAATTAAAATGATTAATTATGAAGAACACAAAAACATTACATTTAAAAATAAAAGTTTCTCTGTAAAGAAAACTCAAAAGGATAACATTTAAAAATGTCACTTTTAAGTTGGCAAAACATGTTATAGTATAGTATTTGTTAACTCAAGAAAATAATTTTGTTAACTTAAATTTTATTAGGTAATCAGTTGCCATAGTTTTGAGTACTGTGAACTTAGTCAGGTTTACAGTGCACCGTAAAACTGAAGAGGTTGCTGATTTTGGAGAAACATACCAGTGGCTGAAAAAAGCTGAACTGAAAGACAGCACAGAGGCACTGATTATGGCTGCACAAGAACAGGCTTCCAACCTTTTCCAGCTTGACACCAGAGACAAAGATCTCCTTGGTTTCCTCCACAGCAAACATCTGAATGAGATCATGCCACAGCTGTACAGACTGACGTGTCTGGCCGTGACTATTCCCACATCCACCACAACTGCTGACCAGACATCCTCTGACCTCAAGAGAATAAAAACGTATGCAAGTAATACAGTGATGCGTAATCGAGAGGTAGAGCCGTTTTGCAAGTCCACAGGTGACCAGGTGGCAGGCACATTTATTCCATTTGGACGCACTCTTTAACACGCCGACATGCGGGTTGCGCTTTCCGCAAACTCGGTATCTTGCGATCACAGGTTTAGGGTAGCAGGTGGTCTGAAACTGTACCGAATCCGTAACAAAACCATGACACAAAAACCGTGGTACGGACCGTACCGTGAGCCACCTGTACTGTTGCACCCCTAATACATATGTATATAAACTTTCACTTACCCAGGTCACGAGAGGCAGGAGTTTTCGTGGAGGGCCCAGACCTCCCTCTCAGCTACCTCCTCTTGCTCTTCCAGGAGGACACTAAGACATTCCAGCTGAGAGATGTAGTCTCTCCAGCGTGTCCTAGGCTGCCTTGCCGTCTTCTTCTGGTTGGACATGTGTGAAACATTGACCCTGGGAGGCATTCAGGAAGCATCCTGGCCAAATGCCCATTCCACTTCCATTAGCTCCTCCCAATGTGGATGAGCAGCAATTCTACTGAGTCTCTCCCAGATGACTGAATTTCTGACCCTGTCTCTAAGGGAGAGTCCAGTCATCCTGTGGAGGAAACTCATTTCAGTCGCTTGTGTGCACAGTCTCTTTCTTTCGGTCATTATCCAGAGTACATGACCATAGGTGAGGGTAGGAACAAAGACCAGTAAACTTAGAGTCTTGTCTTCTGGCTCAGCTCCCCCTTCACCACAACAGACTTATACAGAGTTCACACTGTTGCTGATGCTGCACCAATCTGCCTGTTGATCTCATGCGCCATTCTTACTGTTATATCACTTTGTTCAAACACTTTTGAGCCCCTTAAAAATGGAGTCTCAAGTCAAACCTAAAAGTCTCCTCTATGATCTTAATTGTTTGATTTCAAATCCATTGTGCCATTGTGTAAAGACAAAATTATGAAAATGCTGCCATTGTCCAAATACTTCTGTATGCAAGTATTGGTGGATCTTTTTGGACATATTTTAATACAACACAGCTTTGTCAAGGTTTTTGTACCCAAGACACACCACAGGGCAAAATGAATTCCAAACACGTCATTATTATTACTTCTAAAATGAGCCAACACTCTCACTTGATGATTAAATCACTGATTTAAAAAGAAAAAAAAAATTACCACTGATTAAAGTTGCTTAGTTTAGAGCACAAATTAACAAGGTGAGTTCAGTGTTTGTTTAGTTATTAATGTGTGCTTGGTTAGGTTCAGATAAGAAATATAACCAAATTAGGTTTTAAACAGCATATGGTAACATATTAAATACATTTTGTTGGTTACAGATGGGAGTATGAGTATTTTAGTCAAGTTACCAAATTTTGAATCTGAGTCCAGCCTCGAGTCCACAGTGCTCAAGATTAAGTTACATCCAAATCATTTAAGAAAAATCTAAGTCGAGTCTGAATTGACTCCACGACTGACTCGAGTCGAGTCAGTCAACTCCAAAAAAGCTTTAAGCTTTGAAAACACATGCACACAGTCTTTAAACCACTGCCATCTGGTTTACAAAGTGTCTAAAGCAGTGATTTTCAACCACTGTGCCGCGGCACACTAGTGTGCCGTGAGAGATCGTCAGGTGTGCCGTGAAAAATTATCCAATGTCACTTTTTTAAAATTTTAAAATTTTATAAAACATTTATTAATCATTTTCTGCAAATATTATGTCATTGTCCAGTGTCCGTGCTGTAAAGACTGGGAGGGTAATTTAATATTCGTCCGTGTGGCAACACGTAGCTGATTGCCTTGTTCCTCCGAGAGACTTAATGATGCACTTGAGAGATCGTGGTGACAGTCATGGAGAAGTTTTTAAAAAGGACAACTGCAAACTCTGAATTGGGCTCTGTACAAGATTCTGACCCGGATGAAGGCTCTAGTATGAGTGGTGGGAAAAAGAAAGCAAAGACGGTGAGCTCAAGGCAATATAGTGAAAGCTATCTTTCGTATGGATTTACTTTCACCGGGGATGAGATGACACCTACTCCATTATGCCTGGTGTGTGGCGAGAAGCTATCCAACAGCGCCATGGTGCCGAGCAAGCTTAAACGCCATCTCCAAACAAAACACCCGTCGCTTCAAAACAAGCCAACGGACTATTTTGTTCGCCTGTGTGTAAATACAGAGAAACAGGCAACCTTTATGAGAAAAACCACAAAGGTAAATGAGAAAGCGCTAAAAGCTAGTTACCTAGTAGCCGAACTCGTTGCTAAATCAAAAAAGCTGCACACTGTGGCAGAGACATTAATACTACCTGCCTGTATAGCTATTGTCAACGAGATGCTCGGCCCCGACGCAGTTAAAGATATAACTAAAGTCCCGCTCTCTGATAACACAATTGCCAGACGTATTGATGACATGTCTACAGACATCGAAAGCCATGTTTTGGAAAAGATACGCATCAGTAGGAAATTTGCGTTGCAAGTTGACGAGTCTACGGATATTAGTGGAGATTCTCAGCTCTTGGCTAATGTGCGTTTTGTGGATGGAGATGCCATTAGAGAAAACTTCCTATTTTGCAAGGCACTGCCAGAAAAAACAACTGGAGAAGAAATTTTTCGGGTCACATCGCAATATCTGGACCAGGGAGGACTTACGTGGGAAAACTGCACAAGTGTTTGCACTGATGGAGCTGCAGCCATGGTCGGGGCGCACCAAAGGCTTTGTGTGAGCAGAGTGAAGGAAAGAAACCCAGACCTGATTGTTACGCACTGTTTTTTGCACCGTGAGGCCCTCGTTGCTAAGACTTTACCAGCAGAACTGGTTCCTGTGTTGGACAATGTGGTGCGCATAGTGAACTTTGTAAAGACACAACCTCTGAAAAGCCGTATATTCGCATCTCTGTGTGAGGAAATGGGAGCGGAGCATACGGCTTTATTGCTCCATACGGAGGTCCGATGGTTGTCGCGCGGTAAGGTGCTGGCCCGTGTGTATGAGCTGCGAGAGGAACTTAAAATGTTTCTGACAAATGAGAGGTCTGATTACTCAAATCTGTTTTCAAGTGATGAGTGGCGCGCAAAGCTGGCATACCTGGCTGATATATTTCATCATCTGAATGAACTGAACACAAGGATGCAGGGCCGAAATGAAAACCTGCTTACAAGCACAGATTAAGTAAATGGATTCCGTTTAAAGGTCCACCTCTGGCAACAACATGTGCAACGTGCCAACCTGGAGATGTTCCCACTCACAGAGAAACGGCAAAGTCCGACTGTTGCACTGTGTGAGGTAATATGTAAACATTTGAAAAGTCTTGAGGAGAAGTTGTCATTTTATTTCTCTTCAGCCTCCACTGAATGCTTTGACTGGGTTAGGGACCCATACAGCTCAGCATCAGTTGTTGGAAAGGACATGACTTTACAAGAGCAGAAGGAACTAACTGAACTGAAACAGGATCGGGGTTTAAAACTAAGATTTGCTGATCTTCCTTTGGACAGTTTTTGGTTGACTGCTGCCAAGGAGTTCCCCATTCTGGCCAACAAAGCTGTTCTGACATTGCTCCCATTTTCCACAACATATCTGTGTGAGCTGAGCTTTTCAAGCCTAACTTCTATAAAAACTAAAAACAGAGAGAGACTGAGAGCTGTTGAAGAAGAGCTTCGTGTGTGTCTTTCTTCTATTCCTGCCAGGATATCGGCTTTGTGTTCATCTAAACAGGCCCAGGTTTCACACTGACTGAGTATAAATAAATTGAGAAATTATATTGTAATTAAATATACTGTTCAGAGTGTCATTTTATAACATTTTTAGTTAGTGGTGTGCCGCAAAATTTTTCCAATGTAAAAAACGTGCCCTGGCTCAAAAAAGGTTGAAAAACACTGGTCTAAAGGATGTAACTGCTACTTCTTCTGCCATAAAGTAGCACTACATACTGTCAGTCCTCAGCCAGCACTGCACTTGAGTGCTATATATGAGGTGCTTTTCCAATCCCCACTTCTCCGCAGTTTCTGCTGCCAGATGCGCAAGCATTATAGCATATGGTTTTGCTTATCATGCAAAGCAGGTCAGTCTTGATGTGGCCGCTGTGTTAAATGATGAAAAGGTGTAAATACAAACTGCCTTCGTCAGAGTGGGGCTGCTGTGGAGGTCAACAGAGATGAGGAACCACTAAACGGAACTACTCTCTCCTGTTTCCTCTTTTTCTTTTGTTCGTGAGGTTCTTCATGCTCTTTCATGTCGGATTACTGGATTAGGGAATGGTGCTATCTCTCACAAATTATGCAGCAACATCAGGGAGACGAGTGACTGCCACTCCACAGGGTGCTGAGTCTTTTGCTGTGGCAGGCACGTCTATGACAGAGGAGCAGGGTTTTATATGATGTCAAGGAATTAGAAATCAAATGTAGTTTGTAACCACATTTCTATTCTATTTAATTTCTAAGAGCAAAAGTAATGTTTATTTTTAAAAACCTAAAATACTATAGTTCAAAATTGTGAGACAAAGGGCACTTATCAAGTCAGAGGGCAACAGGGCAGGTGCTTGAGCACTGAGGTGGAAAACTCCGTTTTAGCCTCTAAAAGACTAAGGATTCTGTGTAAAATCAACAATTAACCTTAAATAACAAGACTTAGCGATGGCTGGATTTTCACAAAATTTATTTTCAATTTGCATGCAAAAAGGGTCAGATCTGCACCTCAGCGACAACGAGACATCAAGACACAATGGTTTTGAACAATGTCTAAAAAACAACTGAACCTTGAGATAAACCCCCAGACGGAGACGTGTCCTGACTCTATATGAGAACGGAGACCACCGTATCAAAATTGATGATATCGTACATTCGAAAGGTAGTAACAGGGATGGATGACACTTACATATTCAGGATATAAAGGTCTCACTGACCTCTGGGTCCTTAAGGCACCACATTACCATAACAAGCACCGGCTGGTGTGGTGACCTGCAACCTAATCCTCTGACCATCTCACCTCAGTGCTGCTACCTGCAGTTTGTTTATGTAGTCATTTCATTGAGTCATTTTAGTGTGCTCTCTTCTCTCTTTTCTACATCCTCTCTCTGTCCTGTCTCCACTCTCTTTTTCTGTCTTTACCCAGCTGGCCTTCAGCAGGAAGGTCCCCCCCATATGAGCCAGGTCCTGCTCAAGGTTTCTTCCTCTTAAAGTGGACTTTTTCCTTGCCACTGTTTGGCTTAAATGTTTTTTTCTCCCTCCGTGGGAGTTTTTTACTTGCCATTAGACTTGGATTTAACATTAAAGCGGTTAGAGACAATTGACATTGTAACGGATGCTATACAAATAAAATAGAATTGAAATTAATTTTTTTTTAATCTGTGCAAATGCCTGTGAATATTTAATGGGTCTGTTCAGTAAAGACATGGGACATTATTGCTGTGTCTTATTAGCTTAAGTATAATGTTTGTTTGTTATTGTGATCATATTTTCATGGCACATAAAATATGATTGGCAGTAAATGGAAACAAAAAGCTTTTGAAAAGAAAAACTATAGTATCAAGGGTACAAAATCCATTTCACTTTTGACTCATCCATTCAGAAGCACTATTATGCATTGCTCTAGATATGTGAAAAGGCTCAATTCCAGATATGCAATCTCTTCGGCTCTCTATTTGCCAAGGAGGAAAGCTCATCATCCAGTGTCTTTGAGGAGATATAAAGATTAGCTTTGGATATCTCCTGCGAATAGTAAATTGATTACTGATTCACTGGTCGTTACCATACCTCATGAAGGAAATGAATGCATAGGTTACATCAGGCCCACACACAAGTTTAAGAATAAATAAACAGGGATGACAGAATGATGCACAGATTCTTTTGCTCTGTCAAATGCTGGTGGTTTTTCAAATGGCTTTCATATCCAAATTGTTCTTTTATCAAGTCAGTCAAGATAAAAAAAACAGGCACAGAAATATTGTCATTCCACATGTGGCAGGAGAGATGGACAAAAACCAAGATGTATTTTCTCTAAGCATGACAGTGTGGCACATTTCAAAACTAACAACACTCAGGCAAAAACTGGTTCACCCTAAGGATGAAACATCCAAACAGAAACTTTGCAGTGTTGAATATAGAGTTAGGAGTGTGCAGATCTTTACGTCAGAGAAGCTCAGAGTAATTCTACACCTCTGTGGCACAAAACAGGAGAATGAGCTCATCCAATCAACATTCAGCAGTCCACCTGCATATTAAGGATAAGGAACACTTTTTTGAGGTACAAATGGTTTGAAAGAGATGTAAAAAGAACCATCTACATCAAAAAGGAAAGCACCAGACTTCTATCCATAAAAATCTATGTATTATTATTGTTGTTGTTGTTGTTGTTGTTATTATTTTACATATTAATGTTACATTATTGAGATACATCATTTTAGCTGCAAGACAGTGGTGAGGTGTGCTGTAGGTGTGACAGGAGTTCAAGGTGGAGGTGGGACTGCATCAAGGATCAACTCTGAGCCCCATCTTGTTTGCTATGGTGATTGACAGGCTCACAGATGAGGTTAGACATGACTCTCCATGGCATATGATATTTGCAGATGACATTATGATGTGCAGTGACAGCAGGGAGCAGGTGGAGAAAAAGCTAGAGAGGCGGAGGTATACCCTGGAAAGGAGAGGAATGTAGGTTCGTCGCGGCAAGACAGGATACACGTATGAATGAGAGGAACCTTAGTGGAACAGGGAGGCAACAGGGAGCAGAGCTAAAGAAGGTGGAGGATTTTAAGTATTGAGGGTCAATAGTTGAGAGCATCAGAGAATGTGGAAAAGAGGTATAGAAGTGTGTGCAAGGTTGGAATGGGTGGACAAAAGTGTCAGGTGTGATAAGAGTTTCAGCAAGAATGAAAGGAAAGGTATACAAGACGGTGGTGAGAACTGCGATACTATATGGTTTAGAGACTGTGGCACTGACGAAAAGTCTGGAAGCAGAGTTGTAGGTAGCAGAGGTTAAAATGTTGAGGTTCTCTTTGGGAGTGACAAGGATGGATAGAATCAGGAATGAGTACATCAGAGGGACGGCATGTTAGATGTTTTGGAGAGAAAGTCAGAGACCAGACTGAGATGGTTTGGACATGTACAGAGGAGAGATAGTGAATACTATATTGGTAGAAGGATGAGGAGGTTGGAACTGCCAGGCAGGAGACCTAGAGGAAGACCAAAGAGGAGATTTTTGGATATAGTAAAAGAGGACATAAAGTTATTTGTTGTGAGAGAATAGAATAGAATGCAGAGGAGGGTTAGAAGAAGGCAGATGATTCACTGTGGTGACCCCTGAAGGGAAAAACCAAAAAGAAAACAAAAACATTGAGATACATTATTTGAATTAACATTGAGCAGTGATAAATTCAGTCTCCATCTATGACAATTCAAGTAAAAATAGCTTGCAGAAACTTAGTTAGCTACTGTATTAGTGAGCAGAGAGGCTCTTTTGCACATTATGATAGAAACACAATGACAGACCTTAAGTTGTCTTTCTTTATCTTTTCTTTTTTTCAGTACCATACACTATATTCAAAGTTCATTTACATACAGAAAGGGCAGAGAAAGTCCGTTTCATACCTGGCTATTCAAATTCTAAAGCCTCTGAGAGATAGCAGCTAGTGAAAATGTAGCTATGCAAGCAGAAAAATTAACTGGCCTGAGGCTTTTATATGTGACACTACAGTAACCGTCGATATTCTCATTCAATATCTTTTCAGCTTTTGGATTGAATTTCCTTGTACAGTTTGACATTGCTTCAGACTGACTGTATTGTAATCCATCCCTGCATGAGCAGGACAATTTGACTCCATATAACCCTCAAATTACAAAAACATTCAGTATCTGATAATAATTAAAGAACTGCTTGAACATTCTTACTGCTTATATAGAAAATAGTCCAAGTGGTCTATAATGCCTACAGCAGCATTCCTGTGAATAGTGGGATGATAAGTTTAAATAACTCCTGAGTCATGATATGCAGTTTTTATTGTTGGCTGCAGCTACTGGATATCTAAACAGTTTATGAAGTCACAAATTAAATGCAAATTATAGACAAATTTATAGACAAATTTAATGCAAATTAATATAATTATGCTTATACCATGTCTCTCTAAATATAGACAAGAAACTCAAATTAAATGACTCTGCACATTCTGAAGAGGCATTAATTTAATTCAAAGAAAAAAAAATGCTTTTTTGCTGGGTTTTTTTCTAGTTTTCTACAAAAAACGTAACTTGTTTGAGTCATGACAACATCTATAACAAAAACAGATTACAGATAATGAACAATTATCTCAACCTCCTTTTGAAACAATGGTAGCTATTGGTTTAATGTTATCCAACAGTCCACGGGTCTAATGATAACTTTTCACACTATCAAAGGAACATTTCTGGGTTAAAACAACCCTAGGTCTCTTATTCGATAATAAGGAGTGTAAACTTTAGAGACCCAAATGATGTGATTCAAAGCAGTTAGAAAGAAAAATATGTGTTTGCAGAAAGCGGCAATTAATGTTAGTACAGGGATCAATGGAATTACCTTAAGATGGATTGCTTTAAGCCTCTAATGAGACTCAAAAATGTCATTCCACTTTAGTGATAGTGTGGATAGGATCCTCACAAACTGAGGTCATTGCTAGGATTTTGTATACATGTATAAAAAGGACTGTTTTTACAGGCATCTCTGTCCATTTGTTGCCACCTTGTCATAAGTCTGTACAAGTCGACTTCTTATTTTGACATAACTGTTGTCAATACATGCGAAAGGAGGAGAGTGCATTACCTCTAGCACTTGCCAGTTTTGTGATAAATATATAAGTACCGATACAGTTCTATGAAAGCAAAGTTTCTTCTTTTAAGCTCAAGCCCCACAGAATGCAAAACAGCTGTAGAACAGCAACATCATACCAGCTGCTATGAATTGCTACCACTCAACTCAATGATAGTTGTTGCACCAGATGCGCCCTGCAGTGGTCTAGAAATGTCCCAGTAGCGACTGCTCAATCTGCTCTGCTAGAAAGACAAATTGAGTCTATTTTTGAGCTTGACTTTGGTAAACCGTGTCAATCTCCACATAGCACATCAAGTTAGCAGGAAGTCAGACATGAGAATGACAGAGAAAATCGGGTGAAATTTCAACATAAAAACACCACCAGCTGGCTCCCACTTGAACATTAACATTAAGTTTCCCTTTGTGGACTGATTGTAAATAATTGAGTGGGTTTTAGAAGAGATTTGAACCACGCATGAGGAAAGAGTCAGCCTACAAGTCAAGAAGCATATTTTATTCAATACCACTCACTCTTTTTAAATGTATAAATGAAAATGTGTTACTATTGTCATTTGTCGTTGTGGTACACGCCTGATGATAGGGAACAGAGTGATTTTTTTTTAAATTTTTGACAGAGTTTTTGTGGTGTAAAAATGAAATACTAAAAATATTGTTCACCAAAGTGTAATGTCCTTTGAAGATGAGTCCATGTCAAGTGAAGTCTTAAGTCGCTGCTGTGTGAGCCCATGTCACAAACTTGAGTCCCCATCTTTGACAGTTACTGATCCAGACACCTGAGGACCACTTACCTAGTTCCTTTCTATGTTTTGGAAGTGCTTACTTATGAAGACATTATAGATAAGTGTAAGCTGCTTTTTGTCTTGGCTGATTAAAAAAGCAATGTTGGAAACTTCCATTTCTACACAGTTTGAATTGTCAGCAGTCCAAGAACAATGAGCCTCCAGACGGCATAACTTATCATAAGCTTTCAAAATATGAACCAAGACATAAGGATGACTAGATCTTTTTTTCCATGCTATCAATAGCACAGCAGGGGTTGCACAGCAAACAATCCTCTGTTTTAACTTATGTTCAACTGAGGCAACATGTAGAGCCGTGTCTTGAAAATTAGCATTTTACAGTCTACTTAGCTGTCAAACAAAACAAAGATCAATGTATGTACTTTTCTGAAAAATAATGAAGAATCCTATTATTGTTATTTTGTGTAATTCATTATCAGTGAGTCATATTAGTACTAAGTGTGTTTATTGCATTGTAACACAAGTTGTCACTTTAGGATATACGCATCCATGTGTTGTACCTTAATGTGGCAGCTACACTCTTTAAAAGTAATGAAGTGTAGAATAGTATTTGCTCGTCTGAAAACTAAAAATAATAGAAATTAACTCACAACTAGGAGCCATTGAAAAATGTCAAAGCAGGCCTTCTAGCGATTGTGGTCTAAAGGCAACCGAGCATTTGTGATAAGAGTGCATCTGAGTTAGCTTTCTCTCCATCACCTCTGAAAAATTGCCCCAAAATGAAAGCTGTGTCATTTGACATTCAAATCAGTGTCAATCAAAACTACTCTGAGGGCTCTGAAGACTTAATGCATGTGAAGTTTCCGCCTGTTTCTTTTTTCCATCTAAGCCTGAAGATGATAATGGCATCAGGACAAAGTTTTACAGCCTGCATATCTTAATGTCTAATGATTTTTTTTTTCCATATTTGAGTGGAGTTAAGGTTTCATACTTAATTCATTTTTGAATTGAATAATTTCTTGTCATGTCAACAACAAAGAAGCATATTTGTGGAGATGTATAGACAGTGCAATAAAGAACAGTAGAGGCTGAAGCCTTGGGTCCAGGCTGCTCGTGGGCAGGAGGAAGGATACAGCCTGGATTGGTCACCAGACCATCAAACATTTTTATCATGACCAGTTGACACATTGTTCTCCAAAAAAGCACTTGCTCAAAGCACTGAGATTTATATATTACTCCCCAAACAATCCAACCACACCATTCATCTTCATGTGCCAGTAAGCCTGGAAGACGTTTAGACAGCGAAATGAAAAGAAAAGAAAAAAAGGACTTAATAATAACTCTGAAGTAATAACTCAGGGGATGTTTCAAGTGTGTTATTCAATGACATCACACAATTCCAACTATTAAAAAACAAACTCAAAGACTGTCATCCAGACTGTAATGATAGCTGAGGCTTTGATTCTTATTCATTCCCCAGTATATCCATGAATGTTAATGCACCCTGTCAGGAAATGATTTGGTCTACCGCTGCAGCATTTCATTAATGTCTTTAGTGGCTTCAAATAGAAAAGACTGTGAACAGTCAAATCAATACATTACTTTATTTTTGGCCTCAAAGTTTACAGTAATTGAAGATGATGTGGCTATAAGTCATCCCATTGTTAAAGCTTTATTTTAATGTTTATTTGTTATTTGCTTTATTAAATATTTTTCATGCAGCACAATTAAATCTTCACCTTCACAGATCTAATTCCCCATTGCAAAATCCTAAAAAATGCATGAGAAATGACAATGATGGACATTCCTGAGAGCTGCTACATTGTCATTTTGTCAGTCTTGACAAAACAGTGTTGGTAATAGGTTATAATTGTGCTTTTCAGACAGCTTTGAGTGCTGAGTGGCAATTTAAATGGAGTTCATGAAACCTGCAGTTTAGTGTTACTAGAAAAAAAAATGTAGCACTCTTTTTCTTGTTGACATGTAGTAAGAGTGACTTTTTTCCACTTATTTGTCAGTTACTTCCTGTATTGATGCCATAGTTGACCTTTATATATAAAAACAACAAAGGTGTGAACAAATTTCATTTTGAATCAAACTTGAAATGGACCGCTGGGGCTGTTTCAGAACGTGGACTGTGTAGAAACTCAGAGTATGCTGAACCATAACTCTGAAAAACTCTGTGCTCTGTTTCACAAAGCAAAGTAAATTCACCCCAAGCGATAGGGTTCAGATGAGCCAGTCTCAGAAACCAAGGTAATTCATGCTTGGAATCTGTTACCACGGCAACTGACTGTAAACTAAACATGCACTCTAAACCCTAACTAGTTGAGTTTACTAGAGCATTGCGTTGAAACTGATTGCTCTAAATCATTTTAGTTTTTACACATCCATGAAACTGAAGATTTTAAATTGTATTTACACAGAGTATGTAGTTACCAAAACACATTTATCTTAGTAATCTTTTTTTTTTTTGCTTGAGAGATAGCTAAATTAAGTTCTACTGTCTTGGCGCTTTTCAGCCACAGGTCTTTATGACGGTTACATTTCTGATAAGCCCCTCCCCCTTTAATAAACCACATAACATGTAGAGTAATCTCTACTTGATCAAGTCACTGGAAATTTTGTTTCAAAAATTCAAGTCAATAAATAATATTTAGTATTAATGTTTATCAATGACAATTTAAGAATATAATTACAATTAAAATCCTGGTTTACCGTGTAGTCAAGAGCAGGTTTACTTCCACATACTGAGTTTTCTTTCTTTCTTTCTTTCGCCTCACCTTCATGAAGCTGAAACAAGTTCAATTCCATCAGGCAGACAATCGATCATAAAACCCACATTTTGGAGAAGTTTTAACGATAACATGTTGCAGTCGAGGTGGGAAAGTAGGCTCTATTGAGGAAAGAGTTTGGTCACCATTTATGATACCTGATTATTTTTTATACTTTTTATTACTCATATTTATCTGTCTGTTTTCTTAATAAGAGCGAGGACGCTGAACATGGACTAGCCTATCAGAAAGTGATTGGTAGAGTTGTGAGGAAAGCGGCCTGGGTCATGAGTGCTGTCATGTAGCCTACTGATTGCAACGATATTCCCACCGAAGCTTCTTCAATTTTTTTTCCTTTGTTGCTGTTGGAAAAATGTTATTAAAGTGAGTACAACCGAGCCTGTTACCTCTCTGAAATATGCAGTTTTTTCTTCCTTTTTTTAAACTAAATATTTAAAGTATGCATTTAACTCAGAATTCCAAGTGACTACAATGAACGCTCTAATTCAACAAAGAAGAAACTGAGTTTCTTAACTCAGAGTTTGTTGAACCGCCTTTCTGAAACAGGCCCCTGGTATTCTTTTTTTTAATTGTTTGTTATTACTGTTTGTTTTTGTTAACTCACAAGGGAGCAGCTGAGAAGGAACAAGACAGAACAAGAAAAAAATAAATGAAAAACGTTATTTTCCATTTCACCTGCTCTACCGTTTGCTTTTTCAGTAATCTTCTTCCTTTCTCTTCCCCACTGCAGAGCTTCTGTCAGCTTGCCATGAGCTCCGTTGCCGCTATGGCTGTGTCATGACAAGAAACGGCACTTTCTGTTTCTGCGCTGATGGCTTTGAGGTCAGTGAGGACGGAACAAGCTGCAGAGGTAAGATTCTAGGGTACTGGTGAAGGCCTTCAGCTATGGAACGCTCCTCCAGTTTCCTCCACCAATCTCTTCTTTTGCCATCAGCCAGACTTCTTTCAGATGAAGAAGCAGCAGGAGCGTGCACAGACATTTTTACTGATGCATTACCTACAGTAGTACGTGTTTAAATGTAATAGTTATTTATTTCTAAACTCATTCATTCATAGAGATACACATCATCAGATTTTTTTTCTTTCAAACAGCAGCTAAGTGAAAGCTGAAATTGTCTTTACACAAGCAGATTCACATAACAGCAACATCTGTTTCACAGTTAATAAAATAGTTAATACTTATAGAACACAGGATTCAGTGGGCCATGTCTGGACCAGAATAATTTGGCTTTCTTGTTGCCTTTGCAGTATTGATAAAGACAGCATTAACACAAGAACAGTAAACATACCACATTAAATACTTCTTTTATCCTTCCTCGACAGGATGGCGGGATGGTTTGACCAAAGACAGAAAAGCTACCTTAAACGTTTCCTAAAGCTCCTGTTTGTTTAGTCTTTCTGCAATATTTTTTTGCTACTGGCAAAGGTGCAAAATCACTGTGTATAATCATTGTGTGTTAATTTCCCTAAAGTTAATTTCCCTAAAGTGGACCTACTGTTTCAGGCTATCTGTGTAAAAATACTTGTACTACATAACTGTTGGATTGCAAAAGTAAAAAGTAAAGCCATTTCAGTTATAATTCTAACAAAATATTAACATTCAGTTATTGCAGCTGTGTTCCTGCGATTCTGAAATCACTGATCCACTTTGTATACATAAATAAATAGCAAACCTTTGAGATTATGATATGATTTTAGGAAAAATAATACATTTTGATGAATGGTTATACTTTCAAATAGGTCTAAATTAATCACACAGACTAAGATTTAATGAAAATAATCGATAACATTAGTGATCAAACTCAGACTAACTTCCTGTCCTCTTTAAAGCTCAAGTTGTACCACCTGTGATTACTCAGTCTCGCTTCACCAATCTCATCATCTCTGCAGTTTCTGCTGCCAGATGCTCAAGCATCAGTTTCACTTGTAGTGCAAAGCGAGTCAATCTTGATGCTGCCACGGTGTTTAATGATGAAAAGGTGTGAAGACAAACCGTTATTGTCGGAGTGGAGCCACCGTGGAGGTGGACAGATGTGAGGGACCGCCAAATGGTGTAACTCTCTCCTTTTTTTTAATGTGTTTGTGAAATATTACATTTCACAAAGTCTGCTGCTTCAGAGTTTTTATATGTTTTTGTCAGATGTTTCTATGTGATAATGAAATACAATTACAAGCATTTCATCAGTTTCAAAAGGTTCTATTGAGAATTACACATAATTAATGCAATAAGTCAATATTTGCAGTGCTGACCCTTCTTTTTCAAGACCTCTGCAATTCTCCCTGGCATGCTGTTAATCAACTTCTGGACCAAATCCTGACTGATGGCAGTCCATTCTTGCATAATCAATGTTTGGAGTTTGTCAGAATTTGTGGGTTTTAGATTGTCCACCCACATCTTGAGGATTGACCACAAGTTCTCAATGGGATTAAGATCCGGGGAGTTTCCTGGCCAAGGGCCCAAAATCTTAATGTTTTGTTCCCCGAGCCATTTCAATATGACTTTTGCTTTATGGTAAGGTGCTCCATCATGCCGGAAAAGGCATTCTTCATCACCAAACTGCCCTTGGCTAGATGATGTAGGGAGTAAAACAAGTTGGAGGTGAACAGTTTCACCCCTGACTTGTTAAACTTAAATCCGTCTGTCTTAAAAAGATGCCTGCATTCCCCAAAAAATTGTTAAAATGTTTAATAAAATGCACTGAGTGATCAGCACATGCAGATAAAAGCTACTTATTCAGAGCCAGCATCCTGCTGAAGTTCACCTCGCCTCCTCTGATGGGTGGAACAGGTCCACTGATGAACACAGCTGCATTCAGAGAGCTCACTCTGTGTAATAATCCAGTAAAGTCTCGTTTCAGGACCTCAGACTGTTGCTTGGAGATGCCATTTGTCCCTGTTAGCAGAACAATGTTTCTTGGTGTTGTATATTTAGCAAGGATTTTAGGAATTCTCTCCTGCATGTCACTGACCATTTCCTCGGGATAGCAGAGGACTTTGGTGTCCATATATAGTTCACAGTGAAAAAGCAAAATAAACATTATGTTGTTGGAAAACCTTTCCAGACATCTGGCCTTCAATGTAGAATAGATATGGACCTTTTAAAAAAATAATTTTTAGAACCCCTGGCATAGGCAATGCTTGGCCCCTTCTCTTTCCAGGAAATAAATGAGATCCATGCAATGTGACTGATTATTCTGATAAAGTCAGTTTCTATCATTTGGCCATCAGTTGTGCTTCTATGTTCTTGTTCAACAGAAGAGTTTTTTCCTGACTGTCATCCCAAATGAGCCATATATGTTCAGTCTTCTTTTAATTTTACTATCCTGAAATTTAATATTTAACATATTCTGTGAGACCTGCAGGTTCTGAGATGTATTTCTCATTTCTCTGAGCATTACATGGTTTGACCATAGCATAAAGGCAATGGAAGATCCACTCCTTGGAAGCTTTGTGCTTGTCTTTTAATGCTCTCAGTTTTCTCACTGTAGAACAGCAAACTCCAATTTGGTTTTATAACCCTTTTCAGTTTTATTTGCAGTTCTTCTTTAATACCATTCTTTATGTCTTTCCCACTTGATATTGCGTGAACATACACCTGAATATTCCAGATCACCAAACTGCTAAATTATCAGTTTTTATGAAGGTCTGCATACCTGCTGCCAATCAATTCATCTGCGCCTGGTCTAAAGCACCTGGCTGCTATTTTTATTTTATTTTATTTTTTATGATAACAAAATAAACAGAAACAAATTAGATGGTTGTTTTCACTGTATTTTGCACACAAACTGTCAAATACCAATAATGAAAAAAGTATGAAAAGAAAGGCACTAACATTTACATCGTCTGTACATGTATGCAGATTTGAGTTTTTAAGAACATAGCAGTGCTTTCTGATTTTGAATCAACGAAAAGAAAGATGGGCAAAATGAGTTCACATGGTACTGCAACCCCAAAAAAGGAATAACTGGTTACAAAAGTAATTATACCTGAGATGCCAGAGCGAGGCCACATTACGTAGACTTTATGTATTTGGGTCATGTTTGAGCACAACTAATTTATTACAAATGACTCTCTTCTTTCTCCATAAGACCATGATGAATGTGCCACGTATGGTGCATGCAGCCAAACCTGCACGAACACCTACGGGTCATACAGATGCAGCTGCTCAGAGGGATACGTCCTACAGCCCGACAGGAAGTCTTGCAAAGCCAAACAAGGTGAGTAACACACTTGCATTGATAGCATGTGTGTTTCACTTCTAATAATAAACTGGACAGTTTTGTTTAACTGGACCGGAATTCCTGCTCATCAATGCCTTAGTTTTCTCTAGAAACGTTAGGGCAAGATTTATGTGGTTTTGCAATGACCACATCCATCACCCACATGGGAATGGGTAGAAGCAGTCAGGCCAGGATAATGATAAAATTAATGAGCATGAGATTTTAAATGGGTGTAGTCTGAAGTATTTTGTAAGGAGACAATGCCTTGCATCATCCTGATTTATGTTACAGCCTGATGTCGGCTCTGTTGCAAATTTGTTCTCCTGAGTAAAACAATCCACTTATTGTAAAAGTCAACAGCCCCCCACAAAAAAAACAATAAAACTAAACATATATATGTAAATATATGTATATATATATATATATATATATATATATATATATATATATATATATATTTATTAATTTATTTTTTAAATTGTTTTGCACTCTGAGTATACAAGCGCTTAGTCATTGCGCAGTGCAGTACCATGTCTTTCACAGAGCCATTAAGTCGAGATTTTTTATGGTGTTGTCACTGAAGTTGTATATGGGTTGAAAATAGCTCTAGGCCCAACATACCTTGTTGGGGAAAGCACAACTGTTGTGGCTTTTAATCACTGCGACTGGTGTCCTACAAGGAATAAACTGAATATGATTACCCATAAACTTAACTGAACCCAAAGCTCACATGCATTAATATTAATTTAGCAGAGAGTGATCATGCTAGGAGCCTATGTAGGCTACCATTAGTTATAAAAGCTCAAGAATATAAATTTGCAATAGAGCTACAAGAAGCCAGGAGATGGGCTTAAGGAGGGCATGAGGATAACAGTAATATGATGAGACTATGAAGTTAAAAACTATATTTTTATTAATGTTTTTACCTTTATATATAATGATTTTCGCCAAGATCAAAACTGTATATAACGCAAGTTTTGGGCAACTGCACGTTGCAAACCTTTATCTGGTTCTCAATATATTTATTGTCAATACTTTTGTGCAAGCCCAAAATATATTAGTCAAAGTTTTTTTTTCAAATTTCATCATAAATTATATTTAAAGAAAAGTGTTTTGTTTTCCCCTTTAATGCATGAATTGTTTAAAAAACAGGTGTTTTTTGTGATTTTTTTTTTTTTTTTTTAACTTTTTTGATATTTATGTTTTAGAAGAAGTTACTGATGTTACCATCTCTGCACACTACCACGCATCCTTTCAAAATGACTGACAAGCTCAGATGCATTTTCCCATCTGTTGCATTTCTTCCTCTCTACAGAATGAAGAATGATTTAGAATAAAATCTGGTTATTTAACACATTTACTGTAGATTTAAGATTTAAAGGTACAAGAGCTTTAAATAGATTTTTTTTTTCATTGGCTAAAAGAGTTTTTGTAAATATATATGTGTTGAGATATAGAGGAGGTTACATGAAGCATTGCCCACCCAGACTTCAGTCACATCACAAGTTCAAGCTTTCTTCAATAATAGGAGAATTGTGTAACGTTACTAACCTTATACAACATTTAAGGAGACCTCCATCAAAATGTCAGAGCAAAATGCTATCTAGCCCCTACTGTGTGACAAAACGTGTGTGTGTGTGTGTGTGTGTGTCATGCACTAGCAGTTATGTGACCAGTCCATCTGATTTATTGCCCATATTAGCAGAGCAGCCCTTGACTTGAACTTGTGTGGAAGATTGGGATAAATAAGGGTCCTTTAAAGAGGGTGAACCTGATGTCAGAGAATGTGCACGGTCAATTAAACCCATAAAGCAGCTTATTTCAGTTTTACCACCGTGGTCTTTTGCAGGAGGATGGAGCAGGGAAAAAGCCCAGACTTCTATCTGAACTGATGCTCATGTTTCTCAGTTTCTTTTGGAAGTTCAAAATATGTATTTTTTTAATGTTTTTAAGTATTTAATTTTTCAAATACAGTTGATTCTGTGTTGGCTAGTAACACAGAACCGAGGTAAATTAAACATTACTCTTAGTGTAATGATGAGACATTGTCTCTCATTGCACTGCAAGTATTTTGGCAACTGAAATGTTTTTTCTCAAGTCCTGCAAAATATAAGTACTGTATTAACTGGCAAATTGGAATGATTAATACAAATGAAGCAAGAAATGCTTCCACTCTGATATATAGAGCACTACAGAGGGTTCAAGATTTGTTTTTATGTTCAGACCAAAATATGCGCAATGTGCAGTCTGACATACTCAAATGCAGTTTATGGTAAATATTAACACTGATTAGTGTTAATAAATCATGTGTTGTCCTGAGTCCTTTCTGGCAAATTAAAACATTTTAATTGTCTAATTTGATGGTAAGCAACTTAGGTTTAGAATATTTTCTTTCTTTAGTGTTTCTACATTTATTCAGCTACATAATTTAACCTAGTTTAAGTTTTCAAGTAACTATTATTATACACAGCGGTAATTCTTAGCTCACAAAATCCATGCTGGTTTTTAACCTTTGTGTCGTGTTCATTTCTCTCCCCTTACTTTAGTGCTCCCGGTCAAATTTGACCGGCCTTTTTTAACTGCTCCTACATTAACAGAAAAACCACTGATTAAAACCAAATTTTATTTAACTCCTTTTTAAGCTGTAAACAATGTCTCAGACCACTGGTTTATATGGATAACTGCTGTGAATATACATAAAATAGACACAGAAATAGTCAACTGTATTACAAAATTATCATTTATTGTAAAAAGAAAGTAACAAAAATCAAAACAGTGACCAAATTCACACATCAACATGAGCCTATCATTTGTATGTGTGTGTGTGTATGTGTGTGTGTGTGTGTGTGGGGGGGGGGGGGGGGGGGGGGGGGGGGGGTAGGGGTGGGGGGGGGGGGGTTGTGTCTTCACATGTGTCTTCACACACAGGAGTGGCATCCTAACAATATTTTCTACTCTTGCTCTTCCTCCTCTTTCCTGGGTGGATGAATACCAGAGCAAATTGCCATCCTTGGACTGGAATATCACGGGACAGCTCTCACCGCTACACCGGGCTGTGGGCTCGAATGTGAATGTTCAGCACCGAACAGCTCCGACCGCTTCTCCGGGCTGTGGGAGCTGTCTGGTGCTGAACATTCACATTCAGCACTGGTCAGCTCCCACAGCCTGGAGAAGTGGTGGGAGCTGTCCAGTGCTGAATATTCACATTCAGCACCGGACAGCTCCCACCACTTTTTCTGGGCTGTGGGAGCTGTCCGGTGCTGAATATTCACTTTCAGCACTGGACAGCTCCCACAGCCCGGAAAAGTGGTGGGTGCTGTCCAGTGCTGAAGTGGTGGGAGCTGTCCGGTGCTGAACATTAACATTCAGCACTGGACAGCTCCCACAGCCCGGAGAAGTGGTGGGAGCTGTCCGGTGCTGAACGTGAATGTTCAACACCGGACAGCTCCCACCACTTCTGTCCGGTGCTGAACATTCATGTTCGAGCCCACAGCCCCGTGTAGCGGTGGGAGCTGTCTCGTGATATTCCAGTCCAAGGATGGCAATTTGTTCTGGCATTCATCCACCCAGGAAAGAGGAGGCAGAGCACGAATAGAAAATATTGTTAGGATGCCGCTCCTGTGTGAAGACACATGCCCCCACCCCCATCCCACACACAGACACACGCACATACAAATGATAGGCTCCTGGGTGGAATATCACAGGTGCCTCTTCCTCAGGTGTGTCTTCCTCTGGAGCTTCTTCCTTGCCATCTGTTGACTGGTCTGTTTCACAGTGGTCTGGATCATAATCGGGATCAATGTTGTCTTCTATTTCTGAGACATCGTCCTCTATTTCTGGTTGAACTTCAATCCCCTGTTCATCAGGTTGAAATAAAAGGTCCAGAGCTTCTCTGACAAGAAATCATCTGATCGGGCGCCTCGTCAATGTGTTCATAGTAAAATGAGGGCATTGCACACAAAAAAACTATATATAAGGGGTCTCTGAGAAGATATGATACATTTTGTATTGGAAAGTGCGGTTCACGTGGGGGGATGGGCACATAAGCCTGGGAAAGAGATGGTTCTCATAACAAACACCTAATTGTTGACTTTGAAATGTGGAACAAGTTTTAGTGTTATACATTTAGTTTGGAAAGTGTGGTTCATGTGGGGGGATGGGCACATAAGCACAGGAATGAGGTGGGAAGAGGAGACACCTTTTTGTTCAGTCTGAAAGGGGTTCACGTGGGGTGGGGTGGTGTGTGTGTGTGTGTGTGTGTGTGTGTGTGTGTGTGCGTGTGTGTGTGTGTGTGCATAGTGGTGTATTTGTGGTTGTGTACAATCTGATGGATGAGCACAATCTAGGGTCACCCCATAATTTCCTATGGCGGTCATTTTTGACCGGGAACACCACAGGTGTTACAAAGTTGAATAAAATACTCATAATTGAGAGAAAATGGTGATTAGCAATTATATATGTTCAAATGGCTAGTGTGGAGGATATCATAAGGCCCTGAGACAATCAAATGTAAAACACAATATTTATGATTGATGTAAGTAGGAAATCAGTCAGATTTGACCCGAACATGACAGAAAGGTTAAATGTAGGATGTCAAGCTGTGAATCTTGGAATGTAAATTTTAAATACTGGGAATGGATAAATCAGTTAGTATTTTGCTTTACTGAAAACACGAGAATGAATGAATGGACAATCTAAATCTGAATTCGTCATGCAGGCTAATAAAGATTTATAATAAATTAATGAAATTATATGTCATGTAGTGGAGGTTCGTTGCACACCCACAAGTGTACTAGCCCTTGGTAGAATAAAGGCAATAAAATATGTATATATTTAGTAAAAAATAAGTTCCAAAACAGTAAGAATGTATTAGACCAGTGATTCCCAAAGTGTGGGACTTTGTGGGACCCCCTGGTGGGCCGTCGTGGTACTGCAGGTGGGCAGTGAGCGGTCATTAAAATTAAACAAATATGTTTTAAATCCTCGAACTTTTTAAGATATGTTTTTAATTACTGTAAAATATTCATGGCATGATTAAAAAAACATTAAGAAGTAACAAAACAAACCAGTTAAGTGTTATTCTGCTGTCATCTTAACTTAATATGACAAGTGTCACCTTATTTGTTGACCCCTTACATTAATGTCAGAACATAGCTTCTAGTCCTGAATGTTGATCACAGTTGTGATTAAAGGTTTCGGTGGGCCGTGAAGATTTTCCTCATTTCAAATTGGGCCTTGGTATTCTGAAGTTTGGGAATGGCTGTATTAGACAAATAGGTTTTACTATGACCATGCATTAATTGTGATATATTTTTAACAATTACAAAATATGAACATTAGTAAATGGTGCTATGTATTGTTCCCACTGGAGCTGAAGTGCTGCCTTGTGGCTTTCCTGTGGCAGCTGTTGTGAATCATGGGCCTTTTGGTCAATGAGCGGTCCCAAAAGCACCCCAGAAGCGGCTGTCGGCTTTGCTCAGCTGCAGATACGTGCTGAGTCTATTTTAATGCTCAGTCATGGCTGAATCACGTCACTTTACGCACACAAGATTGAACTCACTTTATGTTAATCCCTGAAGGCCATGAGTAAACAAGTCAGAGGGTCTCAGAAGAGATTTAAACTATCTATGAGAAAGCTTCATTTTACAGGCTGAAAAGCAGCTTCGCGTATTTATTACCACCTTTATAGGGATAAAAACGGGAAGAACAAGACAGTTAGAAATGTTTATTTAAATGGGCAGATTGCCATGTGATTTTTACATGATAACAACAGAGGTTTTGCCATCAAAACTAGTTGATTTCATTTTGTAAAATACCAGAATCTTGGCTAAATTAACCCTTTTGAAGAATGGAATTAATTATTAAATGCTTGCCAGAAAGAAGACCTCTCTCCTCTGTAAAATGGCTCGCTTTCTAAGCTGCCTCAGTGACAAGTTCTGCAACAGCATATTAACGGTAATCCTGGAAAAGAAAATGTTTCTGCAGTCCAATGGCATCTTTTTCAGACAGTGTGGCTTCTGTTAAATCAGACTTCACTGGAGATTGAAAAACAACCCAGCATTTGTACAGTATGTGATGATCTGAGAGTGAGAACAGCTTGTCTTATGATGTTCTGGGAGAAAATTGTGTTACTAAAATAAAGAAATGAGATATGCTCTTTGTTTTTCCATTTATTCTAGATCCTGGTGACAACCGACCAGTGCTTCTTATTGGTGGCTCAGATCGTATTGTCATCACCCACCTAAATGGAACAGGCCTTCAGCCCCTGAGGTCTCTAAGTGTAAATGGAACGCTGGCATTGGATTTTGAGCACAGCCAGGAAAGTGTATGCTGGGTCTGGTCGACAGAGTCCTCTGGGCAACTCCGCTGTGCTATGACAAGGAATCTGCGTGGATTCACGAGGGAGCAAGAAATAAGAACACAACACAGTTTGCAACGTATGTTTATTTCAGTTCTTCTTCTCTTACATTGCTTTTTCTTATCCTGACTAATGAATTTGACTCTCTACTCTAAAATGGGGAGCACTCTCATTTACATGAAAAGAGGACAGCAGTGCAGCTTCTGACTCTACATTCTCTCAAACACATCAGCTCAACATTTTTCTTTCCTCTTCATTCACTCTCTTACCTGCAAGCTACCTCTATATCCTCATTATCTGAGCATTTTAAGACAGGTCAGCCTCAGCAGTTTTGGCATGCACCTTTATCCCACAGCTGTCACTCATGCCTGCAGGCAACATGAGCTTTGCTATTTTAAAAATGATCCTTTATCCTTTACCCAGGACAGATTTACATGAAACACATTTTATAAAAAAATTTGTGTGACCTTCACTCATTATTTACTGGATTTTCTTTGACAAAGTCTAAACTTTTGCTCCAAAACATATGCATCAAAAGTGTCGGCATTTTGCAAGAATACTATCCTTTCAGACAGTCAGCATTCTCAGTGGCCTTGGTGTAATTTATAGGAGTGCTGTGCTGATCTTTCACATCAGATTAAATTCACTCATTACACCTACCAGTCATTATCCTGTGAAAGATGTGATGATGGTGCCTGTCATGGGAGTGCTTGGAATTTGAATAAAATAATTCCAATGATGTCATCAGTTGCACCTCAAATGATTATTGGAGACAAAAATCCTGTCAGATGTGCGCACCTGCTGGGTAGACAAGGATGACTTGCAGTGTGGTAACTGTACGTCTCCTGCTTGAATATTTACTCAGCTTCTTCTTAAGATTCTAACGTCCTCTTTTCTCCATTGCAGATGTGGAGCAGATGGCCATTGACTGGCTGACAGGAAACTTCTATTTTGTTGACCGTGTCAGTGACAAGATATTTGTGTGTGACCGTAGTGGGGACACATGTGCTGCTATCCTTCAGCTAGACCTACTGAATCCTAAAGGAATAGCCCTGGATCCTCTCATGGGGTGAGTATACTCCAGACGAGATAACATTCTCTCTCTGAAAATCCACATGGTCATGAATCACTATGTATTTTTTATGAAGGGAAAAAACAAATCACAAGAAAAACAAAATGCCTTTCAATGTTCATAACAATCGACTTGTTGGGAGGAATGAGAGATACAAGGAAGCGATTGAAATGATTTTCTGTCCTCAGACTCAGCCCTTTTTCCTTTGAGCTGTATAATTTGGATGGAGCTGGTGATGCTTCAGACAGCTTTCACTGTCCAGACACTGCTTTCACCCTGAATACTGCGAGGGGGGGGGCTCCTGCAGGATTTTTGTCTGTGAATATTACAGAAACAATGGAGGAAAATATATTTCACTCACAGTGAAAACTGTAATGTGTACAGCATGTGGTTGACACAGTTTCTGGGATCACTGTTTATTTTGTAGTATTTTTTTTTAGTGGTTTCCCCTGACAGAGTGAAGAAAAACAGTAAACAATTTGAATAAACTGCATTTGCCAGCTGTACCAGGAGGTGAATCAGTTATTAGCCACTTCTGTTCTTCAGCAGTCCCAGTTCTGGTCAGATTGGAGACAGCACAGCTAGGGCTGCTTGATTATGGAAAACATTATGATCAAAATGATTTTGGTCAACACTGAAATCATTATTATTTAAAACGATCGTCCACTCAGTTTTGAAGCATGTTATCAAGCCTTACATTGAAATTGTGAAAATTTCTCTGTCAATAAAATGAGGTCTAAATAAAATTTCAGGCTATATAAAAATTTACCCCAACAACAAAGCAACTGCTGATAAAGCTGTTTTTGGACAGAGACATCAGGTTGACCTCCACATTTACTTGGGAATCACTCACACACGACCAGTTAGAGTCTATACCTGACGTGCATGTGTCATTCAGTGCACAATGGTAAATATGTGGCAAAATAATAGTTTTTTTTTTTCCTCAGTCACATTGTTTTTTTCATGAGCATTTGGAGCCAAAATTAAAATCCCAAATAAAATGTAATTCACTGCACAGCCCTAAGCAGAGCTAATATACTGCATGGTCACAAGTAACAGCAGCAAACTCAGATTTAAAGCAAGTCCTTAACCCCTCACTTTAATTTCTTTCTTCTTTAAGAGACAGCTTGGACATTGTGATGCAGCTAATGACAATGACACACCTGTTCTCACAGTGCAAATTGTGATTTGTACTGGTGCTTTTACTAAGTGAATGGTCATATACACATCTCTGTAACAATGGAAGCTGCTGGATACCCTGAACCTGTTTTGTTACTTTGTCATGTCAAGTACACTATACATTTTAAATCTTAATCTACTGCATAATTTATCTAATAGTTTGAAGCGGAACTGCATTACTGCTTTGTGGGTTTGTGCTTTGAAAACTTCCTTTAATTCAACATCTTGGGCTAATGATAAGCTAGTGGTTTTAATGAAAATAATTATCTGCTGGTGTCTTAATGGCATGTCCAGTTTGAATGTGGTTGCCTGCATCTCTCTGTTTTAATCAAAGGCAACCACTGGAAAGTTCTGTGGTTTATGATGAATATAAAGCACAGGTTAAGTCAAGATAGTTTTATTACTCAGTTTGTTTTAAGCCAAACACACATATATTTTGTGTGCTATACTGTTCAGTTTGCAGGTTACTGGTGAGATTGACTATATAAGATACATAAGTTTTCTGAGGACTCTAATTGGTGAGAAAAAGGTACAGCTGTTTTTGAAGAAGCGAGCCTGAGAGGGGTCTGTCAGTCTGAGGCAATGGAGTGAAAACAAAAGAAATGAGGGAGGTGTTGGATGGCAGCACAGCATGAGGAACAGTTTTTTACAATATGCCCTGGTTTGGCATTTCATTTTTATTCTTGTTTGACTCTCGCTTGTCTCCCTGCCTCTGTTAATAACGGATACGGAATCTTAACTTTCCTATATGCAGTCCTTTTGATAGATAACGTCTTCCTTTTTTCTCTAAAAAATAGAAGAATATGATTGATAGTAGAGCTTGTTTATCATCTCTCTCTCTCATATATATATATATATATATATATATATATATATATATATATATATATATATATATATATACACACACTACTCAAAAAAATTAAAGGAACACTTTGTAATCAGAGTATAGCATCAAGTCAATTAAACTTCTGGGATATTGATTTGGTCAGGTAAGTAGCAGAGGGGGTTGTTAATCAGTTTCAGCTTCTTTGGTGGCCTGAGGGCCCGATGTCCTCTAGTGGGCCCTGTGCTCACTGCCCGGCACCGTGGAGCTCGATTGGCATTTGCCACAGAACACTGGTATTGGCAAGTCCGCCAATTGGCGCCCTGTGCTTTTCACAGATGAGAGCAAGTTCACCCTGAGCACATGTGACAGACGTGAAAGGGTCTGGAGAAGCCATGGAGAACGTTATGCTGCCTGTAACATCGTTCAGCATGACCGGTTTGGTGGTGGGTCAGTGATGGTCTGGTGGAGGCATATCCATGGAGGAACCACAAACCTATACAGGCTAGACAACAGAACCCTGACTGCCATTAGGTATCGTGATGAAATCCTTGCACTGATTGTCAGACCCTTTGCTGGTGCAGTGGGTCCTGGGTTCCTCCTGGTGCACGACAATGCCCGGCCTGATGTGGCGAGAGTATGCTGGCAGTTCCTGGAGGATCATTAGGAGCATGCCCCAACGTTGTCAGGCATGCATACACGCACGTGGGGGCCATACAAATTACTGAATACCATTTTGAGCTGCTGCAATTAATTTCAGCAAAATGGACTAGCCTGCTGCATCATTTTTTTCACTGTAATTTTTGGGGTGTCTTTGAATTCAGCCCTCTGTAGGTTGATAATTTTAATTTCCATCAAATGATTTGGCATTCTTTTGTTCCTAACACATCACCCAGTCCATATCAGTATATATAAACAGCATGATTTTTTTTCCCCATTGAGATTTATGTGTTTTCAAAGTGTTCCTTAATCGCATTGTATACGCAAAATCAAATAATGAATATAAAAGTAGTGTAAAATGCACTTTTATTTAAATGTTCTGCTGCCATATAAATGAAAGTGTCATAAATTTGTTGTTCAAACACTTTTCACATCAGCACTTGTCAGTAATACATATTTAGTATAAATCTCATCTTGAAAAATGTAAAATAAAATTAAAGCTTACTGCCACTGCCAGAGCATTAATGTCATCCTGTTTTTATAAAAACTTTAAAAAAGTCTACAAACAAAATCCAACAAAAATGATTAAGGCTCAGCACAGTCAGAATATCAAAACAGGCAATTTCTGATATAACAGCAGAAACCTTTAACGGGGAGTTCAAATTGGCAGTGGTTACAAATAACCTTGTTTTCATTCTGTTGTCATTACACATCTGTACCACTAGATGGAGCCGCACTGAAGTAACCAGTAAGAGAACAGCATGACAGTGAACACATGGAACAGATCTGATGTAACATGGAGGAATGACCAGAAGATTTGTTGCAGTCCAGATTTTTTTTTTTTTTAGACAGAATTGTTCATATTGCTATCTGAGTTGCTACCCCAATTGTAAAGTTCATGGATTTTTACCGCTTTCCATGTCTGTTTTAGCGTAACAGACTTTTCAAAACATAAGCATAAGAGCAACATGCGTTGACGCGCGATAAAATAAATTACACGAATAAATTAACTTGCCCATCCCTAATATATATATATATATATATATATATATATATATATATATATATATATATATATATATATATATATATATATATATATATATATATATACATATATATATATATATATATATATATATATATATATGTATATACATATATACACACAGTCTTGGAAAAAATTATTAGACCACCATTTTTTCTTCACTTTCTTGTTCATTTTAATACCTGGTACCACTAAACGTCATCATGTGACTAAAACAGACAGAAAAGAAAACACCGAATGCATAAAAGCAGTGTTTTTGGCAGTACAACGCCATAGCTATTGATGTAAAAACTTAAGTGATTTAGGTTATAATCAAGAAAACCATGGAAAATGGTAAGATATCAGCTCTTAAATAAAACTCTTATGAGCAATCTTTGTGGTTATTTATCGTTATTTTTGTCCAAACAAATGTACCTTTAGTTGTACCAGGCATTAAAATGAACAAGAAACTGAAGAAAACAAGGGTGGTCTAATAATTTTTTCCATGACTGTATATATATTAGGGATGCACGACAACTGTTTTTTAAATCGATACCAGATAACTTTCAGCTCCAAAAGGTTGATACTGATACCGATAACCGATAACACAAACATATACCTAAGATCATTACATCAATACTATGAACAAAACCAAAAACAAGCAAAACCTTTAACTCTTTAAATGAACAGATATTTATTTTTAACAATGAAAAACTATTGCCAAGCCTCTCAAACATTTTTGTAAAGCTATCAAACAAACCTATTTGATATCTCACATCAACTTAAATAAGCTGCATTACTCACTGATATAGAAAAAACATAAATGCTCCTTGAACTGATGGAAATACATGCATCAGAATTACAAACTGAAAAAATGCATTCCTCAATGACAATAAAAAATAATGCACAGTGCATAATGTACTGACACAAGTTAGACTTGTCTGTGCAAATAAACTGAAAAATGCACTCCATAGTAACATAAAATTACGTTTAAAGGATTTCGGCTTGTGGTTCCATTCAAATGAATGCCTTTACTTAAAGGTAAATGAGGTTTAGTATTTTTTTTTTTTTTAATCTCATGGAAGCTTTAGATGAGAGATGATGGCGATGAGCAGAGATGAGAGGAGAGCAGAGGAGAAGGAAGTGGAGTGGAGGGGCTTGACTTGCTGCTGGCTTGCTCACATTAGCTCATGTTAGCTCACGTTAGCGCGATTTCAAAACTCTATAGAAGCAACGGTTATGTTTGGCTGATCGGGTTTTTACGTATTAAAGCTTGTGCTATTTTTCCCTCCTTTCGCTTGGAGCATTTGTCATAAATAACCAGCGAACAATCTTCCTCTGAAACTTTAACGAAGTTCTACACCATCGCCGCCATGTTTTTTTTTTTTTTTTTTTCAGCGCACTGTTCCGCAATGCTGCATTCAAGGTGTAAACGTAAATTCCTTTGTTCCCTCGTTTGCTTGTCATTCTTTCGGCTTTATCTATTTTTTCTATTTTCTATGTGTAACATGTGGGAAAATACTGCAAATATCAATTAAAGTCAGCAACTACCAAAATTATGACTGAGTTAACAAGTTGTTTTCTGGCAGCATGAGGGGGTATTCTTGATTTTCCTTACTGAGAAATTGTTTTTCTGATTATGCCGATGTCACTTGAACATAACATTCACTGCTGGTCATTCAAGGCTCAGAGGGAGCGAGGCACTGCCGTGTTGAAAAAAAAAAAAAAAAAAAATATATATATATATATATAATATATATATATAATATATATATTAGGCCTGATGTGCTATCCATGTCACATTCTCTGATGTGTGCTACTAATTCAAAATCAATTTTTTCACCAAACTGAGTGATCTATGCCCCTGAAAATTACATATATACTGCACACCATGAATCTCTTTTTCCATACATATTTTTGGGTTAAAGGGGGAAAAAATGCAGCCAAGAATAAGAAACAACTTTTAGAGTGTATTTACTTTATATATTGGGAATCCATGAACACTACAGTTATGATATCATAATTTGTTCTCATTAAAAATTCTACCTCATGATAGACACTAGAGCAGCCATTTCCAAACCTCAGAATACAAAGGCCCAATTTGAAATGTGAAAAATCTCAGTGGGTCATGCAAACCTTTAAACACCACTTTGATTAACATACAAGTCTAAAAGCTACATTCCAATATTAATGTTTAGGGTTAAACAAATAAGGTGACGCTCGTCACTTGTCATGTTGAGTTCAATATGACCGTAGAATAACACTCAAATGGTTTGTTTTATTAATTTCTATTTATTTTTTGAATCATGTAATAAATATTTTATTACAAGTTTAAAAATGAGGATTTAGAACATATTTCTTTATTTTTAATGACCTCTCACGGCCCACCTGCAGTACCACGACGGCCCACCAGGGGGCCGCGGCCCACACTTTGGGAATCACTGCACTCGAGCAAACACGTAAGGATCACCAGAGTAATAATACCAGTGTATCTTGTACTGAATACGAGTATATCTGCTGTAAAGATCAATGAAAATTCATACAGAATTACTAAGGGCCTCCTGCTAATGACGCTACCGTCCATAAGGGATCTGCATCTGTTAATTTCTGCATCTGTCAATTTCTGGATCTGTTAATTTCTGGTCATTGCCTTACAAAATTCAGTTGGCAGTTCTTTTGTCCTAAAGGTGCCATCCAGAATCAGTTTCAAGCAAAACTGCTATTTGGGTTGTTTTTTTTTTTTTTTTTAAGAATTTTACTGTTCACATGATGACTTAATTTCCTTCAAAATGAGAAAGTGCTTCCAGAGTCTGACAGAACACATATATGTAGAAATATACTGTACAAGTGCAACTGATTCTGAAAGTTGGATTCTGAACAAAGCGGCTGAAGAAAATGCATTTTTTTTTTTTTTGCCATTTTTATATGTAAAGGCACGCTACTTAAAACAAATCACTCCAATTTCTGTTGTGTAGATACTTCTATTGCATTATCTTGTGTTTGACTGTGAGCGCTGTTCTATTTTGCCATTTATTACTACTCCCATGGAGTTTATGTTGTCATGGGGGCTTATTTCTAGAATCCCAGCTGAATGTTGTTGTAGCTGTAGAATGCAGAAGTACAATATCAGCACCAACCTAATCCCAGACAGCAATCATTGATATGCCTTGTGGAGGCGCACCTGTTTGGGGAGCCGGCTCCTTGTTGACTCAGGCAATTTCTCAGCGCAGTCATGTCTCCAGTTTAAAGGGCAGTCCATTTCTCTCCTGACTTTGCTGGTGCAGATTAAGTTGGCTTCCCACCTGTCTCCTGCTGTCTGTGGAAGCCATTGGAGCTCTGTCATAACAGAGACCCAGCAAGCAAGGATGATAAGCTTTCCATGATAAGTACTGAAAGTGCAGAGCTGAGCAGTTTTGAATAATATAAGTAACAATCCAAGAAGTCTTTATTTTAAAGAGAATATCTCAGTTATTGCCTGACATTTTTAGTACATGCTTTCCATGAGTTATACAGAGGTTGGACAATGAAACTGAAACACCTGGTTTTAGACCACAATGATATATTAGTATGGTGTAGGGCCTCCTTTTGTGGCCAATACAGCGTCAGTTTGTCTTGAGAATGACATATACAAGTTCCTGAACAGTGGTCAGAGGGATTTTTAAGCCATTCCTCTTGCAGGACAGTGGTCAGGTCACTACATGATGCTGGTGGAGGAAAACAATTCCTGACTCGCTCCTCCAAAACACCCACAAAGTGGCTCAGTATTATTTAGATCTGGTGACTGTTGACCTCGTCACAGTCACCAAGGGAGATGTTCAACTTAATTTCATGTTTATCAAAACAATCTTTCACCAGTCTTGCTCTGTGTATTGGTGCATTGTGATCCTGATACATGGCACCGCCTTCAGGATACAATGTTTGAACCACTGGATGCACATGGTCCTCCAGAATGGTTCGGTAGTCCCTGGCAGTGACGCGCCCATCCAGCACCAGTATTGGACCGAGGGAATACCATGATATGGAAGCCCAAACCATCACTGATCCACCCCCTTGCAGCACTTTGGGCATGCATCAGTCTGGGTGGTCCGCTTCTCTGGGGTTGATTTGTCTTCTTTTGAACTCTGATATGTCACCTGTGATATTGTGTGCATTGCAATATTTTGAGCAAAACTGTGCTCTTACCCTGATAACTGAACCTTCACACTCTACTCTTACTGGTGCTGTGTGTAATTAATGAGGATTGGCCACCAGGCTGGTCCAATGTAGCCATGAAACCTCCCACACTAAAATGACAGGTGTTTCAGTTTCATTGTCCAACCCCTGTAGTTGCTCTGTGTCTTCCAAAAAATAATTTGTACGCAGTTCTCATGATTTTGAGGTGCTAGGTACTTATATACTCTGCTGTGTATCATATATTGTTAATTGTTTCCTGCCTACTCACAAACCCTCCGATTTCATGAAACATGCCTTCTAAATTCCCAAAATGAACACAAAGGAAATGTATGGTGCAGCTTTTATTACACTTCCCAAGAGGCTCATAAACATCTTTCAAATGGGCAGTCTGACTGAGCATTTTGAAGAAGCATTTATAGCAAAACAAAGGACTTTTTGTTTGCATTAAAAACATTGGTTTCATTTTCATTTAAATGAATATTTGCTTACCTTTATGAAGCGTCATAAGCTGCAGTACCTGCTACTGGCAAAAACCAAACAATGTAATTTTTCTGCCCCACCCCGGGCTGACAAATGTGTGGAAAGAAGGATATTCATATTAAGTACCTTATTATGTATGTGGATGTTCTTTGCACGATAACACTGTTGTGCAATAAGGCGTATAACGTGCTTGTTTAGTCATGTTTAGAGTTGTTTAGAGAAAGAGACCAAACAAAAGAAAATTTTAGACAATTTTGTAAGAGTGACTTAACGTCAAACAACTATATGGGAGCCAAAGTGCTTAAACATGATTTGAGCTGCTTAAAGAGGAGTTTGATGGCATGAAAGAAAAAAAAAGTTTTATTTTATTTTTTCAAAAATCCAGTCCATTGTCACATTCTGTTTTGTTCTGACATTTTGTATCAGTGTGATTCAGCCAATCACATATCCATTAATGACATGGCAGCAGTGCAACATAAAGTGGAGCATCTTGATTCATATTGCCTACATATTCTTAACATCACACATTTCCTGGTGACTGCTTAAGTGGCTGGTGAATGTGTTACTGTAATTTACTTAGAGTAACATAAAAGCATTATATCTTAAAACATTTGTAGAAAAGGATGGACTCTGCTCTCACCATAAAGAAGACAGCATTGTTCATTGCATCTAATCATTGCATCTAATCATCATTAAACACTTCATCTCTCTGCAGAATGCTATTCTTCACTGACTATGGGAATGTGGCCAAGGTTGAGCGCTGCAACATGGATGGCACCAATCGGACTCGACTGGTGGATTATAAAATCGAGCAGCCGACAGCTGTGGCATTGGACGTAATCAAGAAGCTATTGTATTGGGCGGATGCATACCTGGATTATATCGATGTGGTGGATTACAATGGCAGGAACAGGCACACCATCATCCACGGGAGCCAAGTGAGTGTCACATTTCACTCTAAGCACTGACTTTTTTCTTCCATGGATTCTACACTATCAAGAACCTTTTCTAGTCAAATTTCAGTAATGTCTCTGATCAGCACTGTCTTCCTCTTCATTTGAGAAACTCAAATTATGACAAGAGTTCATTTCATTAATTAGCGGCCATGCTGGTAGACAGGTGGTACGTTAAAGGCCTGGTGTCATCATTCATCCATTTTATTTTTTATAGAAAACCTTGATGGTGTTTTAAATAGAAGGAACTGAATCACAGGGTGAAGCTGTCTTCAAATGAGCATGTCAATGGTCTCTCCTGCCTGACACTTTTCAGGCCTTTTATCACAAATTATAATTATTCATTAAAACAACTGGCCTTTGAGCCACCTTCAACTAGATATTCACCCTTTATGTGGAAAGAAGAGTATTCATATTAGGCCCTAATATGTATGCAGGTGTTTTTTTGCATGATAACACCTTGTTCATTTGCTTGTGCCCTCATTAAAAAAAGGATCCTAATATAATTGCATCTGCATGCAAATGTCATGCAGACCCTGTTTCTTTTATACGCTATTCCAGTCGCTAATGCACTAACTTTAAGCGTCAGTGATTAGATGCTGTTGTTTTTCAAGACTTAATAAATAAATAAATAAATAAAGCATATTATTATTATATTATTATTATTATTATTATTATTATTATTATTATTAATATTATGTTCAGGATTAAAATCAGACCTTCATATTTACCATTATGGTCAAGATATAACCTCCACTCTGACTCAATAAAGAACTTGGGGTGGATCTTACATAAAATGTGTAGTGTTGTAATGCATAACACAAAATAATTCTTACCTCATGAATCAATATATCAGAGCCTATGGAATGGGCAGCTTACATATATGGAAAAGAAACATCAATGCTAAAAATCATATAAAGGTTTTAGATCAACACATGCTTCTACCCAGAAGATTTATTTTTCGCAGAAGGCCTTTCATCACGTCTTGCATCAGCAACAAAATCATGGCTTCATCGTAGAAGTGTCCTGGTCTTAGACTGGCCTGTCCGCAGTTAAGACCTTTCACCAACTGAAAGCCTTTGGAGTATTGTGAAACGAAAGACACAGCTTAGAAGTACCCATGATTCTTGAGTAGTTTTGATTCTGACAAAAATGGGGCAATATTCTTCTCCAAGAGCCGGAGCTTTTGGTCTCCTGATTTCCCAGATGAACACTGACTGCTGTTTAAAAAAAGAGAGAATGGTACACACTGGTAAACATGACCCTGTCCCAACTTTTTTCTAGTTTTTCTACCATCAAATTCACTATTATATTATTTGTTTTCTTAAGATGGCACATTCCTTCAGATTAAACATTTGATGTGCTTTCTATGTTTGAATATTAATTAAATATGGCTTCATGGGTTTTGGAAATTATTACATCATTCACATTTTTCACATTCAAATTATTCACATTTGTTCACATTTTACAGAGTACTCCAGTTTTGGAACTGGGGTTGTGGTAAATGTGAGGTTGCTTTAAAAACCTTGTGTAAAACTAAAGTGCAGAAACCACATTCCATGGGGAGGGCTGAATGGTCTCCTTTGTTCATTTATGTACATTTATAAATGTAGCATGGAGGCTGTTATGTCTGAGCCAGTGGCCTCTTAGTGTTCAGCTTTTGACCCTTTACTGGCTGCCAAGTGCGCCAGACAGCAACTCTGCCATTTCATACCCTCCTAATGCATGATGCATGTGAAAACATAAACGTCCTTAATGATTCAACTTTGTTTTTGTTTTATTTATGGTTTGACTTGTGTTTGACTTTGAGTAAGACATACAAACAGGCGCACTGGATTTTTTTGTGTATTTTGCAGGTCACTTACATATATACATTAGCTGTGTTTGAGGACTACCTCTATGCTATCCACACTAACCCTTACAAAGGGAGTCCCACGGTGGAGCTTCTGCAGGTGCACAGGTTCAACATTACAGCAGATAGCAAGACCTTAGCCAGCCTGGGGAATTCTACAGGACTCCGTGTATACCATAAACTCTCTCAACCAAAAGGTAAAGAACATTTTCCTTTGAGTAAACATATGAAACTATGTCTCTTAACCCATTTCTTTTTATCCCCAAGTTATAGTCTCTAATAGATCAGAATAAGGATGCTTCACTGGATTGTAATGATTTCTTGTCCTTTCTGATTTGCTTCACAGTCAAAAGCCACGCATGTGAAACGGATTCATATGGAAAACCAGGAGGATGCTCCCATATTTGCCTTCTAAGTGGCAGCTACAAATCCAAAAGCTGCCGCTGTCGCACAGGCTATAGCTTGGCCTTTGATGGAAAATCCTGTAAAAGTTAGTCCATATCTTGTTTTACATATAAATCATACAAATGTGTGGATTTTGGCACATATGTTATCACCTCAGTAGAACCTCATTTTTGAAAGTGTGATCCATTCTACAGATTTCTACATTTTGCTATCTCCCAGGATCAGGCTCAATGTGGGGTTATGTACAGTATTTGAAATGAGACAAACCAATGTAAATATTTAAACAGCAGTCAGATTAGAGGTATAGTATATCCTTTACCCATTTCTCACTGAAGTAGCCTACTAGTTTTTGTTCTGAAAATAAAACCTACATCATTTTCCAATGGTTTCATGCATGAACAAGGTTTACAGGCTCGTTTGTTTAATAAAAGTGAGGCAGCAAATTTATTTGACAGAAAAACTTGAGATTTTTAGGAATGGTTTCCTTACAGTTACTTTCTAATTTATTATTTAGATTGGTGGTGGTTAAAATCTCAGTGTTTGATGGAGTTTCTTAAAGTGCACAAGGTTATTTAGTTTGACTTCACAGTTGTGGATCTGTCACTGACTGCATTTGAGGATGTCTGAAAAAGATTATTAAAAAGTGTCTTGGGCTAAAGACAAACAGCTAATCCACTTAATGAGGTACTTGAACTTGAATGAAGGGATGGAGTGTTTAAAGGTCCTGGACTACTGCTGCTGTGGTTCTCTTTCAGTGCTTACACAGATTTTTCTGTTGTAACTTTCTGCTTCCATGTAGCAACAGTGTGGAAAATATCTAAAGTAGCCATGTTGGACTCAAAGGGCAAAGATGTGTAGCTGTGACCTGAGGCAAAATACATTGATAAATAAGTCATGGTCGACAAAGACCTGCTTGTTAAAGATGTTGACCAGTATGGTCATTGTGTTTGCTTCAACTCAGTACGTCTTTTTGTTAATTGTTGCATTTCACGTTTCTTTCTCTTTATGATAAATACTGCCATGGTTGTTCCCCTTGATGTTCAAACTATCAGCATTAGTGTTATCGTGAGGAATGATGAGCTGCTGGTTGTTTTGAAGGACTCATCAGGTAATTCATGTCAACCATTTTGATAGTCTACTCGGTGGTTGCAATGAATTATGCAATGAATTAAATAATCTTTTTTCAATATGGTGTGAGAGCTAAGGTTATAAATATGCAGTAAATCAACCTAAAGTTGTGGATGAATGTGGGCCATTAATTGGTTAAATTCTTAAACCAAAGTACTGCTTTGCACTTATTTTTCCATGTACACCAACACTGTGAAGACAGCATTAAAGGCATACCTTAATGCAAAAATGAAAATATTTTTCATTGCTGTGTTGACTCTTTAGCATTCATCGTCGAACCTCTTCTTTCAGAGACGTATCAGCTGTGACATAAATTAAAGACTCCTGGAATTAAATTGGCATTCACGTTAACCTCGCCTGACCACAAGCCTGTAGTCATACATTCCTTTGCCAACTAATCAGATGTTGATTAGATGCTTATAGTGTATGTTGACCAGTGGTTTACAATAGCCCTTTTTCAGGCTGAAATTCACAGCTTAATTATAAATACCATTACACCTTTGACTTCTCTGTGCAAATTATTTAAAAACAGAATATACTGTTTCTATGAATCTCCCTATGAGAATGCTGTTCTAAGCAGATTACAATTTTTATTGTTCGCTAATCGGTGAAAAGAAAAATGATGCCCTGCATTTCTTCCCTTTTTGATAGTGTGCCTGTAAAGGTAATGTGTCATAATGGCAATGGAGACTGTGTAATGCATGCAAAGCTTGAGACAGACTGTGATAAAGATGAGGCTGGTGAATACAGTTCCATGTAAAAGTGGCATTCTGCTACTGAGCTGTCAGAAGCTTGATTGATTATTACTATAATAGGGTTTTAAGTTTGTCTGCATTTGTTGGCTTGTCTGATCAATTGCTGGACATTGTGTAGCTGACAATAAAAGCTGAAGATCAAATTGATGACACAATTTGAGACTATACCACATTTCGATCAGGGTAATGGAGCTTTGGGAGCCTTTGCATGACATATTTGATTTATTCTCCCCTCAGAGATGTTCTGATGACATCAGCTATCTCTCTCTTGCTCAAGCTTTCCATCTCCCTGAGCATAATGAGATTTGGTGTTAAATGATAGTCTTTTCATACAGCAGTCACAGTGTAGTTTGATATCTGGGTCTCTTGCAATGTTTAATTGTCTCTTGGGTAGCTGGTCTCTCCCTCGAAGAAAGATAAATTGAAGTGAGGCATGTGTGGTCCTCACCCCTAGTATCCTTGTCTCTTGGGTAAGGGCTGAGAGCAGGGAGAGGTCCACTTGTCTCAGTGGAAACCCTCCTGCATTTCTTCTTGTTCCTCTCTGGAGGGTCCCATAGGGTTTGGGAACATGCAGTCCCCTGTGCTGCTGGGAGGCCACCAAAGAGCTGCCTCAGCTTTCTAGGCCTTTCTGTTTGGTTTTCTTAACAGACACCTTTGTTATTTTAGAATAGGAGGTTGTGTTAACAGCCAAGGTAAGTATTTTGATTGTTTGCTTAATAATTTTCTCACTCTTTCTTTCATGGCAGTTTTGTAGCAACAGTATGATTGAAGGTGGCAAGTATAATCATTGGCAATGATTACTGGCCCCATTAAGATAAACATAACATGGAGGCATAAGAATAATGTGGCCAATAAGAGCGTTTAATGCAGGGATCAACTCTGAAAAATTAGACCAGCTAATTGACGATAACAGTAAAAAGGGTCTGTTCTTTCTTGCTTTGTAGAGCCAAAAAATGGTTTCTTCCTGTTCTATGGCAAGGGACGTCCTGGGGTGATCCGAGGACTGGATATGAATATCAAGTCCAGCGATGAGCACATGATGCCAATTGAGGATCTAGTCAACCCTCGAGCCATTGACTATCATGCAGAAATGGGATACATCTACTTCGCTGACACCACCAGTTTCTTTATTGGGCGTCAAAAAATAGATGGAAACAGCCGAGAGATAATACTCAAAGACGGTAGGTCTAAATTATTTTTATGCATGGGCTGCAGCTTTTCTCTACAAATTAAGCTGACTTTATGTGGTTGTATTAGAAGGGTAATGTCTAGCTTCTTTTAATCATTTTGATTTATTTAAGTATTTTATATCATCTTATTATGATTCATTTTATTGTTTTTTTCTTTCTTTCTTTATACTTTGAACTGTCTTTTACATGAAAATGTGCCATTCAAATAAACTTGCTTGCTAATGTTATACCCTTGGAAGACACTTTATAGTTACCAACAACAAATGACCTTTTCTTAGAATTGAGTAAATAGATAAATACATGAAAAAAAAACAGCAAGAGTTCTTATTTTGAATCTTGTTTTACTTTGAAACCTCTCAGATCTGATTATGATTTACACAAACAAAGATCATAAGGGATATCATTTGCATTTGTTAAGTAAGTAGGTACTGAAATTAAAAGAGTCCATAAATTATAAATATTTAGGTTTTATTATAGAACAGAATTTGTCTTTTATTCTGGACATTGAAAATCTTGTCACCAAATTAAAACTTAAACTTGGGTTTTTCTTTAGAAACAAATTATATTTTTCTCATGAGGTACGTAACACTTAAAGGTGGGGTGGGTGTTGTTTTTTTGCAACACTTTTTACAATATTGCCTGAAAACCTTTTCACATTTCCATTGCACCCACTGAAATAAAATGTTTGCAAAAAAACTAAACATTTTGGTCCAGTCTAGAAGGTATAATCAGAGAAAAACTCTGACCAATCAAAAAAGTGATCATCACTATTTTGATTGGCTGCCTAATACGTCCATCAAATATCACCCCTCCCTCCCTCCCTATGGTTCATGCAGTCGTGAATCATGTGAAGGCGTGGTTTCGAGGGGTGAGCTGAAGAGGAGGAGGCGGAGCCTTTGGGAGGAGGGAGGGAGTGTATATTTTCAAAATCTCACTTGAGTTGGATTGCTGGAACCGTTTTTCAAACAACACCTACTCCACCTTTAATCTCAGCAATTTTCCTTCCGTTGTTGGATTATGGCGATCTGCTCTAAATGAACTCTCCGGATAATTTACTGAGGAAATTGGACTCTGTTTACCACTGTGCTCTCAGTTTCATTACTGGACTCGGCCATCTCACTCATCACTGTAGCCTGTATACCACATCTGGATGTCCATCTCAATACACCCGCAGGCTTTCACACTGGCTCACCTTTATTCACAAATCCATACTAGGACTGCTCCCATCATATCTGTGCAATGATATGACCCAAATGCGAAACCACTACACTCTCCGTTCCCAAAGCACCTTACAAATGCAGGTCCCAAATGTTGGCACAAAGTTTGGATAGAAAGCTTTTAAATATGCTGCTCCGTCCTCTTGGAACAATTTTCAAACGGACATGAAACTGACAGAACTCATTAGTGGGGGTGAATTTAAGTCAGTTCTGCGGGACAGGGAAAAGAGTTCCCTTAATGGGTGAAATTATTTTAATTGTTAATCTGATTTATTTTGAAGGTGCTGATTGTTTGTTGATTTGTTTTGTCTGATGTCTTTTTAACTAACTGATGCCATTCTTGGCCTGGTCTCTTATGAAAAAGAGATTTTAAACTCAATGAGACTCACATCTGGTTAAATAAAAGATATAGATAAATAGATAAATAAGTTTGACTGTGTCCTACTGATTTCTGCTATAGATCTTGACAATGTTGAAGGAATCTCAGTGGACTGGATTGGAAAGAATTTATATTGGACCAACGATGGCTACAGAAAGACGATCAGTGTTGCCAGACTTGAGAAAGCCTCCCAAACCAGGAAGACTCTCTTGGAAGGGAATATGTCACACCCCCGAGCCATCGTGGTTGATCCTCAGAACGGGTAAGGAGGAACTGAATAATTAAATGAGTAAGAAAACATTCTGATAATAGCTGTTTGAAGCAGAAAGATTTTATTTTTTCTCTTTTCCTTTCTTTCACTCTCTTTCTTTATTTTGTTTTTTACAAACCTTCAAGGGCAAAAAGTGGATGGAAGTTACATGTAAAGGTTAAACGTAGAACATTTTGAACATTTAGTACAGCAGCAAACAGCTCTTTACTGTGTGGTGACATAACAGTGGAATTAATCCAATTCAGCTCAATTCAGTTCAATAATACTTTATCAATCTCCAAAGGGGAAATTATATTTTGCAGTAACTAACCATTTAAGGCTTTTTATAAAGTTGTTGGAGATGGCTATTGCTAGAGACAGGAGCAATCTTTTGTAGCAGTCTGGATTGCAGCAGATCTGATGAAGCCTCTGACTGAACACACTGTTGTTGAACCATTGTAATGTGAAGAGGTTACAAACTGTTGTGCACAATTTGTTTAATTTCTATTCATGAAGCATCCTCTTTTTCATAATCAGCTTTTGAGGCTCCAGAAAAGGCTCTTCTTTATCTTTTTTTTCCCCTTTCTTTAAGTCTCTGGCTCTGATGCTGCTACCCCAACAGAGAACTGCAGATGAGATTGCACTCTGCACCACAGACTTGTAAAAGATATGCAATATCTTAATGCATACATTCAGGGGTTAAATTGGGATTGGTTATGTGTGGGGGGGCTCTGCCTCGTACCTGCCCCCACCGCCCTGCCCCAATATACTTTTTGGAAAATAACCCTCTAATTTGATAATCATATCATATTGCACAGAGATATACACCTTATCTGTGTGTTGTAGGCCTATGTGTGTCTTGTAGTTCCCCCCTACACATTATGGCAGTTTGAATGTAGATTGGTTGGCCAGTGTAACAGATTCTAGTACAGGTTGTTGTACATTGGTTTGAAGGGGTCCTCCCCCAGAAGTGTTTTTATTATCATACATGTTATTTGCTGAATTCTGGTGCATTTTAATAAGTTGTTAGCTGACTTTACAGATGTAGGTTGAGCAATATCATATTAAATCGTGTCACATCCCTACAGGTGAAAAATGTGAAAGAGAAATGTTCAGTGAGAAAATTTGAAGGCTTGCACAATCTTAAACCAAAACAGCTAACTTTAACTGACATCTCTTCCTTCCCCTGGCTAATTTCTGTCAATAACTGGGGACTATGGAAATTGAACTTGCCAAATGCACAGACAGTTCGTTCAAGCACTTCTTTTCAGTGTCACATACCTTGTCTGCCTGCCTCTACTCGCTCTACGCCGTGTCAACCAAATTTATAGTAGATAGTCTGAACTACCACTGAGGAGAACGTAGCCTATTGAGGAAGGAATTGTTGCCAGACAAATAAGCTACCTGTACCTTGAAATGTCAACAAAAATAGTT
The DNA here is from genome assembly GCA_018398805.1 of Hirundichthys speculiger. Lineage (NCBI taxonomy): Eukaryota > Metazoa > Chordata > Actinopteri > Beloniformes > Exocoetidae > Hirundichthys > Hirundichthys speculiger. The sequence continues at coordinate 143,236 of JAGFBZ010002621.1, read as the reverse complement.
TAAGAAAAAGGCTGCTACGAGATGCTCCCTCCGACTTTCTCTGCCGCGCGTTGCCAGATCTGCTGTGTGCCTGGTGCATCATCATTGGATTATCATACGCAGGTAAAAGGGGAGAAGGTGTACGGGGAAAATTATAAACAAGTCACAATGCTAAAATACAAGCCCAAAAACCTGCAAATCACTACTTCTGATTTTTTTTAAAGCGAGCTCACAAAAAAAAAAAAAAAAATCCCAAAGTCCCTTATAAAAAGCCGAATTGGCAACCCACGCAGTGTTCCAGAAACCAGAATCGCAAGTTCTGTTCTAAATAGCTTTGACAGGTCGTTTTGTTATCAGGAAAATTATGATCTATCTGATAAAAGTCATGGGTTTATTGATTAATAAAACAATATTTAATTATTCAGAACTGAAAATCGTGAAAAGGGTTTGTTGCTTTTGATGTGTGCATGATCATATGCCATCCGCTCCGAGCTTATGTGCCGGGGCTCAGCCCCGGACAGCCCCGGCCCAATTTAACCCCTGCATACATTCAGAGACCTAAGCTTTCTTAAGTAGTACAGTCTGCTCTGTCCCTTCTTGTAGCATCAGCATTATATCTCCAGTCCAGCCTGCTGCCCAGGTGAACACTGAGGTATATATACCTCAGTGTTCACCATCACTACTCCATCACCTCCACTTTTTCTCCCATGATGGAAATAGAGTTTGACTTATTACTGCTAAAATTTGCAATTATTCTCCTTGGTCTTGTTCCAGTTCAAGATGAAATTATTGTTGTCCCACCATGCCACAAAGTGGTTAATCAGTTCCCTGTAGTCCCTGTCTACCACTGATACACCCCACAACTGCAGAGTCATCTGAGTATGTCTGCAGAAGATGAGACTTTTTTACTGGAAGTTTCATCTCCAGTGTGAAACGAAACGGTGAAAGAAGAGTTCCCTGTGGTACTCCTCTGCACGAGCACCACCTCAAATACACAATGTCTAAGATTTACAAACTGTGGTCTGTTTGTCAAGTAGTCAATATTCCAAGCAATTTAGGAGATACCCACTTGTGTCATCCGGAGTTTTCTTACACAGTTAGTAAGCTGAATCATTTTAAATGCACTGGAGAAATCAAGGACCATGATAATCACAGTGCTGCCTGCTTCGTCCAGTGTTTGTTGTAGTAGGTGTATGATGGTGTCTTCAATCCAACCCCAGATGGTTGGATAAGCAGATGGTATGTCTTTGAGGAATAGCCACTGGCAGAGACTCTCTGCTTTGTCAACAAGTGTATGGACAAGAGAATTTAAATATTCCATCCATCCATACCTGTTTTAGTCCTATCTAGGGTCACAGGAATCTGCTGGAGTTGGACCTATCCCAGCTCTCTTTGAGTGAAAGGCAAGGGTACACCCTGGACAGGTCACCAGTCCATCACAGGGCCACATAAAGACGAACATCGATGCACACGCACAATCACTCCTATGGGCAATTTAGGACCACCAATCAACCTAATATGCATGTTTTTGGATTGTGGTAGGAAGCTGTAGTACAATTAAATATTTAAAAATCATTTTCATAAATAAAGATTGGAAAGGATTTGCATGATTTAAAGAAACTCAAGGATTCTGGAGGGAAGTCAGTAAATTGGACAAGGGCATGAGCCTTAGCTGGACACTAGTGATTTCCAGTCTCTCAGATGGCATTGCATCAAGAATCAATATTCATCAATAGCTAATACTACCACACGGTCAAGGAATTACTCTGGGAAACCTTTTGTCAAGCAATACCAGTGTGATGTTACATTAAAAAGTGTGAGATAAATGTTTATTACGGAGAAAAAAAAAGACTGATGTTAACATTGTCCAGAGGTAACATCAATGTCTCTAAGCTCAGAGGCATCTGGGATGGACCCCCACACATCTAAACTTGCATTGCAGTCAATATGCTTTTTAGAAGAAATACGCCCCGTCCAATGTGAACTAAAATCAAAAAGGACCAGCCAGACTTTTATGAGAAACAAGTCCAAAAGCCAGGGTGTTTTATTGCATAGGCTAGGCCTATGCAATAAAATCGCCTGCCTTTTGGATAGGCCTATGCAATAAAGGTCAGTACCCTTATGAAAGCTCATTTGCTGTTGTAGATTCTCAGTCATCCATGTCATTCTAATTCTCAAAAGCTTGGACTTTTGATTCTTCAAGACATTTCCCTTTCCACCCAGAAGGCTTCGTCAGTTCAAACTGACTGGTGGAGAGTGTCAAGCTTATTTTGAAGTCATATGCAAATCACTGATCCTCCCGTCACTCCTGTGGATCGTCAGTCTTTGGTCCACTGTAAATTGTGTACCTGGTTGGCTTGTGAGATTTTTTAATCAGGGTAGTAGATTTAAAGCTGGACTGTAACTGAATAATGAAAGCTGAGGCCTCTTCTTTTTAATGTTTCTTTTCCCATTTGAAACAAAAAAAGAGACTTAAGTTTAACCTATCTAACATTTACAATACAGCTTTGAATCACCTACATAGGTATTTTCACAACCGTTTGCACCTATATTCATGTGACAAAACATCTGACAAGTTGACCAGGTAAACAAGTTATGGTGTACAAAAGACTTGAATGACCCACAGGGGATGGGAGGATCAGTAACAACTTAGAAACCTGAAACTACCCACCAGTCAGTTTTTTTTTTGTTTTTTTTTTGACAAAGCCTTCTGGGTGAAATGTGAAACGTCTTTAAGAACCAAGAAAGTGTAGTCCAGTTGATTTGACTTAAGCCTTTGGTAAAGTTGTGCTGGCAGCATTAATGCTGAAAGGTACATGACATTTTATATTGCTGTCAAGACCATTTTTTCTTTTTTCCTGGTAAAATGCAAAACCACATTTTGCACACATTGTAAAAGCATAACAGAGGAAGAAGAAGGTATGGTTACTGAAATGGCATGTCAGCTTAGATACTTTGTGTTCATACAGTTTGCTAAGAAATAAAAGTTGAAAGTTGAAATATAAGAGTATATTTTTCTTTCCATTTTGCATTTTCCATATTGTCAAAACATTATCTGATTTGAAGTTGTAGATTCTGTATTAGCATCATTCAAAGTTATCCTGAAAATAGATTTTTTTTTAAAATCAGATTTATTGTAATTTATGATCACATCTAGGGATGCACGATAACTTTTTTAAACCGATACCGATAACCGATAACGTTCAGCTCCTAAAAGGCTGATACCGATAACACACACATATACCTAAGATCATTACATCAATACTATGAACAAAACCAAAAACAATTTTGACTCTTTAAATGAACAGATATTTATTTTGTTTAATGAAAAACTATTGGACAAGCCTCTCAAACATTTTCATAAAGCTATCAAACAAACCTATTTGATATCTCATATCAACTTAAATAAGGTGCATTACTTACTGATATAAAAAAAAAAATAAAAGGCTACTTAAACTGATGGAAATACATGCATCAGAATTACAAACTGAAAAAATGCATTCCTAAATGACAATAAAAAATAATGCACAGTGCATAATGTACTGACACAAGACTTGTCTGTGTAAATAAACTAAAAAAGTGCACTCCATAGTAACAAAGAAATTAAAGGATATTGGCTTGTGGTTCCATTCAAATGAATGCCTTTAATTAAAGTAAATGAGGTTTAGTAGTTTTTGTTTTTTTCATTTAATCTCATGGAAGCTCTAGATAAGAGAGATGATGGCGATGAGCAGAGAGGAGAGAAGAGGGGAGGGAAGGGGTTGACGTGCTGCTAGCTTGCTCACGTTAGCTCATGTTAGCTCACGTTAGCACGATTTCAAAACTCCATGGAAGTGCTGGTTATGTTTCAGGTGGCTGATCGGGTTTGATGTATTAAAGCTTGAGCTATTTTTCCCTTCTTCGCTTGGAGCATTTGTCACAAATAACTAGTGAACTATCTTCCTCTGAAACATTAACGAAGTTCTACACCATAGCCACCATGTTTTTTTTCTTCAGCGCACTATCCGCAATGCTGCATTCAAGGTGTAACGTAAATTCCTCTGTTCCCTCGTTTGCTCGTTGTTCTTTCAGCCTTATCTTTTTATTCTATTTTCTATGTGTAACATGTGGGAAAATACTGAGAATATCAATTAAAGTCAGCAACTACCAAAATAATGACTGAGTTAACAACTTGTTTTCTGGCATGAGGGGGTATTCTTGATTTGATTTTCCTTACTGAAAATTTTTTTCTGATTTCATATATATATATATATATATATATATATATATACATTATCGGACTTATCAGGGTGACGTCATAATTTCCTGTTATCGGCCCTGTATTTCAAAAAATGTTTTTGACAAAATGTCAAAATGTGCATAGTACATGAGCATATTATGTGCTTATTTTTTTAAGCACCCTCAAAAACCACCACTTACAACCGCTCCACAAACCATACTTACCAACAAGCACAATAAACCATTTTTTTTTCTTCTGTTGCACTCACAGATCATCTCCACTGCGTTGTTATGTGAATTCATGTATGGTGGTGAGTGCCGGCAGAGGTGGTAATTAACATATAGAGCTGATGATGCCAAACTCCAATTCATTGAGTGTCTTAAGAATCTTAAGGATTAACACTTTAAGGCTTAAATCGTATTAACACTCACCAAATCCATAACACTCAGAGATTAGTTTTCAAGCCTCAAAGGATTGTTAGAAACATTTTGCTATACACAGCTTTTTCACTGCTCCAGATGCAGCAACCAAAGCAAAAAGCCGAACTTTGTTATTCTCAGTTTTTACTTCTTTACTTCCATTGGCTCAAGCATTTATGAGTACCTTCAAGTGGAAAACATTTAGTCACATTTATAAAAGGCAGGTGACATTTCCAACATTGTAATCACAGTGAAAGAAAAAAGGAAAAACAAACAACTGCATGTCCATGCTTTGTGTATGGACATACAATAGTTGCAAATAGCATTCTATCCTTAGTTTAAGATGTCATCCAAACATTCTGCAGAAGGGTTTGGATAGCAAAGTATCATGTCACTTTTCTTCTTAGAGATCAATAAGTTTTATTTCAACCCTCCCCTTAACAACACGAACTTAAAAGCATGTAGTGTTACCACTTTCACTGAGCAGTGATAGTTGTAGTATGCCCCTCTCCTGCCCATAAGCATTCAAGTGGCCCATTCCACAGCCGACAGTCCCCCTCAGCTGCACTCAGGGTAAGAGATGTTAACCCCTCCACATCCAGATTGAAAATGGTGAATGGGTTAGTGTTTGAGTTTACAAAAAGCCTTAAAATGTGGAATATGATAGCTGTAATTGCACTTTGAGTTGTCCTAATATGTGAATGCAGTAGACAGATTAAAATTTCATGGGTAAATATAGATAAAAAATAAACATTTTTTGTTGTTTAAGTTCACATATATGCCTATTCCTTGATTCAGTCAACAACCAAAATTGATTTGGTTTAAACTGAAAAACTTGACTTATTGTGTCAAATATTGATATTTAAATTGAGATGAATTATGATTCATTAATTTGAAAGCTTATAACAGGCCCAAAGCATCATGTTACTCCCACCATGCTTTACTGTTGGTACAGTGTTCTTTGGAAGATGCTCTCTATTCGTTTTATGCCAAACATTCCTTTTAAAATTCGGGCCAAAAGAATCAACCTTTGTGTCATCATACCATAACACACTTTCTCACATGGCTTGGGCTGACTGAATGAGCTTTTTGTCATAATTCAGTAGGGCTTGCATATTTGTTTGTGTAAGATCAGGCTTCCCAGACTTGTGTAGAATACAATGGTGGTCACATGTAAGGAGTGACTGGTACCTGCCAGAGTTCCTGCAGCAGCCTGCCACCTGTGCAGCACCTTTCAGGAAATTTTGCAGAAAAATGCTAAATCAGCATTACTATTAATCAATCAATCAATTGATCATCACTACCATCAGTAGTCCAGTTCCATCGTGGCATCTGCGTGCCATAACATTTGTGGCCGTGTTTGACAGATAATGTGCTTTTCTATGAAAAAAAATCCCCCTTTTTTTTTATCCATACTCTTCTTGTCTTTTTGTTTAAGCAAGGTTCTTTATTTGACTCTTTATTTACATTCAGCAATATGTATTTTGATATCAGACTTTGAGAAGGACACATCAACCTGTTGTCTTTCTGACTCAGAAAATGATTGTAGAACTATTTTTGATGTCCACTTTTGTTGACTTCTGAATTTTTTGGGGTTCTTTTGTGTTGCTTGACCCTGTATTTGCCCCTATTTCTTTATAATGTGCACAGTTTTTGGGTGGTTTGAGTGTTTTAGTTTCTGATTTCTAGGAACACTTACTTTTTGAGTCAAATGATGGCATTCTCCCTTGCACTCCTTGGACCTTGGAATCAATCACAATGTTTTTATTTTTGTTTCTCCTGAGCTTTTCTTGAAATAACAAGTAAAGGAGACACAATTACTTGTTCAATTGTCCAATCACCTCTGAGTCTGAGAAATGGACAAACTCTCAACAGTTTTCTGTGCAGTCTGAGATTGCACAGAAAACTGCACAGAGGTAGAATGCAGTGTTCATTGCTGTTTGTTTGGCAGAACCAAATTCTTAAGCAGGGATGAAAAGGCAGTTAACTGCAGGCTAGCAGCTGCCAAAAAAAAAGATGGATGGAAACTGTTCTGAGAGGATTGCAGTTTTACTAAGACGAAAAGAAAAATTTGGATTCGGGCCAGTAAAAGGGCAGACTTGAGTCTCGTGAGAGCCAGAGGCAGTGACTGTCTCTGGAGACACTTCATGTCTAAAAATGCAAAACTCTTATACTAAGTCAACAGACTTTCTCCTGTGTAAGTGCACAGCGAATGTGATTATATATATCTAAGGAGTCATATGCACCAGATTTTACTCAGCATAAACATTGACTTTAATCAGGCCATGGACTTAAAACTGCATTCTTTGACCAAAAAAAAAAAAAAAAAAAGAAATGTCGGAATCTGTTAATTTCTCAGGATATTTCTCAATTAATTTATTGTTGTAATCAGTAAGCCCAGGAATATAATTAGTGCTGGCCTCACACTAAGCTTGTTGTCCATTGTGTTTTTATAACATGTTTCTGAAAAACAGATCATCTAGGTTGTACGCATTTGTGAAACTTCTTACTAATTGAGCTCAGTAATACTAACATAAGCTGCTGGTGTTATTAGTGAGAGCATAAGTTTGAATCAAATCAAATTTATTTATAAAGCACATTTAAAACAGCCAAAGCCGACCAAAGTGCCGTACTCCATATATCCACTGATCAAAGAAAAACAATACATGCGGTGGTAAAAGAGTCAAAGTTATGTTGACAATCAAAACCAAAAATAACTAAAATAATCAGGACATTTAAAAAAAAATACTTCTACAACAAAAATAAGAAAGTAATTAAGACAAATTCTTAAACTATTAAGCTTGTAGAGGTCACTTAAAAGCCTTGTATAAGAACTTGTATCAATTTAAATGTGTCTTAAATAGATTAATAGTTTAGTTGAAGGCTGTTCCACATTAAATGAAGGCAATGCAAAGGCACAGTCTCCATGTTGTAAAGAACTCTTAAAAGATCCACAATTCAGTTCAATTCAACTTTATTTGTATAGCGTCTATTCTAGATGCTTTACAGAGACTGTGACCCCCAAGCAAATATCATTAACTAAAATTATAGTATTAAATCCTAATCAAGGATAATGGCGAGTAAAAAAAAAATCCCACAGCGGGAGAAAAAAAAACTTTAAGTCAAACAGTAGGAAGGAAAAACTCCACTTTAAGAGGAAGAAACCTTGAGCAGGACCTGGCTCATATGGGGGGACCTTCCTGCTGAAGGCCAGTCGGGTAAAGAAAGAAAAAGAGAGGGAGACAGGACAGAGAGAGGAGAGCACACAAATGACTGAATATAATGACCACATAAACATAAACAGATGCAGGTAGCAGCACTGAGATGAGATGATCAGAGGACCAGGTCGCTGGTCACCATGCCAGCCAGCACCCCGAACACATCTACACACACAGGTGGAGCTAAACGCTGGGATGGCCAGAGGATGGAACTGCAGGTCAGCATGCAACTAAGGAAACTCTGGCCTGCAAACATACAGAAAGAAAAGAGAAAAGAGGGGCAAAACAGCACAACAAACTACATTTCTCTACACTACATTCTAATGTTGGCTGACCATGGTTAAACAGATGCATTTTATTATATTTATCGAATGAAGCTTTTTGCCATGGACTTATTTATGAACAAAGTCCAGTATGCTGCTGGATTTGCAAAAAGACTAAAATTGAAAATGAAAGCCGCTCCAACTCTAGAGGCTCTTGACTCTGAACCACAAGTGGTAAGAACAAAGCTGTCAGTGTTGTGTTGACAACATCCAGCATGTGTATGCATTTTAGTGCATCAGGGCATGGTGTATAAAGCTGCAGGGTGTCTCATTTTTAAATATTATATCTCATACTAACAAGAGCAAAATATATATATAGATATATATATATATATATATATATATATATATATATATATATATTATATATATATATATATATATATATATATATATATATATGTATATATGTATATATATATATATATATATATATATATATATATATATCTACTGTCATGGAAAAAAATTATTAGACCACCCTTGTTTTCTTCAGTTTCTTGTTTATTTTAATCCCTGGTACAACTAAAGGTACATTAGTTTGGACAAACATAACGATTACCACAAAGATTGCTCATAAGAGTTTTATTTAAGAGCTGATATCTTACCATTTTCCATGGTTTTTTGATTATAACCTAAATCACTTAAGTTTTTTACATCAATAGCTATGGCGTTGTACTGCCAAAAACACTGCTTTTATGCATTCAGTGTTTTCTTTTCTGTCTGTTTTAGTCACATGATGACGTTTAGTGGTACCAGGTATTAAAATGAACAAGAAAGTGAAGAAAAAATGGTGGTCTAATAATTTTTTCCATGATTGTATATATATATATATATATACATACAGTGATCCCTTGCCAATTCGCGCTTTAAGTTCCGCGGTTTTAGTTATTGGCATTATTAGTTTTTTTCAGAAATATATCATATTGAAAAAAATAATCAAGAAAAAATTGCAGAAACATCACAGGATGTTGTGTACGAAGCCCTGCTGCTGCCTGCGGCGGCGTGGCAGCGGCGGCGGCGGCGGCGTGGCAGCGGCGGCGTGGCCGGTGAACAGCTGCTGCCTCTGTCCGGTGGTCTGCGTGCCTGAGTTGGTCGGCTGGCCTGGCGGGGGCTGTCTGGGGACCTGGTGGGGCCCGGCGCCGCTGGGGGAGGCACCGGCAGCCTGGTCCACGTGGTGGGCCGGGCTCTGGGACAGTCGGCTCCATCGCTCGCCAGGCTGGGGGGGCTCGGTCTTCCCAGGGGGGACGGTTTAGTTTGTCGGTGTTTCCTCCTCTGGCCTGGGGGTGTCTTGCTTGGTTCGTCATTGTGGAGATATACTGGATTTAAGGGCTGTTAACTGGTTTAACGGCTGTTAACTTGAGTTAGCACTCAGACCACAGGACCGGGACATGAAAGGGAGCGGCTCCCTCAAGTACAGCTCCTCTAGTACATCAGACTGGACTGTACTGAAACCTGAATTTCCGCTTTTGGGGATCAGTAAAGTATATTTGAATTTAAATTTGAATTTGACATGGAAATTATTATTTTTAACTTGTGCGCACAACTTTTTATCTCACACGTGCGACTTACTGTATCTCGTGCACGTTTTTATCTCACAAGAGTTAGGTCTCATGGATATTGTTGTTTTTTAAATTATTTTTTTACAGAACAGAACACTGGTCTATTGTACTGGATCTAGACCAGGCGTGTCAAACTGATCCGTGAAAGGGCCGTGTGGCTGCAGGCTTTTGTTCCAACAATACAGAAACACAGCTGAGTTGTTTCATTCAATCAACTGAACTGGTTCAGACCTTTAGTGAAGACAGTTAGTTGACTGACTAAAACAAGTCAGCTGTGCTGCTGCATGGTTGGAACAAAAACCTGCAGCCACACGGCCCTCTCGTGGAACAGTTTGACACCTGTGATCTAGACAGTCTCATCATTTTATTTTTTAAGTAAGGAATGCTTCATAAAGAGATACTTAGAAGCTTAGCCTTATATGGGTTTATTTTAAGCTGGAGGCATCTTATCAGAATCCTTGGAGAACACAAACTCAGTTTTCGGACTTGCAGGATGTCATTGGTTTTATAAGTGAGCAATTGAGAGGCCCTGGAGACATAATGGTTATCGGTTAAAACACCTTCATTTAACCCTCTGTGGTACCACTTCTTTCAAGCCTTTGAGCGAGTGGAAGTATGTATGAAAATGCGTGCTAGTTACAGTAAGTCGTACGCACGAGATTAAAAGTCGTGCGCACGAGATAAAAATAATAATTTCCATGTCACCTCCAGGGCTCCGTAGGTGTGCGCGTTCTCTTGTAGCAAAGAAATGTTGTGAGCCAGCCTAGCCCCTTTAAGAAGGTGGCCTTATGGGTAATGGTGTGGCCTTATGGGTAAAGTAGTGTGTGTGTCATGGGACAGCAGAATGAAAACAAGGTTAGATGAAAGAGCAATTTCTTTACTACGGTTCAGAGACCAGAGGCTGTGAAGATAACAGAAAGACCACAATTGAGAAATTGTTTTGTTTCGCAGTGCCTTACTACTTTTTTCGTGGTGAATTTTGATTCTCGCGGGGGGGGGGTGCCAGTCGCCATTAACCGCAAAAAATAAAGGGATCACTGTATGTATATATATATATATATATATATATATATATATATATATATATATATATATATATATATATATATATTCTTCAATGCATCTCACACACAAAAAAAAAAAAATTTCACTGATCATGATGTCAAGGCACCCTCAGTTGTTGGCAACAAAGGAGTCAAAAGTAATTTTGGTGACAGCATCATTACCTTTTCTACTTCTTTGCTGCTGACGTTTTCCATCTCACTCAGCATTTTATTGCAGTTCCCACATCTGCGTCTGTTATCACAGCATCTGCAGAAAAACTTATATAGACTCTGAGTAATAGCAAGATGAATTATTACCTGCTATTGTGTAACATCTTTGATGTTACACTATAGCAGGTAATGTGCATCATATTTATTAATCAAAGACATCCAGCTGTAATCTTTGAAGTTGTGGTTCTTTGGACTATACTCTTTCATACTGTCATTCTCTCTCAGTAACAAAACACATTCATGTTTATCAGCCATTAGCTCTGCCCATCAGCAAGCCTCCAGGAATTCAACCAGTTAGAAAACACTTGAGCCAAATCTCCTCATTTTCATGAAGGAGCTTTTGCTGGTGATTGTTAGTCATTGTTATTCTGAAATATAAACTGGCTTTTCATGTTATTTTGGGTGAAAAGATAGATTAGAGGTACTGGAGATTAAATTTACATAGTTGAAAATGGGCAAAATATGGCCTCCTTAATGTCCCATATTTTTTGGAATTAGTTTGTCGTCGTTTAAAATATTGAAAACTTAAATAAGTAATAGGCATTTTGAATTATTACGGCTTTAATGGAAAATACAGAATGTGGAAGACATTCATCTTTTCTTTCTTTCTTTTTTTTTTGTTTACATTTTTTTTATTTTTATTTTTATTTTGTCTGTGTTCAGTTCAGTGTAGGTACTATTAATATTCTTGCACCACAACACTCTAAATCCATCGTGTCCGTCTCATATAGTGTCTGTCTGTGTCTAAGTGCAGACATGTGTGTATGCATTTGTGTGTGGAGAGTGGTTTGAATAATTCATGATTTCATAAAGAAGACTTTGAGAAGGACTCTTCATTCACCTCCATTTACTATTCTGTTTCATCTTTCCTGGGCCAGCCCTCTACAGAGTACTCGGAGGAACTGATGAGAAACAGGGGGGCACAAGGTTCAGTCAGTAACAACCAAATAGAGCAAATCCCCTAGGCATGGTTACAGAGTAGTTCCCATCATGCTGTTAACCCTATCATCCTTCGGTTATTGCTGGCCCTTTAAGAATTGGTTCTGCTCTTTCCATCATTGTTGGGGGTGGTGGGGGGGACTGGGCTCGGGTGGGTTTGGTGTCGGAGTGCAGTATGGTGGGATGGGGGGGGTATCTGGGTGCTCTTGGGGTGCACTATGTGTGTGGGTGTGAATGTGCAGGGTGAAGTATATGTAGTATGTACTGTAGTATGTACTGTAGAGTGAATGTGTGTATCAGTATGTATGTATATAGTTAGATGTCATTGTCCATCTGGATATGAAATTACAACTAAAGTTTAGCATTAGGCCTCAAAAACCAGATAAATTTTAAGGGTAATCATGGAACATTGGAGAAGGGGTAGGATTAAATAAGTTTTACTTCTTCCTACCCCTTTTCAGACATTTTAAACCAAATATGTGTTATGGTTATTGGTATGTATGTGTATGTATATAGATAGGTGTGTATACATTGGGTATAAATTTTGATTTTTTTTTATTTCTTCTTTTTTGGGAGGGGATATGTCAATTTAAGATTTGGATTTATTTACAAATGGTTCTATATGTTTCAAAATTATGGTTATGCACATGTGTATATTGATTTATGCATTTATTCATTTATTTTCAGATCCATAGATTCATGATAGTGTTAAAATTGTTATGCTTTAAAATATTGTTTTGACATGTCTGGAATGAATCAATAAAATGAATGAAATGAATGAATTCCTTTTATTATTTTTTTTGTTTTTGTTTTCAAAAGCCTGAAGGACAGCTTTACCATTGATTTGCACCTACCAAATATCAGTCAGCATATTACTATGGAATTACATGTACTAGCATCACATTATCCCGCCTTTCACCCAAAGAGAGCTGGGATAGACTCCAGCAGATCCCCGTGACCCTGCATAGGATTAAGCAGGCATAGATGATGGATGGATGAAATACAGCAAGATACTGTTTGAATGTGCTTTGAATTTCTAGAGTTTCCTTTGGTGGTTTGTCAGTAGAGGTTTTATTCTCCATAGTGCAACATGAAAATTCAGCGTGAAAGAACACAGCATCAAAAAAAACAAAAAAAAAAAACAGGTCACATTTTACACAACTGTGGAATAGATAATTTTTGATGGAATCTTGCAGAAAGATGCAAATGTCACACAGGTGAGGTTCTTTAAAAATACCAACAGGATTTGAGTTCCCCTGTCGAAATGATGTACATCCTCAAAAATAAAATTCCAATAGTTTATTTTTCCCCCAGAGCTAGCTCTGTTACAAAATTGTTAAAGAGACATGGATTTCTACAAAAGATAAAAATTATTCCAAAAAATAAGGTAAAATTACAACTGCTCTTTAACAACAAGTACCAGGAGGGTTGAGTTCAATCTGTAAAAACCTCAGCATCAACAGCACAGCTTTGTCTGTCCTTTCGGCGCTTCCTCCTCAATAGGTGTAGCTGCGGGAAATACAAGGGGTCCTCAGTACTACAGCACACATAGAAGGAGAGAAACAAAGTTGTCGTACAGCCAGGCACGTTCCTTTACTTAGTTGGGAGAAGGGGGTTGCAGCAAGTCTCTTAGCCTCCGTAGCACCTCCGGCCTGTCCAAGGCTCCGTCCGGCCGCTCCTTCACTGGCAAAAGCTGTCCCATTCCAAATCGCTCCAGCTCCAAAATTTCCTGTGTCTCTGCTTGTGCTCCCTGCTGCCAACACTCCTTGCCTCTGTAAAATCCCCCAGTTTTGGTTCAGTCTCTGACTAGCAGAGTCTGTCACCGGGACCAGCTCTCCATCCTACGGGTAAGAAGTTGCGGTCTAGGAGAGGTTCCTCACTAGATTTCCTCAACTTATTTAAGCTGGTGTCGAGAAGATACGCCTAGCTCTCACTGCCTACTTCCAAACGTATGCCCCGCTCACTCCAATAACTGTCCTTCAGAGGAATAGCCGGGTGGCTCGAAGTCCAGCTATCGGTCACGTCTGTTAACGGCAGCTCTTCTCTCACGATTCGGGCTCTTGTTACAGGCTAGGAAAACTTTAGCGGCTCGGACAGCGAGCCTCAGGGACAATTTGACAAAAATGTGGCTAAAATAACCCATAAGAACCTGTGTGTTAGTGCAAAGGCATAAACAAGTCTTCAAAATTCTGAATACAGATGTAATGTCCACAACGACGTCTTATGACAGTTTTTATATTTATTAAAGCAGATTAGCAAGGTTAAGCAACAGCATTGATTGGTTATACAATTTATAATTCTAAAAAGGCAAATTAAAGCTGTGGCTTACTGATCAGTTCATCTGGTTGGTCAAGGACAGGCTGAGAGACGCAATGTGCACCTTTGCGTTTCAAGGCCGCTGGCAGGGAGGGAGAGAGAGAGCTCAAACGATCAGGCCTGCAGGTATGCTGATCCGGCCCCTCCTCCTTGCTAGCGGTGAGCTAGGCTAACCAAAAAGGCTCCAATTATTCCTTCAAGAATGGGGAAAAATTCGTAGATCCTGTTCCAAGCGTCTTTCTGTCTTCTTTTCTTGAAGTAATTCCTTCCAGTTAATCCTCCAGATGGGGGTTGCTCGTCCAGGTTTCAGCTAGTCCTTCTTCGTCTGAAATCGCTCCAGGAATCCACCCAGAGTCCTTCTGCCTTCCCTTTTTATGCGCTCTCTCTCTCCTTGCTCGCCCCGCACCAGCCTTCATCTGATTGGTTCTCTCACCTTTGCATATGCATACATAATTTCCCTCAAACTTCACATGACACTTCTGATTGGTTATTCACATATACAGAGGCGTGCATAATTTTACATAATCCCAATTACATCATTCATATTCCACAGGCCCTGTCCCCCAATGACTTCATATGTTTACAGCATGACATCTTCCATATCACCAATCCAAGGCCATCTTGTTTTTCTTGGCTATACAGCTCGTTAAGCTAAAGCTTATCAGCTAACGCTAACCCTTTTTCTAACGATCTACATACCAACGTATGTTCCAACGTTACATTAACTGATTGATTGATTGGTTCGTGTTTAATAACAGAATTCGGCAATGAACCTTCCGTCTGCAGTCCGGAGCCCATGTACCGCTTTCCGTACCAAACACACAGCCCCACCTCGACATCACCATTTGCCCCAGACACCTGGTCCCAGTGTTGTGTATGCCGAAGTAACTTATGTTTACACTTACGCCCTCTCTCCTGCCCTGTTGACATTCCAGAGAGGAACATGCGCTCCGCTCTGTCTCTGTCCGTTTTTGACCCAACAAAAATAGGTTTTCCCTAACATACACTATGTTAAAAATTAAAAATCACTAATACATTTTGTTTCTGATCCTTGACTAATCACACCCACATTTCATACATTTCATTGATTAGGAATTGCTTACAAATCACGTAAATCACCTCTCCTTCTGTTACTTCACTTGTTTAGACTAGTTACCCGCTCGTGCTTACATTACCTCACCCGCGGCTGCTATCTCCTACTCCTGTTTTTGTTAAACCATATCAGTTGTTTTTATTCCCCTGAGTACACAGTGACCTCCATTACATCACCTCCTGCTGCAACAGAGTCTCTCAGTCCCGACCCAAATCATACCGAATACATCTTTCTGATCAATCATCGGTTCTGATCATTGAATTATTGCATCACCCATGTCATGGCTTATAGATTGATTCCAAATCACATCAATTACCACTTTTTCTGTTTTCACATCCGTCTCTCCTTTAACACACAGAGTTAATAGTGATTATTGATTAGAAGCTGAGCTGATTCCAACGATCTCTCCGGGTCATTTGACACCTCTCCCACCTGTCCTGCAACAGGCTTAATCGGCCTCTTATGCCTGAGCTGAGGGGGGTGGTCAGTCAGCACTGCTGTTTCACATCCTGATTATCAATAATGCCATTGTTGAGGGCACATTCAAACAAACAAAACACAGCAAGTCAATCATGAAGCATGCAATTGAAGATTAAATAAAATCAGGATATTAGTCAGACTGACACAAACAGGGTTTGTATTGACTGATAAGACAACAAAGTTGGTTTGCAGCAGATCTGCAAGCACACCCCTGTTTATCAGCATGTCAGGAAAAAGGGCTGGATATGAATGAGAGGCATAAAGCTGTCGGATATGAATCTAAGATCTGACCATTGTTGAGGGTATGATCTGCTGATGCTGCTTCATGTCTGCATGACATGTCCTATCTAAATTAAAGAATAATTCATGTACATGTATAACAGAAATAATAACTAGTGCTGTATGTTTGCATCTCCCCGTCATGATAGGTGGATGTACTGGACAGACTGGGAAGAGGACGAGGTCAATGACAGCATAGGGAGAATTGAAAAAGCCTGGATGGATGGATCTAACCGGCGCATTTTTGTGACCTCCAACATGTTGTGGCCAAACGGTCTGACACTGGACCGTAGTACCAGCACTATGTACTGGTGTGACGCCTACTACGATCACATTGAGAAAATTCACCTGAATGGATCTGGAAGAATGGTATAATTTGATGTAGTGGTACCTGCACTATTGTGGAAACCTAATTATCAGAATTTGCTCTTTTTGACACTTTTTTAAGGAAAGGCATGTCTGAAATTGTTCCAATGTCAATAACAAATGAGTGGGTGAAATGATTTCAACATGTAATTATTCTTGAAAAATGTTATCAGGGTTCACACTCTTGTCATGTATGTGTGTGTGTGTGTATAATTGTCAACACTGTTAAACTTAACACAGACACTGTTAACACTGTTAAACATCTGTTAAACAGACATATTGATAATTGCCTTACTCTTTATAACAACTGCCAACGAGACATGCCTGGCGTATTAAACTGATGAATTATTTGTAAATGGTCTTCAATCAATGCCAAGATTCTAGCAAATATAAGAAGCAGACAGCTCTAGGACACATTTTTGCAAAGAAATTGGATAACATTAATCATACACTAAATTATATCTAAACTAATTTTCAAACAGTGAGAGCCTTGTTTGAAATGACTGATTTTTCTGTTGCAGCAGGTCTCTTTCTCTCTCCAGCTCATTATACTACAAGTTGCTTCATGTTGTAGGTCGTATACAAAGGAAAAGAACTGAATCATCCTTTTGGAATTTCTCATCATCACAATTTCATCTTTTGGACGGAGTACATGAATGCATCGGTATTCCAGCTGGACTTGTCCACAGGCGAAGTCACTCTGCTGCGCAGTGAAAGACCACCTCTATTCAGCCTGTGTGTCTATGATGCACAGACTCAGCAAGGTTAGCTGTTTTTCCACCATACCTGCTGCCGCTGAATCGTTCCTTAAGAGAGAATGTGACTGACTTGCACTGGAAATAGGGCCTCACTCTGCTGTGTCTTTAGACATGTCTGTCTGTTTTACCCACTGCTTTAATGAGGATAAACATGATATGATACATACACCAAAGTTATGTAAACGTCTGTTGTACTAGCATTTCATGGTGCTGCCTGAGTTCCTCAAGGCTCTGGATGTTGTCGTGCTGTCTTGGTTGACTCACCTCTGCAGCATCCTGTGGACATCCGGGGCAATCCCTTTGGATTGGATCACTAGGGTGGTGGTTCCCCTTTTTACGAAGGCGAACCAGAGGATGTATTCCCGTTAGTGGAGAATCACAGCCTTACTGTTAAGGTCTACGCAGGGGTGCTGGAGAAGAGAGCTGGACTACATCTCTTCCTTCACTAGTATCCAAGAGGGAGTGTGGGATTTTGCCCAGCTAGTCCACATGTGCATTGTGGACTTCTCTGGATGGGCTGGTTCTGTTGCATTTGGCTCTTTTCTCCCTGTACCTATGAAGTGAGAGCTTGGTCCATACTTCCAGTAGTAAGTAGGATTTGTTTCCACTGATAGTGAAATTCCATCAGGGATACTCTTTCTAGGTTTCTAGGTTCAGCCAAGGAATAGAGAGGGTCCATTTTGGTGACCTCAGGGTTGACTCTCTGCTTTTTGCAGATGATGTGGTCCTATTGGCATCAACAAGTCATGATCTTCAGCTCTTGCTGGAGTGGTTCACAGCCAAGTGTGAAGAAGCAGGGATGACAATGAGCACCCCCAAATCTGAGACCATGGTTCTCAGCCAGAAAAGGGTAGAGTGCCCTCTTCAGGTTTTTAGAGTGAGGAACTGCCTCAAGTGGAGGAGTTTAAGTATCTCGGGGTCTTTCTCAGGTCTTTGTTCTTCCCTCACTCTGGGAGTGAGCGAAGAATAGAGCAGGAGATTGGCAGTCAGATCGGGGCAGTGTCTTCAGTAATGTGGCTCTGTAACAGTGCTGTGGTGAAGAGAGAGCTGAGGCAAAAGGCAAGACTCTTTACTGGTCAAGTTACATTCCAACCTTCACCTATGGTCGTAAACTCTGGATAATGACAAAAAGAATGAGATTGTGACTACAAGCAGCTGAAATTAATTTCCTATGAAGGGTGAGAAACTGAGTCATTCAGGGGGGACTTGGACTAGACTCGCTGCTCCTCCACATCCAGAGGAGCCAGCTGATGTAGTTCAGGCATTTGGTTCAGATGCCTCCTGGATGCCTGTTTTGGGCTTCTCCAACCAGACAGAAGCAAAGCAGATCCTGGACACGCCGGAGAGAGTATACTTCTCCATTGGCTTGGGAAAGCTCCCTTTTTCACCCAGAGGAGGTGGCCAGGGAGAAAGATGTCTGGATCTCCTTGCTTACGCTACTGCCCTGCAACACACATTTGGATAAGTGGAAGAAAATGGATGGATGGATAGAGGAAATCAATTTCATTTTGTTGCATTGAATAAAGAACATTTATACTTGTTGTCAGATGGTGTACACAGCAGTGGTGAAGTAATTTCTCTAAGAAATGTCACATATGGGAGTGGAAGTAGAGTCTCCAAAATAAGAGTCAAATCACTTCTGATTTAGGTAGCACATTTAGAAACACTGAACAAAATAACTTATTCAGGAAAATAAAATTAAAAGCGGGACAAAATAAAATTAGTGTAAAGGAATGAACCATAAAATGAACAAAAAACAACTAATAAAATAAAAATGAAAATGGTTAATAAATTACTAAAAGAAAGCATTCATCAATCATGCTGAAAAAAGAAAACCATTGAACGAGCCTAAATTAATTGAATATAACCAAATGAAAAAATGCATTTGTTCCTGAATGGAAACTTTATTGTTGCAGTGTAATTAAATAATTAATTATACTGTTATATTGTTTTCAGTTTATCCTTTTGCAGCATACACTAACACCTAAAGAGAGCAACAAGAGAACCAAAAAGAATGGATAGAAAAATAATAATAATAATTAGATGCTAGGTATTTAGGAAAAATCAAAGTTTATCAGAGAGACAGAGGCATGTTTGAAAGCTCCGGAGGTCACCATTGCTTTAGCGTGTAGTGTCACTTGGCGTCAACAGATCTGGTGATGTCACATGCAGCATTAGAAAGTAACACAAGTGAACTCACAGGTGAAGCCAACAGTTCAGTCGTTCAGTATCTGGCGTGCAGTGAAGCATCACTGCACGCCAGATACTGAACTGTTGGCTGCAGTGACGCTTCACTGCTTGACGCCCCTGGGGCATTCCTTGTGGCCAAGTCTAGTTTTTAGACAGAGACTGAAACATGTAATTGCGATGATGCTCAACATCCATGTCCCTTTTACATCAATACTTCAAGTGGCCTAGTAGTAGAGATGTTAACATGTCAGTGATGTACTTTGGAATTAAACTATTTATTTAAAAAACAAACAAACAACATTTTAAAGTCAACCCTGTATTTTTACTGGCAAGATTTGCATAGAAGCCAGAGCTGGAGTGATGTCACGAATAATGTAGAGCAGAGAGGATCCAGATGCAGGCTCACAGGTGGAAGCCTATTGGTGTTAAAATAGGAAGACTTTAATAACATACATCTACAGAAAAAAATAGAAGAAAAAAAAAACTAACTCAAAATCACACATGGGATTTTGGCAGGTAATCGAAAATCCCCAAAACAGAGGCAGGAGACGGGCACTGACTAAGCACAGAACAAGAGTTTTGCAAATGCGGTGATTGTAGTAAGACCTAGATCAGTGGTTCTCAAACTTTTAATACTGCGTACCACCTGAGAAACTGCTCAACTCTCTGAGTACCACCATGCTGACCAGATTTAAAATATAGCCATATATGCCTTCTCAATTAGCTTTAAATTCACAGGAGAGATGTTTATTCCTTATTGTAGTTATTTATTGTTACCTGAATTTTGTTTGAAACATATTTGTAATGCATTGTATGTTGTATGTACCACAGTTTGCACACCACTGACCTAGATTAACAACTAACCAACCAAGAAGACCTCAACAAAATGTTACATCAGAACCCGTAAACCTTACAATTTGCCACCATTTCTTTGTTCTGGTTTTTTTTTTTTTAAAAAGTACCAGCTACTTATTCCACCACCAAACAAAGAGTGAATGTGTACTTGCTCATTAATAATGCATTATTTGCTCCTGGCATTAAACAGTACTGCGGTAGATGTATCTGAGCATCAGCTATGACAGAATGTCGATATTTAATGCTCTGGGAGTGAGAACCAGTTTATCTTTTTAACTGTAGTAATGAATGATGACGGATTCATGCTTTAGTTCTGCTGAAAATAACAAAGAGTAGACAGATCGGATATTGCTGTCTGTGGACAGCATTTAAGTTATTTCATAATGGGTATCTAAAACAAAAGGTACTCATCAAAATGTTGAGAAAGATAATCTTGCCTAGACAACTGACATGCTTTTACATTCATATTGTATCATTAAAACACATATTTCCATACAAGAGAATCAAAGTTGAGTATTTTTAGGTTTAAAAAATATAATAAAGAAAAACACTCCACCAAACACATGATGCAAGTGAATAGTTAGTTACAGGAGCCAAAGACAAGTTCAAGCCATTTCGAGAATTTGCTGAACATTTCCCCATTCTTCATGTCACTGAAAAGATTAATTGGCAGTCCAGTCCTGAGTATTACTGATTAGCTCTCACAAAACCAATGCTTTATCTCATTTGCTCAGATGCTGCTTTTGGGCATTGTGTTAAATGAGAGTGACAAAGGTGTCTCGTGCCTTAACATTATGTGAATTTTTTTTTCCTATTCCTATTAGAGAGTGGAAGCTTTGTTCTGAAAGAAAAATTAGTCCACCAGGAATGATAAAAATGTCAGACATGTTTCATCAGCTGTATAACCTATAACTCACTTGACGTATGGCAACTGAGCACATGCCACACACCTGTGTCTATGAGGCAGGATTAAAAATTGTGAACATGTCCAAAGTAGACAAAGCAATACAACCACATGGTACTAAAATGGTGTTTAGAAATTGTACAGTTCAATGTACAAGACACCTAACTGTATTTGCAATATATTTCTGCAGGTGACAATGCATGTAGTGTGAATTATGGAGGCTGTGGTACCCTCTGCCTTGCCATCCCAGGAGGCAGAGTGTGCGCCTGTGCTGACAACCAGGTTTTGGAGAGGAACAATGTCACCTGTGCAGGTAGGAGGACATAATGAATCAGATGGAACAAAAGGCCTAAGATCATCATCTGCTCATACTGTAATCCTGACTTCATTCTGTGGGACATTCATTTCTACGCATGCAAATCTGCTAATAAACAAATCCATGCTTGTGGAAAATTATCCCAGAAGACCACCTGAAATATGAACTAAATCCTGGTTGTTTCACTTTCTTCACACTCATGAGACATTATTAACTTGATTTGCCTGCTATTATAGCCATGCCAATTATTTCCCCTAAACGCATCGCTCACAGAAAGTCCCCTCTTTAATCTACATTTGTCTTCCTGCTTTTTTCTCACAGAAGTTTCAGCCAATGGTTTTGAGCCGATGCGATGCAAAAGTGATGAGTTCCAGTGCCATAACCACCGCTGCATACAGGCAAAGTGGAGGTGTGACGGAGATGATGATTGTCTGGATGGAAGTGATGAGGAGAGCCATAGCTGCTGTGAGGATCTTGAGTGGCTTGCCACACTTCACACAAACATAACAACACACCAAATGCACAGATGCCATGCAAGTAGATACAATGATAGACACAGACAGACACCAGGCAGGAAATGCCCAGGCTTTTTAGAGTTTATACTTTCATCATGTTACCTTCTATGTTCCTTAATGCTACTAGAGTCAGGATGCAAAGTGCGCTGTCATCTCTTCTTGCTCTTTGTGAAATGGATTTACTATTAACAAGTGATTTGGTTCAAGATTTTGGAAGACTAGAAGCATATTACCATAATGTAGTCATGTGTTTGAGGATGTGAAGATATTCATGACTTTGCAGTTACTTGTTTAAGAAAAATGAAGCTGGGGGAGCCAATCCAAAATCTTGATTTATTTTTCTTTTGTTTCCCATCTTAATGATATAGATTTGCTAGTGTATGTTGAAACTATGTCCTGTCACATGACCAGTTTCGACCAAGCATCAGCTTTCAGACAAATGGCTGCAGACTTGCCTTTCAGAGTACTCTGATATACAAAGGAGTTAACGTTCTACTCAGTGACTGCAAGATGTCCAGGTCCTACAACAGCAAAAACAGCCCAAAAGTTACAATTTACATTTGCACTTGCATTATGGCTTATTTTCATGGTATACTGTACATTCTTCCAAGATGATGGAAGCAACGTCTGTGACAAAGAATACAATAATTAGAGATCAAATCTGTTCCAATCACCGGTCTTAGCCTGGTGCCTTTTTTGCAAGATATAAAATTTAAATATTCCCAATGCAACACCACCAATATTCGAAATTGGTGGTTAGGTCATGATTTAGTGGATTGCAATATGTACTCAAATTTGTTTTTCATTTAATATAACTTATAAGCAATACAATTTAATTATTTGGATTCCCAATTTGTTATTGACTTTATCAACAAGACAGAAAAAAAAATAAAAATAAGGAGCTTGGCTGTCATTTTCCACTTGTGTCTATTTTTATGACTTAACGGTGGCTTTAAATAAAACAAAAATAAGGAAACCAAATAAACATTTGAAGACTATAATATTGTTATTGACATAAATAGCCAAGGAGAAACATGAGTGAGTTTATATGCACATTAAAATATCATATTATGTTTTTCATCTGGCTTTTTTTTAAATATAAATACAAGATAAGGTGAGCTGTTCTTAATGAAGTCTTAATGAGATGTTATAATTATATTCCATAAGCATGACATTTTTTTTCCGAAGTTACTTATCATGTCATTTTAATCTTCATAATATTAAAATTCTATGACACATTAATTAAAACATCCTGAGCCAATACTGAATCCATGTATATTGTATTGGATGATATTACTTGATATAAAGCAAATCAAAGTCGAATCCTTTCTTTACTGCCACTGTGTTGTGTCTCCAGCTGCCTGTTAGAAAGCTGCTCTGCTTTACTTTATGACAGCTGGTTTGATGCTGAAAACATTTCACTGCCTAAGAATCTGCCCATTAATCTCGGTTGGAAAAATTGCTGCTTGATTTACACAATGTGTTATTACGATGCTATTTTAATAATCAGAAAACAGATAAGAAATCATTTAGATTAACAATGCAATTAGCTGAGTTTTGCTCAGCGTTTCATTGGTCATTCTGTGGATCATTCCATAATTAAGCAAACACAAGAAAACGGAGAACATGGTTTTATTTCTTTTTTTCTGGTCTGGATTCACACAGGCATCTAAATATTACTAAGCCATTGCCATAAATCAAATGGATGTGGTCATTGTAGCTATGTCCACTTGTCACTGATTGTAAAAAAAATCTGTGTATCATTGTATCATTCTTCATTTACTCATTTCTCAATAATTTACTCATTTCTCGGAGTCACAATTGAGTACATGGTGCAGTAACATGGCACAGTAGTGAAGATTTCATTAAAAAAAAAAAAAATGGACAAATAGATTCATCTTAAGGCTCAAGTGTAGAAATATAGATTACCAAGTTTTTTTTTTTTTTTTTTCTTTTTACCAAGTTCATTTTGTTGCTTATTAAGCTATTAGTTTTTATTATTTACATGACTGTAAGGTCATTTTCTTACTCTGTGCCATTTGCATTGTTTTTTAGATAACCACACCTGTCCCACTGATCAGTTCAAATGTACCAACAATCGCTGCATTCCCAAAAGATGGCTTTGTGATGGAACAAATGACTGTGGGAACAATGAGGATGAGGCCAACTCCACATGCTCAGGTATACTTTGAATTACCTTTATATGTGTAATTCTGGCAGCAGTTTGATCATTTTATATTTTTTCAGCATAAATCAGGAGCTGTCAAACCTGTCATTTTCTAAGTCTCGGTTGTTTGCACATTTGTACACCTGATTGATGTCATTTTATTCCTCTGTTAGTTCCAAAATAAGATGATGTAGCCTATTTTTTTAATATTTTTAGAGGTGAAATTTTCAAAAACAGTGATAAGAGGAAAATATCATGTGGTTATAACTCTGTACCTCAAAAGATTATGTGCTTTTTAATTAAATTTAGCTCATTACTGACAATTAAAGATCAGGCATCTGTCTTATCTATACAGGGACCTATACAACCTTTTTTATCTGTCATGTTTTGATATTACTATATTGGCCCGAATATAGGAGGACTCTGATTGTAAGACAACCCCTATTTTTCAAATATCATTTTGGGAAAATAAAAATCTGATGAAGGCAATGAGATTATTCATTAAACAATTTTTTTTGTACAATTACTATAGAAAAAAACTCTCAGAGATAACATTCTGCTGTATTATTAAACATTTTAATGATTTCATCTTAATTAGGAAGTATGTTACCATACTTGCATCTCAAAATTCAATGTTATTTAAGATTAAAGCCTGGTATTATTTAATAAACTGTGCTCTCTTCAAATCTGAGACTATGGCTGAATAAGCTATAACCATGTAGTTCAATAACTGCATAACTATTAAAGTCAAGTTTTATTCAAAAACAAACATAAATAATTCAGTCTGTAAAAAACTAATTCTGGACTTCAACAACACTTCATCCATTCTTACTGGTTACCTCGGTGCGGACTCCATCTAGTGGCACAGATTTGTAATTACGATAGAAAAGTCTAGTCCTCAATTATAAGACGACCCCATTTTTGAGAAAATTATTTCTAGAATAAGAGATTGTCCTATATTTGGGCCAATACGATATGTTCTCACAACAGGCATACTTATTCATTTTGAAGTGTGAGGTGTTGTCAAAGCAGCCATTGCTGTTATAATTTAAGGGCCCTTTAGCAGCTTGGGTACAGCAGAATCATTCTCTGTGTGTGATAGTGCTCTATAGTATCAAAGTGTTGCAGCAGCTCTCTGTCAGGAACACTCATGTTGTCTCCAGGTCCCAGACGGTGCCTCTCAGAAGCTTTTTATCCTCAGCAGATCAATCAATAAGCATTAGCCAGCAGATGATGAATGTTCCCTCCCTGGCAGATTGACATGTATATCTCACATCAGCAAGACATTGCTTGTGCGCTGTCATGTGCATGACCACCAGAGATTGACTAACGGAACATCAAATAGCAGCACATTTCACGCCGCCGTCAGACCTACTGTGTTCCACTGTGCGATTGAGTGATAAAGAGTTTGCACTGGCTGGACACTGACATCTGGGTGATAGAGTGAACGCCAGAGTCTTGCCGCGCTCTTGCATTGACTTATGCAGGTGTGATTGAATTAAGTTGCCTCTTTCTATTCCCATAGCCCAGTCCTGTCAAGCAGACCAGTTCTCGTGCCAGAATGGACGTTGTATACCTCCAGGGTGGAGCTGTGACCGGGAAGATGACTGTGGGGATATGTCTGATGAAATAACATGCAGTAAGTCACATGAATGTTTACAACATGCCATTCAAATATCACTGAGTGGACATATATACAGCTGCAGGTTTTTCACCAGTGATTCATTTTTATCACAATTAAACCATTTTATGAAATTTATCATGAAAGCTGGAGTGAGTAAAATTTTTAATCATTTATTTATTTGGTAATGGTTGTGCCCTGTTGCCCCTCAGACTGAGAACTCTGCTGAGCAGAGCTCAAACTAGCTAAATTAATGCATGTGTACCATATGAAACCGACCTGGCACAATAGGGTTCAAGTTACATTTAAATTTATGGTTAGTAACAAAACAATGTTTTCAGTAATTAACCTCCCCACTTTGCATAGACATCTTCCAAGATTGAAACACCTTCCTTTTCACAGGTGAGCTCTTTCAGCTTAACTAACTTAAGAAAAGAACCCTCAAGAAAGGTGGCAACCTAAGTACCTGCATAACTTGAGCCATAAAATTAAAACAGGCTGTTATACTGTACATGCCACACATTCAACCCAAAACTACAGTTCACATTAGATCAGGGGTGGGCAAATCCAGTCCTTGAGGGCCGGTGTTCTCCATACCGAAAGTGTTTCCCTGCATGCCACAGATTTTTCCCTGCTACAGCATACCCTAATTCAAATGAATGGGTCGTTAACAGTCTTGTGCAGACCTGGATGACAAGCTGCGAGTGATCCATTCATTTGAATCAGATGTGTTGTGACAATAAAACGTCTAAGACATGCAGGACAGTGGCCCTCGAGGACTGGGATTGCCCACCCCTGCATTAGATCAATGGTCACAAGGCATACAACATTAATTTCCCCCTCCAAAGTATTTATCTCTTGGCAGCAAACTCCAGGTCAAGATTCTTTAGTTTTCAGGCACAAAATCGTACAATTCTGCATAACCTAAATGCTTTTCAAATGATCAATTTTTAATTTTTTTCAGTTTAGGCTTGTCACATCTTGTCACGTTACCCTCAAGGTACCATTATGTCCCTTAGAACAATGGTCCCCAGGCCCCGGCCCAATACCGGTCTGTGGAGTCATTTGGTATCGGGCTGCAGAGAAAAAATAAATAACTTCCACTTATTATGGAAAAATAACCTCCAACTGTCTATGACTTACTCTTGACGCATGACAAGACTTCAAGACCCAAATGGCAAAATGAGTAAAAAAAAAGGTCTTCAGAAGTGTATTTGCACAGAGAGGTTGTTACCAATGTTCCGTTGTTAGCGCGATGTGTTACCACGATGTTAACGAGGACGCTTCTAATAAAGTTTCACGTGAATACACAGCGGACTTACATTTATTATAATATATAGGAAACATCTCTCATGTGGTTTTAAAGCTAATTGAGAAGGCGTATATGGCTATATTTTAAAGTTGGTCATCATGGTAGTACTGAGAGCTGAACAGTTTCTCAGGTGGTACGCAGTATTAAACGTTTAAGAACCACTGATTTAGTGCCTCGGGAGCTGGCTGACAATGGTGAGGTCTCATGTGGCAGGGAAATATTCACGACTGCACCTCAGCTGACCAATAATAGTGGAGTCTCATGGGGCAGCAAAAGGAGAGGGAGTGTGAACAGCTCGGGCATCAATGAAAACAAAAGAAAAAAAAAAGAAAACAAAAACTGAACTGAAATTAAGTGGGGAAGTTGGTAATACAAGCAATGTGAACGTTTCTGTTGCATTTTCTGCTGTTTTGCTGAGGGCAGAGATGGAAGATGGTGGCTCCAAAGTGGAATGGAGAAAGTCCCATTTGAGCAGCTTCAGCTTGTAGGTATATTAGGTCAGCCTGCTGTGGGAGAAACGTCACATCAGAATGTGATAGATAAAATCAATAGCACACTAAGCATCTGACCATTTCTTTAACAAGATACAAAAAAATTTGCTTTATTTAGCTCGCAGCCTGGGTCAAAAAATGTAGAGGCGACCCGAGTACCATGGAACATGACTGGTAAAGGGGCAGTACTTGCACTCATCCTTGCAGACCTGTGCCTTTTCGTGCTTCCCTGTGCTAGTAGCTTCCATCAGTTATTCCAGGCAAAGTAAGCAGGATTACCACTCGTGTAGCTGTCAGTGCTGATATTTTACTTGTCATAATGACAGGAACACAGCCTGGAATTTTCTTGTGAGGTTAAGTATGTCAACTTTTTTCTCCATTTTACCCTTCACCTCACGTCAAATCAATGCCTTCCATCGTCTCTGTGCACAGAGATCTTTCAGCCACTTTACCCACGTCACATCAGCCATGGAAGAATAGATGCGTGTCTTTGTTTTTTAACTATGCGATGTTCACTTAGCCGAATCACAGTTGTACACCACAGTTGTTTGAAGGAAGAAAATTACGTAAAATGAATGATCTGTATTTCTTGTTTTGGTTTGTTGCTTTCTTTACTGGAAGTGGTCATGTTTAAAAACATCAGGTAATCTTTTCATTTCTCCTGTATAAATGTTCTGTACCATGTTGCCACTATTAGCACATTTCCAACAGTGAGATGGGTTACCTATTAAGCTGATATAAACATGAGTACCCATCCAGAGAATGATTTTCATTTCAACTCCATTTATTGCCAAACCCTTTTGGGATTTACAACACCCTATGTTGCACTAAGCACGCTTAGTAAATTTAGCCATCCCAAGCAGTTTCAACATTGTATGCACTGAAAATGTGCATTTAAGCATTACAGGTTACATGGTCGTTGCTACATTTGACTCAGTGCAGTGCTGCATGAACAGAGTTGATCAGGGAGTATATTAGCATCCTTTTATTAAAGGTCATTAATCCTGCTCTCACATTACTTGACTTTCAGCTTTGGCAAAGTACTGTTTTTTCAGACTGTGTGATTCACTGTCTTGGAGTCTTGAAGCTGTTGTGCTGTTCAGACTACGTGATGGATCAGTGACTGAGGGTTTCTTACTACCGTGTGTTGTGCAATAAGGCCGTATAACGTGCTCATTTAGTCATAAAAGGGTTATTACCAACTGTCTTGAGGGACAGCTGCTAATAATCAGAAGGGTATTAACAAAGTTAATAAAATGAAATGGGGCACCACCTAATAAATCAGGAAAAAGGGCTAAATGGCACAATCAGTCTCAAAATGGCTGTTGTTCTATGCGTGCCAGCCTATAGCCTGATTTATACTCGAACGTCAGGTCGTCTGCATCACCTACGCAGACGACGCAGAGATGCCCCCCCACCCTACGCAGACACTACGCAGAGACTCCCGTGCACCTCCCCAAAATTGTAGGTCGATGCAGACAGTGTCGCAGAGAGGAGAGAAAGGAGGCCTCTGATTGGTCAATTCTACATCCGCATAGAAGAAAGGAGGAAGTACCCACATCTGTACGATTCTGGTTCTCCACACCACAAAGACAACATATATTCTAGTAATTCATGGAGGGAGATTGCGATGAATGTGGGTCTGGATACGTCCGATAGTTTTAATAGGAAATTGTTATATTTTCAGGAAGTGGGTACTCAGCAAATGCTACATATTTGAGTTCTTTTTGAAACTACTGCTCAGTGGTTGCACTTTTTTATTTGAGTCTGTTAAAAAAGGCTGACGTTACTGAAGTAAAGTGTTTTGGATTTAATTAAAATGCAGCTAATTGAGCATCAAAGGGAATATTTATTAATCAAAGAAAAAGCAGAGTGGATCCTTACAGACATCTTACCATGTCTTGTCCTATCATTGACTGTAGCTTGAATGGGGAGTCACCCAATGGTATTTTATGCATCTTTGCGTTTCTCACACTAAATGATTAATTGTTGACTGACGATTGTTGACTAACCACCAGTTTATCATCACAACCTCAGCAACTGGTTGAACAGACTCAAAAATGCATAGTGTGTGAGCAGCTAAAGTAAAAAGGAAAGTTTGGCTTCACTTCACGACATCACTTTCTGAAAGTTTATTACTAATCTTTATGTCATTCTCTCCATTCGGCATCTTATTCAGTGTTTCAATTTGTTTTTTGTTTTTTTTTTTTTTTACTGTAATGATAACTGTAAGGTCATTACCGATAGACATCTACACTCTCTTGAAACTATAAAGTCAATATCAGAAACATCTGAATTTAAAGTAGTCACATGGAATAGGTGGATCTTGTATATATTCAAATTTATTTTGTACCATACTGACATTTTACTGTTATACAACAACATTTTTTCACCAAGTTACTGTATAGTTATATTGCCTAAAGTATTTGCTCACCTGCCTTGACTCGCATATGAGCTTTAGTGACATCCCATTCCAAATGAAAATGATGTGGGTCCACCCTTTGCTGTTAAAACAGCTTCAATTCTTCTGGGAAGGCTGCCAACAATGTTTAGGAGTGTGTTTATGGGGATTTTTGACCATTCGTCCAGAAGCACATTTGTGAGGTCACACACTGATGTTGGCTGAGAAGGCCTGGCTCTTAGTCTCCGCTCTAATTTATCCCAAAGGTGTTGTCGGGTTGAAGTCAGGACTCTGTGCAGGCCAGTCAAGTTCATCCACACCAGACACTGTCATCCATGTATTTATGGACCTTGCTTTGTGCACTGGTGCACAGTCATGTCGGGAGAGGAAGGGGTCAGCTCCAAACTGTTCCCACAAAGTTGGGAGCATAGAATTGTCCAAAATGTCTTCCTTTCACTGAAACTAAGGGGCCAAGCCCAGCTCCTGAAAAACAAGCCCACACCATAATCTCTCCTCCACCAAACTTTACACTTGGCAAAATCTAGTCAGACAAGTACCATTCTCCTGGCAACCGCCAAACCCAGACTCTTCCATCAGATTGCCAGATGGCCACTGGATCCGATGCTTTGCATTGCACTTGGTGATTTATGGCTTGGATGCAGCTGCTCGACCAGGGAAACTCTTTCATGAAGCTCTCTGCACTGTTGTTGAGCTAATCTGAAGGCCACATATAGTTTGGAGCTCTGTAGTGATTGACTCTGCAGAAACTTGGTGACCTCTTTGCACCATGTGCTTCAGCATCTGCTGACCCCGCTCCATCAGTTTACGTGTCCTACCACTTCATAGCTGAGTTTCTGTAGTTCTCAAACACTTCCATTTCCTTATAATACAGCTGACAGTTGACTGTGAAATATTTAGGTGTGAGGAAATTTCACGACTGGATTTGTTGCACAGGTGTCATCCTATCACAGTTCCATGCTGAAATTCACTGAAGTTCCTGAGAGCGACTCATTCTTTCACAAATGTTTGTAGAAACAGTCTGCATGACTAGGTGCTTAATTTATACGCCTGTGGCCATGGAAGTGATGGGAACACCTGATTCCAATCATTTGGGTGGGTGAGCAAATACTTTTGGCAATATAATGTATATACTTCATAATGGAAGGGAAGCCAGTTTTCCGATCAAACCTATCAGAAGATTCTTCATGGTTATCACCTATTTTCTTCTCAAAGAAAAACCTTTTCTTTCACTGCACATTTAAGCTTTATATATTTAATTTTAATTTTTCTTGCTTGTTTTTTTTTATCTTTCTAAAATAATGCTTAAAATTATGTTACACGTAATTCAACATTATCCCTGGCAAATGCCACTCTCCAAAAAAGCTATAAAACTCATCTCATCATCAGCTCTTTTTGTACCTTTGTCAATTCTGTACTTTTTTTCACCTTTTGAAAAATATGTTACTTTCCATTCATTCAATTCATTTTATTGATTCATTCCAGACATATCAAAACAATCTTTTAAAGCATAGACAATTTGAACACTATCATAAATCTATGTATCTAAAAAATAAATAAAATATATTTAGAAAATAAAATTATATAATAATGCATAAATCAATATACACCGACACATGTGCATAACGATAATTTAGAGCCTCTTGAAATAAATAAATTTAAATATTTAATTTTTAAATAAATATATCTAGATATATTTGGGGAAATGGACAGATTTCCCCAAAAAAGAAGAAATAAAAAAATAAACAAAATTAATACCCAATGTATACACACCGATCTATACACATACACATACATACCAATATGCAAAACACATATCTGGTTTAACATGTCTGAAAAGAGATAGGAAGAAGTAAAACTTATTTAATCCTAGCCCTTCTCCAATGTTCCATGATTACCCTTAAAATTTATCTGGTTTTTGAGGCCTTATCCTAAATTTTAGTTGTAATTTCATATCCAGATAGACATAGACATCTAACTACACACATACATACATACTGATACACACACATTCACACTACAGTACATACTATAATATATACTACAGTACATACTACATATACTTCACCCGGCACAGTCACACACACAGTGCACCCCAAGAGCACCCAGATACCCCCATCCCACCATGCTGCACTCTGACACCAAACCCACCCAAGCCCAATCCCCCCCACCAGCCCCCAACAATGATGGCAAGAGCAGAACCAAGAGGATCCCTGACCCAGTTGGCCTACATAAGACACCACATCAACACAAGCACCCAGACCCACGACAGCAACACCCATGAGCCCGCCCAGGCACCAGCCACCCCCCTCCGCCAGCCCCTAAGCCCCCCCCCCCCCCCCCCCCCCCCCCCCCCCCCCCCCCCCCCCCCCCCCCCCCCCCCCCCCCACCCCCCACCCCCCCCCCCCACAGCAGAAGCATTTGTTATACCTGAGCTTTGAGTGAAGACCTTGGACAAACATTTACGTTTAATGGTAGTCGGAGTATTATATTTATCCAGGTGTCTTTTTTCTGGCAGAAAAGCCTTGGCTATGTGCCAGGGAGATCTTAATCTCAGCACCTCTTGTTCCCTTACTCTCTGAGGTGTTGCAAGGCATTACTTACCTAAACAAACATACCCACAGTAAATCAAGTGTCACTTTAAAACTGTGGGGCTCATATTCATAGTGCTAACCTCTATAACCAGATAAGTCTCTAAATAATGTATTTCAAATGAAAGAATCTTTGTGATTGTTATGGGTGAGTAAATAGTAATAAACCAAAGGAAATGTTAACATTTTTCTTTTCCCCAAAAAATGATTTTTGATTAGATGCCTGTAAACAAAATGATAGCAAATATTCCAAGCACAGAAAATCAACTAAACCTCTTCATCAACACTTTGACTCCAACTTTTTCAAGGTCGAGAGAAATTCCTCAAAGTACGAGGGTCTACAGAGGTTTTGTAATAGCATTACCAGACCAACTCTCCATGTCACCATCTGGGTAAGGGATGGGTGGCTGCTTGGATTTTTGCAGGTTGACAGACTCATATTGCATCAAATGTTTGTTTTTGTTGTTGTTGTTGTTTTTGTTTTTAAAAGTAGCAACAGTGATAATATCAGCATCTTAACGAAATTGTCAATATTCAAACTAAAAGCTACTGAAACTGATGTACAATAAAGATAAAGTGGTGCAACTCTTCTCCTGAGTGACGCATATGCTCTGTTTGTTGGAAACTAGCTATAAAAGGTAATGAACTCAAGCCTTGATTTGGTCTTTTTGTTTGTTTTGTTTGTTTCCCTGAAAGAACACATAGTGCTGGCGAATACTAATAGCTTGTGAACTCCTCCATGCACAGCTGGCGTATGCACTTTCTAAGGTTCTGTCTGTTGGTGACACTTGAAGGCGATGCAGTGAAGTTCCAATCATTTACTCGATTTTTTTTTATCCCACCACAAATAAAGGCATGGTGTCAGTTCGACACCATATATATTGTGGAACAAAATCTAAAATCTGAGAACTGTGGCCTTCTCCGGAGCAAGTGCATGCTGGTGTGGAAGCCTTGAAGCGCGCTCTGCACTTGCAGATTGAGGCCACCAAAAGTCTGCGCGAAGTCACAGCAGATGCGGGCCGCCGGGTCTACGCCCTGGAGCGGCACGGTGCTACCAGCTTGGTGGAGGAGAAGAGGGCTCCAGGTGTGGCGACTCAGATGAAAGATCCACAGGAGGATCAGCCGTTTTTAACCGCGGTGGAGGCATAACCAGTGGTTTGCACCTGTGAAAGGATGCCCTTACCAGCATCTCCAAAGTGGAGTCAAGTCCTGAAAAAAGGGGAACAACAGCCCAGCTCTGTTGCCGCTGCACAGGAATTACATGGCGCGAACTTTGTGGTCGGCCAGAGAAGAGCTAGTAAAGCCATTGTGGGTACTGGAGCTTCGGGAAACATCAAAACAGTCAAGACGAAGATGGTGAGTGTCTTTGCTACGAAGTTCTCACCAGATTTAGATGAAGAAACCTTACGCGTTTTTCTCAAAGACAAACTTGGCCGAGATGTTACATGTCAAAGGATTGTCACCATGTGCAATAGATATGCTTCTTTTAAAGTTTCCGCTGAATGCAATGATGTTGGTAACATTTACAATCCGGAGATCTGGCCTGAGGGAGCGTTTGTGAGGCATTATTATGAGTCACGTAAGTCTGGAGTCATCGAAGCAAATGCTGCTCTTCCCACTGATATAATGAGGGTGTCTGCTAGCATTACCAGAAGGAGTTCTCAGGATTAATGGACATCGTATATGGATATCAGAGTCCTCTCTTACAACTGTCGTGGCCTGCGCTTAAGACAGAGCGCAGTGGATTAAGCTTGCCGTTTTGTTGTGAACCAGTTGTTGGTGAGCAGTATTGTGATATTTTTTGTCTACAAGAAACCTTCCTTGCTAAGCAGGATCTTAAAGGACTCAGTTCCATTAATGATAACTTCCATGGCGCTGAAGAGTCTACCACTGACTTCAGTGTGGGAATCAAACGAGGAAGAACATCAGGAGGTGTTGTAGCACGACCCAAGTAATTTATTAATATTTAAATAATGCCAAAGCGCCACCTTGTTTTCTTAAAAAAAAGGAAAATCAAAGGGAAATTGAGTCACTCATTTCTGTAGTCGACATTGGATTGGCTGGGAGAATCAATCTCGGTGTCTCAAATAAATGTTTACATTTATTTATGCATACACAAGACACAGACATAAAGCACAGGCACATATAAGGCATTTATATATATAGGATATCACATCAACATGAATGGTTTCTTAATTCTTGGCTTAGGTGCATGACAGGAAATGATGACAGAGAGTAAAGGAAGGAAGCAAATCATAAAAGACAAAATGTCGGACTTCTGACGGAGTTGCTATGGCTAATTCGAACAAAAAAAGTGAATTAAAAGGAAAAGAAGGACAAGTCTCGAACTAATTAGCTGCCGAATGATGGTGAAGCGGGGACCGGACGCGTGGTCCGTGGCGCAATATCTGCCTAAACCGTAGACAAACTCGCAGGAGACACCAATCTAGCCCAAGCGAGACCTTACCGCCCTGTGCAGTCGGGCCGAGGGTTGTTGTCAGCTTGCGTCAGGGAAGAGATTGCTCACAGTGGAAAACTCCACAGGCCGCGTGGGGGGTCCGATCAGCTGTAGAAAGTTCTGCTAGCAGAATCCTTGAAGGTCTCGCGTTGTTGGTGGCCCGATCGGATCCGGGATTCTGGGTCTTGACAAGCTCGTCTCAGTTCGGTGGAAGGCTCTGCACTCCGGCTTTGCCCAGTCACGGGGATCGACAGTTAAAAGTTCGCTAACTTCTGATTTGGCTCGTCAGAATTGACGTGAGCCCAAAAAGAAAATAAAATAAAACGAAATAAAAATATTAAAACTTATACAAAAATTTGGCCAGCTTAACTTAGGTTAAGCACAGGATTTACGATTTCAAAGCATCAGAAACCAGGGAATACCTCAGAATAGACTAAAAATTTAATACAAAGAGGGACCGTTACAACTAACTTCAGGTAGCTGAAATAAAAGGCAATATGGCAAGACTGCAGAGCTTCTGTTAAAAATCAGAACGGGAAAAAAAAAAACACGCAGAGTTGGCAACTATGGAGCGATAGGAGTGCCACATTAATAAATAAATAAATAAATGTGGAAATAAAAAAAAATAAATAAATAAATCCAATGGAAATATAAAGAGAAATAAATAAATAAATATATGTGGAAATATAAAGAGAAATAAATAAATAAAATGTGGAAATATAAAGAGAAATAAATAAATAAATAAATATATGTGGAAAATAAAGAGAAATAAATAAATAAATGTGGAAAATAAAAATAAAATGTGGAAATAAAGAGAAATAAATAAAAAATGAAGGATCATCTTTAATTTTCGTATTGCATTTGCTTTTCTTTTTGGCACTCCTGTGACACATAAAGCAATGACAAAACGCTTGGTGGACTGAGCTGTCAATCAAATGGCTCTGGGCGGGGCTTCCTGTCCGATCTTCCCTCAGGATTCGACCGGTCATTCTTGATTATAACCGTAGTAGTATAACCGTAGTAGTATTACCGTACGTCGAGTCGCAACACAAGTGAGAGAACATGCCTGAACAGATGGAGATGGATCATCTTCAACAAAATCTTAAACAAGGTGTACCATGTCTCCACAAAACAGATTATTGAATTTTATGAGTGTGTTCATCTGGCCAATTAGGCTGTCTCCTCTCATAAACCTTAAGGTTGTGACTGTGATGGAAGTCTTTGACTCATCTGCTTTAAAATACAGATGCATGTTACTGTCCATAAAAAAAAAAATAGAAGGAATGCATTATGTGGATAGTCTTACTTAATTTTGAACATAAATCTTTTGAAATTCTTCAGAAAACGCTCTCCTTTAACATCACTAATCATGTATCCTGGCAAACCTTTTTATATTGCTAAACTAAAATTGGACTTATTTAATTCAAAGGCATTTTTTGAGATTTCTCACAGATTTTT
Organism: Hirundichthys speculiger; assembly: GCA_018398805.1. Classification (NCBI taxonomy): domain Eukaryota; kingdom Metazoa; phylum Chordata; class Actinopteri; order Beloniformes; family Exocoetidae; genus Hirundichthys; species Hirundichthys speculiger. The sequence continues at coordinate 106,714 of JAGFBZ010002621.1, read as the reverse complement.
TTTAACATCTTCACCTTCAAGTGATGAAGGAAGCGAGTATTGTGAAGGAATGCTGTGTGTGTGAGCGAGAGAGAGCGAGAGATAGAGAGCTTCAATTGATTAAAATACCTTTACCGTCACTATCTGTTTCTGCTTCTCTATCATACTTATAATGTGTGATTTGCAAAATTCCTATCATCGCCTACACCTCATACAGTTACGGTTGCGCTTTTGTCCAAAATGACATCTATGCAAAATAATATAATAGCCTACTTAAATATAACGGGACAGATTGAGATGTTGGTCAGATTATAGCTAATAAGGAGAATAGCAAAAATGAAAGTCAGTTCAGTCAATAGCATAATGAAATAAACAATATAAAAATAGGGAAAACAGCAATAATAAACTGTCAATTCAAGCAAAAATACAGCATGATAAGACTAACCTACATTAAGGAGAATAGCAGTAGCTAATGAACAGCAATGTCAAATTAAAAAAAAGCCTAATGAAAATGGAATAAAACTATACAAACCATAAGGCATTAAAGTGCTAAATGAACTAAGTCCATGTTGTAGCCTAAGTCTTTAGACCCTCTTAAAAGACCCTACTTAAAAGGCTACTAGTCTATAACAGGAACGGAGATATTCATTATATTATAAGCTCACTATCAATATTAAAATACGCCAAACCATGTGTCATGTATCAAAGCTACATTTATGACCTTTGCAGCAAAAGAGAAAAAAACGCGTGAAAATCAGTTCGTTTCGTGAGGTATGATTAAATACATTGACGGCACACCTGCCAAACAAACAACACTGAGCGGAGCGGGTGACCGGTCCAAGATGGCGGCCCCAAATCTCGTCAGCGCCAGTAGGGAGTAGCGTTCGATGCGGCGTCTATCTCTGTCTATGAGCGCCCATACCGCCAGGCAGAAATCCAGTGATCAGGGAACGACTATCCATCCTGGACAGGAAGCCCCGCCCAGAGCCATTTGATTGACAGCTCAGTCCACCAAGCGTTTTGTCATTGCTTTATCCTTGTGTCACAGGAGTGCCAAAAAGGAAAAGCAAATGCAATACGAAAATTAAAGATGATTTCCTTTTCATTATTTAAGTCTTTATTTTCCACTTTTTATTTATTTCCCATTTTTTTTTCCTTTAAACATTTATTTATTTATTTCTCTTTATATTTCCACAGATTTACGATTTCTCTTTATATTTCCAATATATTTATTTATTTATTTAGGATTCTCTTTATATTTCCACATTTATTTTTATAAATTTATTTATCTTTATTTATTTCTCATTTATTTATTTATTTATTTATTTATTAATGTGGCACTCCTATCGCTCCATAGGCAACGAGCCAACTGAAAATCAAATTAAAAAAAAAGGAAAACGAAGCAACAAAAAAGGTAAGCGTGTCATCTGGGAGCAGAGAAAAGAAAAGAAGGAAAAGCAGGAAGAGCGATGTGCACTTCTCCTCGGTGTTGCGGAAGTCAGAGAGAGAGAGTGGGAGGAGGGAGTCGGTATTTAAGCGGGTGGACGTGGTCTGGCCTTTGCCAGGAACCCCTGCTGGGAGTCGGGGGTCCTCAGCCAGTCAGAGGCACGGTGTCCCTCCACACCTTACCATAAAACAATAAGATGTTGCAAAGCATGTTGGGAGTTGTAGTCATTCCAGTGGTCCTTCGTCTCAAAGGACCATGCGGTCTTCTGTAGCACATGGCCTTTCACCAACATCCTCTCACTCTTAACAGCATCTGAACAGTTAAACTAAATATCAGGATGTGGTAACATGGTACGACAAAACATCACAAACACAAATAGCAACAGTTGTGTCCACATACATCTGGTTACATCAAAAAAACTTTATTTGTCTGCTCCCATTCAGAGGGGCCGTTCTCCTCTTGCCCGCTCAGGGTTGACGTGGCCACATCTTGGAGTTCGTTTCAGAACAGGATCAAAAAGGAAAAACACACAGGTCTAGGCCGCCCCCGCCTCTGGGTTTTATGACCCATTCAGAGACCCCCTCTGGAGACTCACAAGGAAGTTTATCACCCCTCTGTTGTCTGGGTACATTCCACACAAACTTTGATGGTCTGGTTTGGCAGAGATTCCCATCCTGCGTTCGGTTGGTGAGTTTTACACCAAGGCATTCGGGTGACATCCTTTTGAAGACAACAGATGAAAGAGGGCTTCACTTAGCAGATTCGTCTGTGTCTTGCTATCTTGCTATCTAAGCCATAAACTGAAACAAAGAAAGGTTTATTTAATCCTCTCATTTCACGCGCCCCCCCTTCCACGGGAAAAAAGAAGGGGGGTCCATGTCAGACTGGGCAGTGTGGGGGTTACACGCAGGCAGTCTGATGCAGGGGAGGGTATTGCTCATTCAAATGGATTAAATTAATTACACTGCGTAATCAGACGTGGATTCTTACAGTGTAGCCATCCTCTGGGAAAAGACTCTGGATTCACTGATAAATGTAATCAGACTTGGTGTGGACTGGTGTATTGCCATACGTTTGATCCAGAATGGTAAAGAACTTGTTATTTTATCTGATCTCCTCTGAACATCTTAAATTCGCTGGTATGAGGTTATCACCTCTTCTGGCTCTTTGTTTTACAGCTTTTCTTGTACATGGTTTTCTCCCAGAGTCTATAATGTCTGTTGTTTTAGTTCCTGTGATTAAGGACAAAGTAGGGAAAGCTGGCAGTTCAGATAATTATCGACCTATTGCCCTTGCAGTACAATTTCAAAAGTCATTGAAAAAATGATTCCGGGCAGGATTAATCATCTTGTTGATTCTTCCAATAATCAATTTGGATTCTAAAGGAAATCATAAATAATTACAAAAGAAAAAACTCATCTGCTCTTACTTGTTTTTTAGATGCCTCTAAGGCCTTTGATCGAGTAAATCATAATAAATTATTTCATAACTTGGATGAAGCAGGTGGGCCTAAGTTCTGTCTTTTTGGTATTCACAGCAGACCATGCAGGTTAAATGGGAAAATTGTGTATCGGCACTCTTTCATGTGTGTAATGGTGTAAGGGAGCATTTTATCCCCAGTTCTGTTTAATTTTTATATGAATGATCTGTCAATACAGTTGTATATGTGTAGAACTGGTTGTATGGTGGGCAGTGCTGTAGTGAACCATCTAATGTACGCTGATGATCTGGTGGTCTTTAGTCCGAGTTCAGCAGGTCTCCAGCATCTTCTTAATATCTGCTCTGTTTATGGGGTTCAACATGACATCAAATATAATGCTACAAAAAGTGTCTTAATGATGTGTAGAACGAAGGAAGACAAATGTATAACCTTTCCTGACTTTAGTTTGGTAGGTGATGTTCTACGTGTCTCCAATAAGGTTAAATATCTTGGACATTGGATTACTGATCATCTCACAGATGATGACATTTACTGACAGTGGCGCATGCTGTATGTGCAAGGAAATATTTTATAACGGAAATTCGGTTCATGTAGTGATTCTGTGAAGGTGACTTTATTCAAAGCTTATTGTACTCCCTTGTACACCGCTCATCTTTGGTCTTGTTATAAAAACACAAACCTTCAGAGCCTGCAAGTGGCATATAATTATGCCCTAAGGACACTTTTAAAAAGACCGGGATGGACTAGTGCCAATGAAATGTTTGTGGCAGTGCGAATGAACTCTTTACAGTCTGCCCTGAGAGGTCTTATGTATAAATTTATTGGCAGACTAAATGACTCTAAGAATGAAATCATCTTGCTGCTATCAAATATTATGTTTAGTGCTATACGCTACCAGTCTGAGCTCTGGAGACACTGGTACAGTTGTCTTTTAAATTAATGTTGGTGTGTTTTTATGTTTTTATGTGTGCTTTTTGGATCTTGAGTCTGTAATAAAGTTTATCTATCTATCTATCTATCTATCTATCTATCTATCTATCTATCTATCTATCTATCTATCTATCTATCTATCTATCTATCTATCTATCTATCTATCTATCTATCTATCTATCTATCTATCTATCTATCTATCTATCTATCTATCTATCTATCTATCTATCTATCTATCAAGCATTTCATTGCATCCTTGACCCTGTGTTAACTATGCATATGACAAATAAAAGGCTTGAATTGAATTGAAATATCTATCTATCTATCTATCTATCTTTATAGACTTGAAAGCGAGAATGGAAAAAGTGCAACTGAGAAAAATGTTCGGAAAACGGAGATGGTTTTAGAGCTGATAGTGAGAAAAGAGAAGTGTAACCAAGAAAATTGATTGTGCTCTCGTTTACAGAATTTGATTTGTCAGTTTTCCTGCTCTGAGTCAGGACTTTGGTTCTCGGATTGTGATTAACAATATACATGGTGCTGAACTGATGACATATATAAGGCCTGGCTAATTTTTCAGTCATTAAATAATTTATTTCATGTAGACACATGAGACTTATTGTAACAATTTCTCAATAAACTAATTATTCGGATCATATGAAATGATGCACAAAATGATGCAACCCAGAGTCTATGACAATGGCAGCTTTGGCAGAATCAGAAGGGAATGATTTTTCAGGGACCACAATGATTTTTGCCCATGATGATGACAACAGCTGTCAGCCGTTTTAGGTCTCCAAGAGCTGTCCTCTTGGAACTTTGTTTGAAAGATGTAGTGATGACAATAGTTGTCAAAGTCCGATGACACCACAAGCGTTGAGCGTTGCTGAGCAACAGGGAGTGGCGGGAGGGGCGTGGCGAAAAAAGTGACAGCTGTATACAGTATTTATATGAGTTTATATGACTCCCTCTGTGGTTCCAGGTATAAATGGTCATATTAATTTTCTTTTTAATCACACACTCACGAAAATTCACTGAATGATTAATAGTCCATTTTAGGAAAAGTCATGGACTTAAAGATGTAGGGGTTCTATTTTAACAGAAATACAAACATTTGAAAATGTGCGGGGGTAAAAATGACTCCTTTGGCAGTTCTAGTGTTAAGTAAGCTACATGGGATAACGCTACGTCTGTGCTGAATCATGTTTGACTGCAGGCTGTGTTACAAAAATTGTATCACCCAAGTTTTCAGTTGTGCTTTTTCAGCCTAGGACAGTATTGGCTCAAAACCAGTCAAGTACATGCACACTCCAGCCCTTCAGGTGACACGTTGGTCAATTCTTTCTAACATATATTTGATAGGTTGATTTGGATTTATTTCCTCCCTCAAAAAAGATGCATCTAGGCCAAACTTGTAATCCTCTTATTTGGGTGGAATGAAAAGGGACCACAAACTAGGTGGTTTGGTCTACTGAGCGTTTTCTGTACTACAAGTGTAGCTGGAGATTTGCTGGTTTTATCCCCCACCTCTGCACATATAGAACAATACATTAGAATAGAGGAAAACTTGTTTGCTTTTAAATTGTATATTGTCACTTTTCATGGTTGAGAGACATTTAGGACTGAAATACTGATGCTGTATTCTTTGAGCCAGGAACTAGACAGGCTTTCATTGGTGAAAACAACTTGTGATGCAGACTAAAAAGAATGTTTTGTACAGGAATTATTTTTTTCTTAAACAGTGCTTCTATGGTATTATACAATCTGTCATCTTCTGTCTGTTAAAAGTTGTTGCCTGTGTTCTGGATTAATCATAGAAAACATAAATGCAAAAATAGAAGGGGAAAAAAAAAAGCATAAGTGGTGATGGCCCAAGCTTTTTGAAGTTCTTTGAAGATCTATTCAACTTTTTAACACAGAGAGAGTAAAAGCATTTGGAGTTCCAAAGATGTTTTCTGCAGTAAGGTTGAACCAGATGAATTAGCAGCATGCATTTAGGGCATTGGGGAATGGTTTTAAGATAACCCTTTAATCACTATTTGTATTAAACCAGCCTTTAACAGCGATTGATGTTTGCCAAATGCTGCTTTGTGCTGTATCGAGTCAGCCTCTCTTTGTGCATCCTAAGCTGCTTCAGTACCCAACCACAAACAGCCAGGGTGTAAGAAGTAATTAAAGTTCATGCTCGGCTTCATTCAATCATAATCAAGCTGTGCAGCAAAACGTATTCTCTCGCATACTGTTTGAGCTTCCTCAGGTATTACTTCTCTGCAAGCATTCTACTGTGCAACTCTGGCAGCTCACTTAGCTTCAGTGGAGCTACTGTGGGTTTTGAAACACCTGAAGCTCAGTGGTGGCTCCCTTAGAGATTGATGCTAATTTGGATTTTGTTTGTCAGTAGTTTAGTAGTTGTCACACTGTATCTTCTGCTGGGTTCTCTGTTCTCTTGAAGCCATCATTATTTATGGATGCCAAGAATTCATTTTTAGCAGGGTTCATTGTTTACTTGAAACCCTGATTATTTATGCATGCTCATATTTCATTTTTAACAAATGTTAAATTCCAGGCAGCCATGTGCTGTCAGAGAGACCAAACACATTTTAGGGAAATATCAACTACTGTTGATGACACTTGTATGATAAAGACAAAGATATCTCCTCCACAGTGCTTAAGGTATTCTAGACAACTGCAGCAGATGCCAGCAAATCATTTCAAATATATACTTGCATTTCTTACAGAAGTCAATAAAGCTTGAGGCATGCAGTTTACAGTATTGTGAAACTAGGTTGGTATGTGGTGGGAATACAAATGCCAATTCTGACTGTCATCCGCCAACAAAATGCAGCTGAATCTATTTTCCAATACTTATTGCAGCACTCGTAAAAATATTGATATAACAATAACCACCAGAATAATATATGAGGTTTTCTTGACTACAGTGATGGCTATCGGGGCTAGAAATTGGGTGATGACTGAGTTGGAAACAGGATAAATCTTTGTGTGTGTGTGCGCACTTGTGTGTGTGTGTGTGTAAATAACAAAAATGTTATGACTTAGATTACAGGATGGGCTGATCTGAGAGCACTGATCAGCCCATCAGTGCTCTCAGCACTGATGGGCTGAGAGCACTGAGCAGAGCAGTCTGCTCTTCCCCTCTATTGAGAGGGGAAGAGCAGACTTTACATTTATGTTAATATCTGCCGGAAACTGGTGCTGATGTTCTACTAGTTAGTCATTGCCAATATCTCCTTCTATGCTGTGGTGCACTGGGGCAGTAACATCAAGAAGAAGGATGCCACTTGGAAAGTTGGTGATGGATGCTGGTTCTGTGTTTCACTCATATCCAAGGGTAAAAGTAGTTTTCATTTCTTGCAGAAACTACCACAACCATTATCTCAGCTTCACAAATCTTAATAAAAAAAGCTTTAGTATTTAAGAATAATGTTGGTCTTAGACAGTGTGCTTAAGATGAGCTTAAGATAATTGTTTATTTTAGCTGTATTGTTTATCCATTCCTATCAGTTTGAGTGTTGGTGGAGATTATATCCCATCATGACTGAGAGTGCAGTTAGAAAGCCCTTTTGGAAACATAACATTAATTACAATGTGTTTGGGACTGAGCCATCTATTCAGGAGCAGGGACCACAAAGAAGGCAGCACAGTGGCTTGGTGGTTACCTCAGTAAAAAGGTTTCTGGTTCAAAATCTCACTAGTAATAAATGTCTGCTTGCCAAAGCCCAAAATGACTGGTAATAAGTCACTGTAGGATGCTGTGGACTCTCACAGTTGGGTTGCGGCAACGCACTGGGGGTGGTTTTTCTGACGTTTCTTTGTAATACAAGCAAAACAAACTAACAAGACGTTTGTCATTTACACAGCAGTAACGCAGTTATACCGAGCAATGAAAAACTTGTGAGAGGGAATGCATAAAAAAAAAAACTTAAAGCAAACAAAATAATTTAACTTGAATCTGTATTTTAAAAAAGTACTTTGCAGAAGCAATAAAAATATGTACAGAAAACTTATACTGCAGAGACTCAGTTATTTAAATTATTTTAGTATATTTGTACAGACCCCTGCCTTTTACCCGAAGAGAGTTGGGATAGGCTCCAGCAGATCCCTGTGACCGGAGATAGACTATACGGGTGGATAGATGGATGGATTTGTACAGAGGTAGTATGTGAAGTCTGCCTATTCAGTAGTCTGATTGGTGTAGCCCGACACAAGTAGTTTATTAATAATTTAATAATGCCAGGGTGCCACCTTTTTTCTTAAAAAAAGGAAAATCAGAAGGAAATTGAGTCACTTATTTCTGTAGGTTCTTGTTGACATTGGATTGGCTGGGAAAATTAATCATCCGAGTCACAAATGAGTTTTAACAACATTTATATACATAGACACACACAAACATAACACAGCTATATATGTATATATATATATATATATATATAGGTCAGGAAATATAGATATTTGTATGTACAATCACCAAATGAGATTGGCTATGAAAAGTTAGAGATTAACTTAAATTGAGACAAGAAGGTTGTAACGAGAGGTTTTGAGAGAGTGAGAGGGAAAAGGAGGGGGGCATCTTGGTGGAGCAGATGGAGTTTCTAGTACTAAGAGGAAAATTTCTATAGACAAAAAAGGGAATAAAAATTCTTAATCTGAACTAATAAACGGTTCTCTGTGTAATGGTTAAGTTGGTTACCGGCACTGATTACACCTGGTATCTGCCGTGATTCTGGCTTTCTTAGGCGGAGTGAGACACCAATCTGACCCACGTGACCCCCCCCCCCCACCAGACAGCCCAGAGGGCATTTCAGCGTCGGTCATTCCAAGTGAACTGCGGTGGACTCCCGTAGCTCCTTCGATCTGAACAATTGACTGGTTCTGGTTCTTGGGTCGGTCACAGGCCGGGTGGAGAGATTCGCTGGTCTGCGAGTCTTGCAACAGGGGTCCTTTGGTGATGACGTATGTGTGTCACACATGTCCGCGCCAGCCAAAATGCACGTACAGCCACAGGTTAGGCTGACTTCAAAGTTTAAAACAAATTGATCTTAGGTTCAAAAAGAAGAGACAAAGGGACAAAATCAACTTAACAGAGTTATATCAATTAACAAAAACAAAATGTATTAATTGCAAGTCTCTACGAGTTGCAGAAGTGTCAAAAAGATGAAATAATGACTCAGACAGCTCAAAATCCACAGACACTTAGTAATTAACAATGTTCAAAACTTATGAGAAGAGAAGCCAAAAACGGCGAAGTAAAACTACGAGTAGAGAGGAAAAACTTTTTGATTAGAGTGACGAATAAAAATCTCTGGTAGAGAAAAATGGAGTCTGGCTCCATAAAATTATTCTAATGAAAAAGAAAATAACCCTTGGGAGGCAATAAAAGGTCAAAAGAAAATCAGCAAGATGAGTCGATGTTTTAACGCATGGACAAAACAAACAGATGGCTCAGGGAACCAGCGGCAGATTCAAATAAGCCGCGTCACAGGAAATCGATGAAAAATAATGAATAGTAACTAAAATGCGAGGCCTTTGTGGAGTAAGGCCAAAATAAAAAGAAAGAGAGTGTGCGATCAGTAAAAAAATCATTTGGTATCCAAGATACCAGACGCAAAAATCGATAAAATAAAGGAAACGAAACGGAGACAAAGAGAAATACATGCAGTCCGTGTAGGAACAAAAGGAGGGGGTTTTAAGGCAGAGGTAACACGGAGAAAAAAAGAGGAGGCAAAAAGCAAGAGAGCAAAAGAAGAAAGAGCAAAAAGCAGAAGAGAAAGAAAAGAGAGCGAACAAAAGACTGTTCTTTTGTTTTATACCTTTGAATATTCATGAGTTTTAGGTAAATGAGAGATCGGCCCACAGGGCCGGCCACCGCGGCAACCCGTCTCCGCCCAGCATGAATTCCAGTGAGGTACCTTCCTGATATGCGTTCAACATGTGACCAGATTGCCTGGTCCGATTATTTCAACTGCAGTTAGACAATAGAACTCAACATTTAAAGTTTAAACATGGTACAACACAAATAAGCTCACATACAGGCCAACTATATCAGAAGCTCACATAATTAGCAAATTTTTATCAACACAATTAAACATACTCCACTGCAATTTGTCCACTGGTACCTATTTGGTGCTATCGTTCCATGGGAGTCCGTTCAGAAAATGTAGAGGATTTTATGTTTGGGTCTCTTCAAACAGATAAGAGCCATCTGGAACAGATCACAGGGCCCAAAGTGCCCTTCTAGCTGTTGTCGATTGCATTCCAAGATAGGACTAAGGTGATTTGGTTTCAGTCAACAGGGTAATAAACTTTAACATTCCATTCGAAAGTGCTTTTCGGGAGAGAAAGTTAAAGTGGCACACATTTTAAATACAACAATAAATATTTCAAACTCAATTTGACAAGGTTTTTTTTTAATGTAGTTTGTTTTCTTTTTTTGTATTGTCTTTATTCCCAGTTATAACTGTTCATTTTAGAAGATCCAGTTTTCTGCCTGCTTTCATGCTCCCGTCCGGTTGGCCTGTCCTGGAACGTGTCAGCATGGCAGCTGTATGGCCCTGTCCGGTCAATAAGTGCACTTTAATGTCTGGGCCTGTGTCCACCTGCATTCCAGCTGGATCAAATCAAGAGTTATATGGCTGCTAAAAAGGTTTTTGGATTAGAGTCATCAGGGTGACGTTGGCTATCTCCTGGTTTATGGCCCAGAGGTGGGGGAGTCCAACCGGAAGGTTCGGCTAAAACTGGGTGAAGGTTCACAGGCCCTGTGAGGGATGTTTCACTCCTACAAAAAAATTTAAATTAATAAAAACTTCAGATGACGGGGATCGCTACATTGGAGAAGGATAAAGGCTGCTTTTAGGTCCAGTGGTTCGTGAATGGATGCTCTGATGGTGTTTACTGGACTGCAGCAGCGATAAAAGTCCATGAGTGGGGTGGGAAGAGTCTCTAAGGATTCTCTCTGTGAGCTCCCTTCCAATATCTTTGAGATTAGATGTCTCAGGAAAACAGTCAGTGATGTACTCAGCTGTCTTCACTACCTTCTGGAGAGACATCCTGACAGCAACAGAGCAGCTGCTGAACAAGGAGGTAATGGAGCTGGTCAGAACACTCTCAATTGTGCATCTGTAGAAAGTATGAAGTGTGATGGTGGAAAGTCCAACATTCCCTAGTGTCCTCAAGATGAAAAGTCGCTTATGGGCAGCTTTGACAGCTGCAGTGGTGTGTGTGGTCCATGAGAGGTCCTCGCTAATTGAACACCTTGGAGTTTGAGGGAAACTACCCTCTCCACCTCTGAGTCCCAGGACGATGGTGTCATCTACAAACTTCAGGATGGCATTAGAGCTGTGTGTGGCCACGCAGTCATGGGTCATCGGGCTGTAGGCAAGGGGCTGAGAACACAACCCTGAGGGGCTCCTGTGCTCAGCATCAGAGGTGAGGAGGAGACACCACCCATCTTCACAACCTGAGGTCTGTAAGTCCAGTATCCAATTGCAGACTAAAGATGTTCCTGAGCGTTCCGATTAGCTTCATGGGAACATGAACATGAATGCTGATCTATAATCAACAAAGAGCAGCAGTATGTGTGTTCTCCTAATCTAGGTGCTAGAGGGCACCTACCACCTACCTTGATGTGCAGCATCAGGGAGATGGCGTCATCCGTGGACCTGTTAAACCAATGTGCAAACTGGAGTGGGTCCAGTGACTTGGAAAGGGAGGAGCAGTTATATGTTTTTGTAGCGCCTCTCAAATGGGTGTCTAGGATGAGAGGTGGCTAACCTGAGTTCTTTGAATCCTCAGAGAACTTGGGGTTCTTTCAGCGCAGTCAATATAATTAACAGTATGTGCATGTAGACATTCACCATTTACATTAATATATTTTTTCATTACAAATGACTCCTCAATCCTGAATTTTCATTCTCTACCATACACTTACTGTGATTGAAAGTCTCTGAAAATACTTTCCCCTCATTAAAACACTTAAAACCTTCAGACCTAACCCATCAGTGGGTAGTATTCCTCTAAAATATCCACAGTATTCTATAACCACACCACTTTAAAAAAGAAATAAGAAAAGTTTACTTCCCAGTAAATTAGAAATAACAAATAAACATTCCTTTCAGGATTTTCAAACAAATACAGGTTCAACAAACATTTGGCTTGGCATGAGTACTACTAAATATATTCTATGGGCCCAATAACTAAAATTATAGCCGGCAACCAAAATAAATGGAAATTAGTCCAAACGTTGCAGGCCTGAACGCTGCTCGGGTAAGTTGCAGCCAAAAACGAACGGCCTCTTCACCACGAGGGCAAAAATAAAATAAGGTACCTGTTCAATGTTGTTGAGCCCCACACAGTCAAGGATGGCAGGAGCAGAACATGGACAGAGAAGATTCACGGGCTGGAGCGATGATTCCCGGAGCCCAAACACTGGCACCGACCCTCTCCCGGCAGCGCTGTCCGGATCTGTCGGATCTCCGTCGTCTCGTCAGGCTGGCAGGTTCCTCCGGCTTTGTTGCTTTAGCTTTCAGGCCGACAGAGTCGTAACAAAGTCCCGGCAAAGCAATTAGCTACTGGCTTAGTAGCTAACTCTGGCAAACTTTCTTCGTCGGATAAATTAACCTCTCGAACGAAGCAATTAGTCACTGGCTTAGTAGCTAACTCTGGCAAACTTTCTTCGTCGGATGATATATCCTCTCGAACGGATAGTCTATCATCGTTGCAACTTCTTAAAGGGTTCTGGTCGAACTCCTCCGATAGAAACAGCAACAGCCTCCAATTTCACTTGTAGTTTTGTCCCGAATTGGAGTCAAACGCCACGTAACCCTGCAGCACGCGTCCTTCTCTCTCCTCCAGTTCTCTCAGTTCTCTCTGCCGCACCTGCTCCTCCCGTGTCCACGCTCCACTTACGTCCTGGCACACCACATCCCTCAAATGTCATTGGCTCTTCACAACAGTCTTTACCCAATTAAATATATTTCACAACCTTATACACATGTCCTTTCTCTTACTTTAACACACATAATGAGCTATTCTTTTTTTTTTAGAAAAAACACTATAGCTCATCTCACACAATACTAAACATCATTAATGACATCATTCTCAGTGAGACATAAACATTACTCATCAATACCTTTTTTAACCTTTCAACTTAAACACCATTTATTAAACCATGAACTTATAACATGTTCTTAGAAATATATTTCAACTGGGTTACATTTTGACAAGCACTTCATGATGGTGAATGTCAGTGCCATGGGAATGTAGCTATTGGGGCGGGTGATGGAGGATTTCTTTGGGGACAGGGCCTACGGTGGTCCTTTTGAGGCATGTGAAGACTGTGGCCTGCTTAAGGGAGAGGCTAAACATGGACCTCTGCTAGCTGGTTTGCACATGCCCTGAGGACTCTCCCAGGGGTGCCATCTGATCCAGGTGACTTCTGTGGGTTAACACTTTGTAAAAGTTCTCATGTCTGCCGTTGACACGGTCAAAATATAACCACTGTGATCCTCTTCTAGCCTCCAGCAGGGATGGTGTTGTTAGCTTCAAACTGTGCATAGAAGGTGTTGAGGTCCTTGGGCAGGAAAGATCCAGTATAGTTGGAACTGCAGTTTCTCCCTACCACAGCCAGTGATAGTTCGTAGTCCACTCCACAGCTGCCTGGTGTTAGAGCTGCTGCAGTCTAATCCCAGTTTATCCCTGTAGCTCTTTGCATCCCTGATGGCTCGCCATAGATCACATTGAGACTTTTCCAGTGCATCTGAGACCCCAGACTCAAATGCAGATCTGCATGCAAAGAGCTTGGCATGCACATTACTGTTGATCCAGGGCTTCTGATCTGACAATGTTCTGATGGTGATCCTTGGAATGATGTTTTCTTTACAGCAGGAGCTGTAGGATGAAATGGTGTCAGTGTATGCATTGATGTCTGTAGTGGAATATAAATATCATTGTCTATGACATTGTTTCTGATCTTTAGTACTGGCCATGATCCTTTTTTTACATCTGGGATACCTGCAAGATTTGATCCCCAAGTGCCCCATCTACCGTATTGGCCCAAATATAGGATGATATCTTATTCTAGAAATCATATTCTCAAAAACAGGGGTAGTCTTATAATCGAGGTGTAGACTTTTCAGTTGTAGTTACACACCTGCGCCACTAGATGGAGCCGCACTGAAGTAATCAGTAAGAATGGAGCATCACAGTGGACACAAGGAGTAGATTTGATGTTTATTAACATAATAAACAGCAGTTTATTAAATACTACTATACCTTGATCTTCAATAACATGGAAACCTGACACATACCTGTACTTTAAATATAGTACCATACTTCCTAAAAAGATGGAATCATTAAAATGTTTAACAATACAGCAGAATGTTATCTCTAAGTGAGTTTTTTTTACAATGATTGTACAATAAGAAGTTGTTTGATGAATAAACTTTTGTCTTCCACATGCTTTTATTTTCCCAAAACATAAGAATCTCTGTATCGTTTCATACTTATTATTTACTAACAGTTCAATATTGGGGCTGCAGAAACAATGTTTTACAGTTGCATGTTCTGAATTTTAACCTCTGTTTTTGACAAATACTGCAATTCCACCGCCTTTTTCTTTTTCTGCACTTCTTCATATCTCTATCCCACCTTATTGTCTGAAATTCAAGGAGACAGATGCTGGAGTCTGGAGTTTGTTCAATTCAATTCAATTCAATTTTATTTATATAGCGTCTGTTACAATGACAATTGTCTCTAGGCGCTTTACAGAGACCCAGAGCATGACCCCCGAGCAAATACCCCCTCAGGGTGCTCAAGAACTTTTACAGCTGCACTATCGAGAGCATCCTGTGTGGGAGCATCACCACATGGATGGGGAGCTGCACCAAACAGGACTTCTTGGCCCTGAAGAGGGTGGTCCATTCAGCAGAGCGGACCATCAGAACCACCCTCCCAAACCTGCAGGACATTTATACTAAACGCTGCAGGACCAGGGCCCTGAAGATCCTCAACCAGCCCAGCCACCCCGGACACTATCTTTTTTCCCCTCTGCCATCAGGCCGGCGTCTCCGCTGCCTGAGAACCAGGACTGAGCGGATGAGGAAGAGCTTCTTCCCTCAGGCCATCCGCCTGCTGAACTGTGACCACTACTCACAATAAACAAAATATTGAACAGTTCTCAGCTCTGTTTTATTTGAACTTCATAGTTTTTCTCATCTCCTGCACTGTGTGTTTATTTATTATTTATTACTTATTTAAACTTAATTCTTTTTTTCCCCCTCCTGTTTCTTCTAAAAAGAAAGCGTTTGCCCTGTGGGTACAATAACAAATTTTACTACGCAATGTACAAAGTATAATTGTGTACGTAACAAATAAAGATCTTGAATCTTGAAAAAAAAAAAAAAAAAAAAAAAAAAAAAATATATCATCAACTAAGATTATATAATTAAATCCAATCAATGATAATGGCAGGTAAAAAACTCCCACGTAGGGAGAAAAAAAAAACCTTTATACCAAACAGTGGCAAGGAAAAACTCCACTTTAAGAGGAAGAAACCTTGAGCAGGACCTGGCTCATATGGGGGGACCTTCCTGCCGAAGGCCAGCCGGGTAGAGAAAGAAAAGAGGGGAGACAGGACAGAGAGAGGACGTAGTACAGAAAAAGTAAAAAATAATAATAAAGAAGTAGTGGAATTGTTGTAGGGTGAATGCAAGCGGGCTATGGAGGGCCCTTGGGCGTGTGGTCAGCGTAATGAGCCATGATAGGCTCTTGAGTATCAGTAATGTGCGGGTGGGGTGTAGGTGAGGTGTGTGCGAGAAAAGGGGGAGGAGGAGGGGGTTTGGGTTTAAGAAAAGAGAAGGGTAGGATTTCAAACAAAAGGATGCGATATATAAATATAAACAGATGGAGGTAGCAGCACTGGGATGAGATGGCCAGAGGACCAGGTCGCCGATCACCACGCCAGTCGGCACCCAAACACAAGTGGAGGAGAACCCCGGGATGGACAGAGGATGGAACTGCAAGTCAGCATGAAACCCAGGAAACTCTGGCCTGCAAATACACAAAGAGAAAAGGGGGCAGAAACAGCACAACAAACACAGCAAAGCAAAGAAAATGGAGCACAGTTTCAGTAACAGGGTGCTCCCAAATAATTATAAAAATGAGCTGGAGGAGGAGGGAGGGAGGAAGAAAGGGAAGAAAAAGGAGAAGAGCAGTGGAGACACCACTCAGCAGATCATGTTGGTGTCCCCCTGTAGCGTAGGCCTATAGCAGCATAACTATGACGAAGCTGTGATTAAGACGAGCTACTCAAGTCTTACTACTACAACTATAGTTATAACTATTAGCCCCTACACACTATAGTTTAGACTAACTGTAGGCTTTACTGAACAGAAATGTTTTCAATTTAGTTTTAAAAATGGAGATAGTATCAGCCTCCTTAACCCAAACTGGTAGCTGGTTCCATAAAAAAGGTGCCTGGTAGCAGAAGGCCCGTCCTCCAAACCTACTTTTAGATATTCTAGGAACGACGAGTAATCCTGCACTCTGAGAGAGGAGAGCTCTATTAGGAGCATAACATGCTATCAAGTCTTGTAAATAGCGCGGAGCTAGGCCATTAAGGGCCTTATATGTGAGAAGCAGAATTTTAAACTCAATTCTAAATTTCACGGGAAGCCAATGGAGGGAGGCTAACACGGAAGAGATGTGATCTCGCTTGCGGATTCCTGTCAGCACCCTCGCTGCTGCGTTCTGGATCAATTGAAGGCTATTTAGCGAGCTTTTCGGACATCCTGCTAACAACGCATTACAGTAATCCAGTCTAGAGCTAACAAACGTGTGGATTAATTTTTTCGGCATCACCCTGGGAGAGGATGTTCCTAATCTTGGCAATATTTCGGAGATGAAAAAAGGCAGTCTTGCAAACCTGATTAATATGCTGCTTAATTGACATATCCTGATCAAAAATAACTCCAAGGTTTTTCACAACTGTGCTGGAAGCCAGCGTAAATCCAGTCAATCCATTCCTCAGGTGTTTGGGACCAAAGACAATAACCTCTGTTTTATCCGAGTTTAGAAGCAAAAAGTTAGAGGACATCCAGGACTTAATGTCATTAAGACACCCTTGAAGTTTAGCCAAAGGTTTTGTTTCCTCTGGTTTCATAGATAAGTACAGCTGCGTATCATCAGCGTAGCAATGAAAGTTTATGCCATGGCTCTGGATAATTTTTCCCAAGGGCAGCATGTATAAAGTGAAAAGGATTGGTCCCAGAACTGAACCCTGTGGGACGCCATAGCAGACCCTAGTCCGTGTAGAAGAAACGTCACTAACATGGACGAACTGGAACCTGTCAGATAGGTATGACTTAAACCAGTCTAATGCTGTCCCTTTAATTCCAACAGTGTGCTCTAATCTGTGCAGCAAAAGGCCGTGATCAACGGTATCAAATGCAGCACTGAGGTCCAGCAGAACAAGGACAGAAACTAATCCATTGTCTGAGGCCACGAGGAGGTCTTTGGAGACTCTAATCAGTGCAGTTTCTGTGCTATGATGAGTTCTAAACCCTGACTGAAAGACCTCAAATAGATCATTTCTATGCAGGTGTTCTCCTAACTGGCTAGCAACTATTTTTTCCAGAATTTTAGAGATAAATGGAAGGTTGGATATTGGTCTATAGTTTGCCAAGATGTCCGGGTCAAGGGATGGTTTCTTGAGCAAAGGTTTAATGACTGCAACTTTAAAAACCTGTAGCACATATCCTAATTGTAGAGATAGGTTAATCTGATCCAAAATTGATATACCAATAGAGGATATAACATCCTTGAACAGTCGAGTTGGGATGGGATCCAACAGGCATGTAGATGGTTTAGCTTTACTGATAGTTGAGGTCAACTCAGAGAGGCCCACATGAGAAAAACAGTCCAGAGTCAAATCAGAAACGGAAGAAATCAACGAAGCTGCAGGGATGTCCACAGCCGCCGACAGCTGGGCCTGGCCGATCTCATCTCTAATTTTGATTATTTTCCCACTAAAAAAGCTCATAAAGTTGTTCCTGGAATATGTCTGGAATATGTTGAAAGAAGCTAGATTGCATTGTAAAAACTTAATATTTGTCCTCGTCAGTGTTTCAAGCTTGTTCATCTTGTTAAAGAGTGATCTCAGATTCCTATTATGAAGGTGGGAAGAGCTGGTTTAAACCTCCTTCTTGCCTCTCTCCACTTTTCTCCCACTCTATAACTGCAAAATCTCCTGTTCAACTCGTGGAGGATTTGATGTCTCAGTTTGAGTATAATTTGTGAAGACAAGTTTTCTGAGGCTAAATAGTCTCTCCTGGGGGACTCGATCGAGTGGCTGCATTATAGCTGAGAAAAATTTTCCTTATCAGTGCAAATCCATTAAGAGAGTCTACTCCTTGTGTTCCTGATTTGAAATAATATGCGACTATATACAGTGAAGAAAATAAGTATTTGATCCCCCACTGATTTTGGCAGTTGTCATACTAAGAAATAAATGAACAGTCTCAGATTTTTTATGGCAGCTTTATTTTAACAGTTATAGAAAGAATATTAAAAAAAAAGAGAAAATTACATGAAATGAAAAAAAGATTTATTTGCAAGTCATTGAGGGAAATAAATATTTGATCCCCGACCAACCTTGACCAGCGTTGGCTCCCACAGACCACTGGCATACTCCTAATCTCACTGAAGTAATTACCTGCATGAGAGACACCTGTTCCAAATAGTCACCTGTATAAAAAGCCATCTGCCCACAGACTCAGTATTACTCCACCATCTCCACCATGGGCAAGACTAAAGAGCTGTCAAAAGATGTCAGGGACAAAGTTGTTGAAACTCCACAAGGCTGGAATGGGCTACAAAACCATAAGTAAGAAGCTGAATGAGAAGGTGACAACTGATGGTGCAATTATTTGGAAGTGGAAGAAGAACAACATGACTGTTAATCAACCTAGGCTGGGCGCTCCATGGAAGATATCACCTCGTGGGGTCTCAAGGATCATGAGAAGGTTAGAGATCAGCCGAGAACTACACGGGAGGAGCTGGTTAATGATCTCAAGGCAGCTGGGACCACAGTCACCAAGAAAACTATTGGTAATACACTGAGACGCAATGGTTTAAAATCCTGCAGTGGTCCAAGGTCCCTCTGCTCCAGAAGGCTCACGTCCAGGCCCGACTCAGGTTTGCCAACGAACATATTAATGACTCAGAAAGAGACTGGGTGAAGGTGCTGTGGTCAGATGAGACTAAAATTGAGCTCTTTGGCCTCAACTCAACTCGACGTGTTTGGAGGAAGAGAAATGCTGAATATTACCCCAAAAACACCATCCCTACTGTCAAGCATGGCAGTGGAAGCCTTATGCTTTGGGGGTGTGTGTCTTCTAAGGGGACAGGTCGACTTCACCGCATCGATGGGAAGATGAACGGGGCCATGCACAGCAAAATCTTGAGTAAAAAACCTCCTTGCCTGTGCAAGGACAGTAGTGCCTCCATAAGAAGCACATCAAGGTCATGGAATGGCCTAGCCAGTCTCCTGACCTTAATCCTATTAAAAATCTATGGAGAGAGCTAAAGCTGCGAGTTTCCAAGCGCAAGCCTCAAAACCTTCAGAATTTGGAGATGATCTGCAGAGAACATTATTAATTCAGTCTGTAAAAAACAAATTCTGGACTGTAACAAAACTTTCAAGCCCCTTTGTTTAGCGCAGTTGTATGGTTCCTCCATTTTACATCAGATCCTGCTCACATGCATTTACTGTGATGCTCCATTTGCTTACTGTTTACTTAGGTCTGGGCTCTATCTAGTGGCACAGATGTGTAATGACGATAGAAATGTCTAGACCTCGATTATAAGCCAACAGACACTTTTGAGAATAAGAACAAAATATCTTCCTATTTTCAGGCCAATACGGTACATCATTTCTTACACTGTAAATAAATGACACTCACTGTAGGAAGGGAATGGGAAGGGCAGAATTTACATATAAATAAATTAACATGCTTTTATGATGTACTCTGACTATAAGCTTCCCCTGTTTGAAAGACCAGAAATCTCCACTGGAGGAGATAGTGTTCAGTTTGACCATAGAAATCTCACAGATACGAGCCAGGGCATCATCAAATTAATTCAATCCCGTAGTGCAAGGGACTCGCAGCTTCTTTACAATGACATCCACAGTTTCTGCTGCCACCATTAAACAACCAGACTTGTTCTATAAGCCTGTGTATTTTGTGGTAGCATTTCTGTATTTTGTTTCTGGTTTTCACAGTAACCACCTGTTAACATATGTACATGAAACAAGGTTCAACATGTGTGATGCATATCTCTGATGTAGCAGCAAAATATTCACAACATCACTATCATGATTATCATTACCAACACTGTGTGACATTGTTAAGATGTCATTAATGTTTGTAAAAGTGACCTCATCCTTGTCAGACTCAGAGACATCCTCCTCAGCTGTCTTGAAGAAATGATAAAATAAGAAAGTCATGAAATTAAAGCCATTTTCCATGACAGTCAACGTGGTATTGCGGGATATGCTAAAGGATGAGTGAATGTTGCCCAGCTTAGATGCAATACTATCATGAGTATGATGATCGTTGAACCTCCTTCATCCCAGTGATGCTTTCTGTTGTCCTTGCTGTGTAGTTTTATCCAATGTGCAGTTACGCCAAGGTAGATTTTATTGTGGTATGTGCAGTCTCAATGTCTGCTTATTTTGTAGAAAATGAGAGGTGCTTCATGAGATGCTGTTTGAGATCGCTTAACGTTCAGCTGATGTGTTACATTGTTGAAAATGTGACTATGACTGGTTTTGAATATGTTTTAGAGAGGCAGTTGTGCCCTTTTCTAACTGAAACTGTATACTATCAAAGGTTCTTTTACCAGAATGTAGTTCTGGGCAATTGCTGCCCACTTTCAACCCCTGCTCATATGAGTGGCAGAAAGGAAGACCTTGAAGAAACTACAATCCATCACACAATGGACCTTATTCAGTGGTAGACTGCTAGACTGCTGAACAGATAAGCTGAGGAAGTCTTTTGTTGCTCATGCTATAACCCATTGCAGCTCCTCTTATCTTATGCTATGAGCAATTTATCATGTTCACTGCTTACATTCTGTCTGTGACTGTTACTTGCTGAATTACCCTCATATGCGCAACATTTCTCTTTTTGGACTGTTTGGTATGTACATTTATATATACATTTGACTGTCATCTGTACACTGACACTGCCTTGTACATACTTAATTTTTAACTTTTCCTGCATCAATACATGCATCAGCCAATCAGGTTGAGCCTATATGGCTAGAGCTAGCCAATGAACTCGCACACAGAGGTGAGACTAATTCATTTGTGTAGTGAGCAGGAACAAATTTGATTGGTTGTTTTTGGTATGATGAAGAAACAACAATCTGGAACAAGTAATAAAGTCAACAACGTATTTACCTGTCTCCTTTAAAATGTGTAATGTGTATAGACAGCATACCAGTAAGGTGGTTCTTGAGTGGTTCCTGGCATATGTTGTTGTTGATGTTGCATTGCCATTCTGTTTTATATTTCCTTTTTTACAAACTTTTTCAGCTTTCCCCACTTGCGAACCCCTTACACAGTTCACTTGCTCCAATGGACGATGCATCAGTGTCAAGTGGCACTGTGATTCAGGTAACAACAATTTTTCAACATGTTTATGAAATGAATGTTTGCTTGTAAACAAATGTTCCCTGAATTTAAATTTACAAGTTTCAGCTATCATGTTTGAGTGTTTGTGCACATGCAGATGACGACTGTGGTGATGGCAGTGATGAAATGGGCTGCATCCAGACCTGTTCTAACAGTCAGTTCCAGTGCACCAGTGGACGGTGTATCCCAAACCACTGGACCTGTGACGGTGACAATGACTGTGGTGATTTCAGTGATGAAAGCGCAACTTGCAGAGGTGGATCTGCATGTAAGAATGTTTGTGTTACTTTTTAAAATGCTGTGAACTGTAAATACTTTGAGTCAAAAGCAAGATTAAACTTGCATTAACCAGCATTAACTGATCTTTTTTCAATACTCATGTTTGATACAGAATTGACAATTGTATGCAGAGCTGTCTAGAAGCTCAATTTTTCAGCACTTAGAAGTCAATTAGTAGTATGCAATAACTTCATTTACAATGCCAATTCTTTTTTTTTTCCTTTTGTGCTTAGGTGTTGCAGTTGCATATTTAATAGTTGATTATCAAGTGCCAAAAGCTTATCTAGTCTCTTTGGGAAATTTTTATCATCAGGATTTGAATAATTTAATCTAATTATCAGAGAGAGTTAATTCAAGGTCCTTGAAAACTCACAGCTCACTTGCTTGTTACATGAATGTGTAGGTTCAATTCATCAAATAATACTTTGACAGAAACTGATTTATTGTGTTGCGTGAGACTTAGCTTTGCTTTTGTTATTGGAGGGAAAAAAAATCTTTCAACAGTAAGAATTTTTCATTACATTTCTTAAATCATATCAGTATGACATGAGTTCTTGGTGGTACATTGGTTTTTAATATGTAGGTTTTTTCCCTCTTTTATTTATTTATTTTTTATTTTTTGCACTATTCTGAGAACATGTTATATATTCCAAGCTGCCCTTTGGGTTCCTTAATATCCTGCACCAGTGATTCCAAGACTTGCCGTGTAAAATAAACCAGATAAGAGTCCCGCCATACCACTTTCTTTTATGTGCAATGAGCCACCCCACACCACCCACCACCATGGCTTAAAGTAAAAAAAAATCCTGAGCCTAAACTTTTTACTGGTGGTGCAGTGGATCCAATGCAAACACATTATTGCTAACCTTTTTGGCATCGTGTTTGGTAATATACAAGATGGCCTACAATTTAGATGTGAATTTTAAAAGTAAAGGTTATGAAGTTATAAGTTAAAACATGTGAAACTCAGTCAAGCCAATTAATCTGATTCATTTAGCAACTATTTCATTCAATTAAGGGCAATTTGTACAAAAAATAAAAAAATAAAAAAAACAAATTACAACTTTTCCATAATTTTTGTTTAAAAAAAATGGCAAATTAGGGTGAGGGAAATACATTCCATTGGGTCTTGACTCATCTCCTCTTTAACATATTTGCAGTGGCAGTTATTAGATGGTATTACTCTGGATGGATCATCATTAAAAAAGCAAACCATTACATTCAGTATTTTTCCATGTTTTGGGTGGTTGCTTCATCAACATTCAAAGAAAACATCCATTCTTGGAGCTAATCAGACAGACATTTCCTGAATCCGGAGCTATGTCACGAGTGTTCATATAACTTGCCCGCTCAGTGGAAACGGACAATTTTTTAAAGCGTTTTTTATTAACCGCTACTTTTTCTACACAGATCAATGAGCGGGTGAGCGATTGTTAATGAGTCGCGTTCTGCCTTGAACGAGCACACGAGTATTTTTTTCAAGTCGGAAATACAATCAGTCATCGGGGCCACTACGCTCTGACTGCTGCTCCGGTAAAAGGCTTGTTGTTTGTCAGAGCCCGCGGACAGCTGCTTTATGGTTTATGCTCCTTTGTGATAGTGAAGAGCTTTTTTTTTTTTGCTGCTAGTTGCATAGACTAGCTTCTTGGAGCACAACATACAAAATCAGGTACCAGGCTTCCTTAGCTTCTGGCACCAGCTCCCAAACTAAATACTTTAAGCCCTGCACTACTCTTCCTGCAACACCATGACTTGTAATATTGCGACTAGAGCCAATAAACAAGACAGAAGCTGGAGACAACAGTGAAATAACTTTATTTTCGGGAACTCTTTACTTTCGCAGCTTCCAAATGCCCTGAACCCAAAGATAAATAGATATTTTTAACAGTGAAATATGTATTTGAAAAATATTTGCCTTCTGTTTTGCTTTTGGCTGTTATTGAATGCTGTTGATCTATGAAGCATCAGTTGCTGAATTTCTTATGTTTCAGTGCTGCCATCTGTGATTGAGTGCAGCGGGGAAGAATTTCATTGTGTCACAGATGGAACCTGCATCCCAGAACGTTGGAGATGTGATGGAGACAAAGACTGTGAGGATGGGAGTGATGAGAAAGACTGTGAGGGCACCAAAAAGATGTGTGACCCCAAGGCCAAGTTTACCTGCAAAGATACAGGTAGTAAATACTGAAAGTATTTTGTCTACACCTACTACACCTGGTTTTGCGTCGTAAGATTTTAAAGATGGTTAGTTTTTACTTTTGCAGGAAATTTTGCGGTGTTGCAATTAAACAAAAGTTGAAAGAAGCTGAAGGATAGGCTTATCATTTCTGATTCACCAAAACTCCTTTCATGCATCAGTCCTACTACATGTCCACTCAATTCCTACCAATCTCATCCTGCCATTTCTCTTTCCAGAATTCACAATTAATAAATGCATTGTTGGGTTTGGTCACTTTTCAAACTGCATTTCAAGAGGCTGCTCAGAAACCTAGTCTGAGTGCTCATCAATTAGCACCCAGGGACCACCAAATAAGGAGGTGAAAAGGTTCAGGCCAACATGTGATTAAAATGATCTACACACCTTTGGGTAAATATCACAATCTCACAAATCCACCTGAAGAGGCGATACTGGCAAGCATTCCGCTTTGGAAATACTCCTGGTGAGATCTGAGGAAGATGATTTTGGATGCAAATAAATAAATAAATAAACATTCCACTATTTAAGCCAAACTGAGAAAGTCAGAGATTGGGATGGTTTGGACATATGCAGAGGAGGGATAGTATATATTATATATATATATATATATATATATATATATATATATATTGGTAGAAGGATGGTGATGAGGATGGAACTGCCAGGTAGAAGACCTAGAAGAAGGCTCTTCAACTCCAGTTCTCAAGGGTTGCTGTCCTGCATGTCTCAGATGTTTCCCTGCTTCAGCGCACCTGACTGAAATGAATGGATCAACAGACTGTGTGCAGACCTTAATGACAAGCTGATGGTGATCCATTCATTTAAATCAGCTGTTTTCTGGCAGGAAAAGATAAAATAAGATAAGATAAGATAAGATAAGACGTTATTTGTCCCACAGTGGAGAAATTGCATCGAAGAAAACATCTAAGACATGCAGGGCAGCAGCCCTCAAGGACTGGAGTTGTCCAGCCCTGGCCTAAAGAAAGAACAAAGAAGAGATGTATGGATGTAGTGAAAGACAACATGATGTTAGCTGATGTAAGAGAAGATGATGAAGAGGATAGGCTTAGATGGAGGCAGATGACTTCGTGATGGCGACCCCTGAAGAGAACAGCCAAAGAAAAAGAAAAAGACTATTTCAGCAAAACTCTGCTGCAGATAATTGCATTGGTCTCTTTTATCTGAAAAAAACCTCAATCAGGAATCCACCACAGCTTCATGACACCATTGGTTGCGCTTTCTAATGACCCAAGATGTTGTGGTGGAGTCTGTCAGCAGATCGGGTATATTTAAGTCCTATCAAGAGCATTTTAAACCCAATCAGAACCTTATACATGCGAAATGCCAATTTATTAAGCTTAATTTGTTACATTTCAAATTTATTCTCATGTTTTAAAAGCATGTTTAAAAGTATCAGCATATTATGAGAATAACAGTCCATATGAGGCATAAACATTGTAAAGTTCGAGAATCAAAGCAGTATTTATATGGTTCCTCATTTGCACAAGCGCTACACATGATCGGAGGCCGGAGTAATTTTGTTCATAGCTACGAACAATTCTGAAATACTGATGCTCTCATGAATGGCAGAACACAATAAATTTTCGTTCTGCTCACACTTTATGCAAAAATTAATTCTGCTCATGTTTCATGAATGAAGCCCAATGTGTGTGGCCCGAAGCTGAAGAAAGTCCCTCACTTTGTAAGTCATTTTGGATAAAATCATCTTGCTAATTGCCAGTTTGCCAACTGCTGAAATGTAAATCTAAATTAATAAAAAATTCAAATTCCAGTTTTCTTCCAGAGATTTGTGCTCAACTTAGTTTGGATTTGGTTTAGAATCTCACTTTGCAGGACAAGTATAACTGAGATTAACGCTGTCCTTTATTAGAGGAACTTTTAAATTCAGGTTACAGAGATGCACACATAGGATAGATACATTAATTATTACAGAAACTAAGAGTGCAATACAGAATTCTAATATTCCCAGCTATATGACACAACTCATTTGGGTTTGTACAGATGTGATTAAAAAATAAAATAAAGATGCATGCTTCCACTACCCTGAGTGTGATATAAAAATGATCAAACACAATGATGGATTTCAAATATGAATTAGATATGACTCTAAACATTTAAACCTTAGCCTAAAAAGATATCAATCTCATTAATCATGTGACAAAATAATTTTCCTTGCTTCCAAATAAATATATCAACAAACTAAGAACCGTTTTCTTTTCACTCTTTTGCTCAGCTCTTTCAAGTGGCAGAAATCTCAGTTGTTTCATTAACTTTTTTAGTTTTGTTCTGCCGTGGTAATTTAACGTGACAAATGGTTCCCTAGATTATGGGCTTTCTCTCCAGTGCAGGACTGGATGTTCAACTACTTTCCATTGTTGAGCGCTGGCAATGTTATTCAAAAAATAATGTGGCAAACAATCAAAATCTGACAGTTTGAAGCATCCATGTTCCCTTAATCTACCATCTACGTTCTTCAAAAAATTAAAGAAGAAAGTCGAAAGAGATTCAGTTGTTTTGTTGCTTATCCAATTAGACTTTTATCAAGAATGGGAAGGTATGCTGCTTGGTGATTAATTGCTTTGACAATACAGTTGTTTATTATTCTGTTCCTGCTTTGTCACACTTCCCTGCACTGATGACAGTGTGATGCCTTTTCATGACAAACCTTTACCTGAAACTGTCCATCTAAACAGTTCTTTTGTATCAGGAAAATTACACCAGAACAACAGATTTGGTTTTGTTTTTTTGTTTTTCTTCGTAAACTGGTGTTAATGCAAAATTTTAGCTACATGTTCCTAAAACATAGGTGTAAAATTTATTAATACATATTTCCCAAATACCAAAATAGATTTCAGATTTATTTGGTTTTTTTGTAAATCCTACTCCTGCATGTAAAGTGAAGTAAATATGAGACTCGTAGTAATACACTAAATATGAAATTCAGGGGAAATATGGAATGTGAATATGAAATTGTCATAACCAAGACTAGAAAAGCACTCGGAGAGCGCAGACCTCCGCCAAGCACAACAGTTCTCCCATATAGCGATTTACAGATTGTGATAAAATCCGCATTCTGGATCAGATCCGGATCAGCCTTTGAAATTTGATAGAGGTTCCCATTGTCAATCCCTGAGTCAAATTTCATGAGTTTTCGGCAGTAATTATCGGAGATATTGAGAAACAAAATTTTAGCCCCATTGACTCCAATATTATTGAAAATTTGAAAGTAATCCACAATCCAGGATTTCTTTTGCATCACACCCAAAATGAAAACAGTTCTTCATTTCACATTTCTGACAACTCCTGAAAATTTAATCAATTTCATCTATGCATAACTTTTTGAGTTATCTTGTACACAGACAGACAGATAAACGCCGGCAAAAACATAACCTCCTTGGCAGAGGTAATTACTTACCTTCTTACTGAGCAACAAAGCTTGATTGTTTGCTTAAAGCTGAATATTTCTGTGACTCCACTTTCATTTGTATTTTACAACAGAAAGGCCTTACCTTTTATTAGTGCAACTGGCATCAGAATATTTATTAAGAACATAAATGGTGAAATATCACAAGTGTCATAGGGCAACATTGTCATTGGGAAAGGAAATGAGATGAAACCAAACATGTATACCAAAGACATACCCGCAAGCGTAGCCACATTACATGCCACCAAGGATACAGTATTAAGGCTTGTGGTAACCAGGTGCCTGTGTGAAGAGGTCATTGACAACTTTGCTAAAAGATTTCACTTTATGCAGCTCTGGGAGACCTTTCAAAATGGAGGTTTTGTTAAAACTCTGGGTATGTGGAACCCTGAGCAAGAGTGCTCTGTTAAAGTAACTCATACTCAGAGTCTGTTACTATGGTAACTCACTGTGCAGACTAAATCTGGTCGAGAGTAATATTACTTCCACAAACCCCAAGTTCTCTTCCTCTTCATAAATCTGAAATGAGTTCAACTTCATCAGTCAATCGATATTATAACACACATTTGGAAGATATCTGAACAATAACGTGATGCATTTATGTCGGGAAAAAATGTCAAGGTTCCAGAAAGATAGTTAACTGTGGTCACGCCAACTATTATTTGTCAGCTATTATCATATTGGCCCAAATATAGGACAATATTTTATTCTAGAAATTATATTCTCAAAAATGGTATTGTATTATAATCGAGGTCTTAACTTCTCTATTGTAATTACACATCTGCACTGCTAGATGGAGCCCCACTGAAGTAACCAGTAAGCTAATGGAGCATCACAGTGAACGCATGCCAGCTGGATCTGATGTTAAATGAGAAACCATGCAACCGACTCGAGCAAAGGGGTTAGAAAGTTTTGTTGCAGTCCAGAATTTATTTTTTTACAGATTGAATTGTTAATGTTGTTCTTGAAACCGAATAAAACTCGACTTTGATGGTTATTGACATTATTGACATTGCAGTTATTGACATTAATGCAGTTATTGAACTACATGGTTGTTCTTTATTCACTGAGTTATATTCTCAGATTTTAAGAGAATAAAGTTTATTAAATAGTACTATACCTTGATATTCAATAACACGGAAACCTGATACGTACTTGTACCTTAAGTATGGTACCATACTTCCTAAAAAAGATGAAATCATTAAAATGTGTGACAATACAACAGAATAGTATATCTGCGTGATTTTTTCGATAGTATTTGTACAATAAAAAGTTTTTTTTTATGAATACCCTTATTGTCTTTAACATATTTTTATTTTCCCAAAATGATATTTGAAAAATAGGAGTCCTCTTGTAATCAGAGTTGTCCTATATTCGGGCCAATACGGAATTTGTTCTATGCTATATTCTGTTATATTATATTAAATTATTCTATACTATATACTTCCATACTATACACTGCCTTATGTTATTACACTTCACTTATGTTATTTTGGCATTCATTGTAATGAATTAAGCACGCCACTGGGTTGGTGCAGGTTAATATGCTCAGAATCAGAATCCACTTTATTGCCAAGTACGATTTTACACATATGAGGAATTTGTTGTGGCGATGATGGTGCATGCAATTAAGGGAAAAATATAACAAACAATGTAGACTAGAAATATTGCAATATAAATATATATACACAAACTGTTTTTTGCATTAAGGGCAGAGTGACCAAGAGTGATGTGCCATGAAAATGTGCAAATGAACAGGTAGTGCAGACTGAGCGTTAATGTAATGCATAGTGTTCTGAGTTCTGTCAATGTGACAGTAGTGTCAGAGTCAACTCATTCACTATTTAATGGATCGACATGGGGAATCTTCTGTCTTTCTTTTTCATGAAGTTCCACATTTAGCAAATAACCAAAGTGTAAAACATTTGTCGTAACCAGAGGGAAATAAATTCCACAGCATGTGGTCACAAATACTAAAAAGTACCAATGGAAGTGTCCACTTCCACAGATTAACTTTTAAAACTAAGTTGACATACAAACACAGCACACCCAACTCATTTCAGTGTTGACCAAAGCAGTCCACCAAGAGAAAGGTAGGTAAGTGTACTTACAAAACAAGCTGACCTGTTAATATTCAGAATATTCACAAACCGAAGAAGCTGTATAGTTTAAACATTTAAAATGGTACTCTAGCCCATATGAAAAAAGAAAGTAGTCTGTTCCCTAATCAGTGTTTTGTTGTAACTGTAATGAAATCAACTGACAGTTCTCCATTGCTGTATAACATTCACATTTGTCTTCCTCTACATCTGATTCTCCACAGGCAAGTGTATCACAAAGAGTTGGGTGTGTGATGGAGACATTGACTGTGAGGACCGGTCGGATGAAGAGTCATGTGAGTCCGCTGTGTGCATGCCGCCCAGATACCCTTGTGCCAACGACACTTCTGTCTGCTTAACACCTGATAAGATCTGCAACGGCAAAGTAGACTGTGCTGATCGCTCGGATGAAGGACCCATCTGTGGTAATATTTGACTCATCTCATTCTTTTACTTTTTGTTTTGTTGTGAATTACATAGTAAGCACTGAATATCTCACTTGACCACTGTGAATATGTTGACTGCTGTTACAACTCTGTTCTGGGAAGGTTGTCCAGTAAATTTTCAATCTTCAGAGGCCACTTTACAATTAATCTCAAAAGTGCTTGAGAATTTTGGCTCTGCATGCAAATTAGCGATGTCAGCAGGCTAAGTGGGATCACTGATGCAATTCCTGTGTTTTGCAGCTTTGTAATGTTGAACCAGGTCCCCTTTTTTGATCCTATGGGTTTTTTTTTGCATAAAAACTTAATAGAATCATCTGATCGTATTGAGTCCTAGTATTTGTCAAATACAACCGCAGATGAATCATGACGTGTAACTATTTTCACACTTACTTATTCAACAAAAAGGAAAAAAAAGTACCCCTGTGATTCAATAGGTTGACCTTTAACAGCAATACCTTGAAGTATTTGTTTCCTGTGACTCCATCAGATAAATACATCAATGTATTTACAGATAGATAGATAGATAGATAGATAGATAGATAGATAGATACTTTATTCATCTCAAAGAGAAATTTGCAGTTCCAGCAGCTTGCGAGTACAATGGATGAAGACAAGACTACAGCAGGCTGGTCTGAAACAAAGCCTCATCATAGCTATGCTGCTATAGGTCTATGCTGCAGGGAGAGACCAACATGATCCACTGACTGGTGTCCTCAACTTTTTTCTTTCCACTTTTACCTTTTCTATTGAGCTGTATCCATAGTTACTTTTTTAATCTCATATCACTTCTGTAAAATGACAATAAAAGGATTTCTATTGATTTAGATTTCCAGTAAATGACCATATTTGCCCAAATATAGGACAACTCTGATTATAAGATGACTGCTATTTTTCAAATATCATTTTGGGAAAATAAAAATATGATGAAGACAATAAGGTCATTCCTAAAATAACTCATTCTTTTACAATAACTATAGAAAAAAAGAGAGATAACAGTCTGCTTTATTGTTGAACATTTTATTGATTTCATCTTTTTTAGGAAGCATGGTACCATAAGGTAAGGTAGATGTCAGGTTTCCATATTATTTAAGATCAAGGTATAGTATTATTTAAGAAACTTTATTCTCTTAAAAACTGAGACTATGACTCAGTGAATAATATTCAACCACTTTGTACAATTGCTGTGAACTCATTGGCTGCCAGCCAGCTGAAGAGCCTGTTTACCTGTTTATGTGAACACTAAAGCTGCCATAATAAAGGATCGAGTATCTTCTATCCTCAGGGGGAAAAAAGTTTGATACTATCCCCTTCCGTTGCTCTGTAAACAGCAGTAAAATGCACTGCGCCATCTTTTCCTCTCAGTTGCAATTCCTGGAGGTTGGATCGGAGCACTGACCATGATGTTCATAACTCTGATATTTATTTTTGACGCTCTGCCTTGCAACCCCAGTGACACATATTAGACCCAATTGTCAACTATAGATGTCAATGGCAGTGAATGAGTGTTAATGATTTTAATGAATTCAACAACTGCATAACCATTAAGCTTGCAAGCATTCACTGTGATGGAAGAAAATAAAAATTAAAAGGGAGGGAAAGTTTGTAAAAGTGAAGAGACTATATGAATAAGAGTCAAAAGGTTGAAGAGAGAAAAAGCATAAAGAGGTCGAAGAGCTTTAAGAGAAGGACAAAGGACTCATCTAGCTTTTAATACCCGTGGAATATTAAATGAGCGTTTATGTAAATAAACGGGGTCTGACCAATGCAGTCCAATCAAGGGCAGGGATTTTTCCCGCGGATCCGCAGTACTGAATGCTGGGAGATGAAGTTTTGATCTTTTGTCTCCTTTCATACGGTGTCTGTAATCCACAATTTTTAAAACACATTTAAACAGTTACTAACCGTCAGGGTGGGTTAACAAAACATCACAAACACAAATATCAACAGTTATGTGACAAGATAATAACTTTTAACCTTTCATTCAGAAAATTGCCTTGTGGAAGAGAGAGCTTGGTTATGATGGCATGAATCTAAATACAAAAATCATTTCATGGCTTAACTTGACAGTCTTTCTTTTTATGTGTTCGTGTTTGTTATATTCTCTTGAGTTATAACATTTTAAGGCAATCAGTTGTAGTTGCTTGTCCTGTAAGAAAATTGATCTGGTTATATTGAACTTTTAGTCGTCTCCTCTCATCCTGGGGGGGGTTGTAGAAGATTTTCTGGGTGCTCTTATCCCACCACAGATAAGAGCCGTCTGATAGATACCAGACCTGAAGGGGCCTCTGTGCCTGGCCGTTCCACATTCCGACTTGTCATGAACCAGAGGTTTATAGTGGCAAAGTGGTTTTGGATTATGGTCGCATATCAAGGGGCTCGTCGATACAAAAAAACAAGGTGGCGCTATTGAGCCATTTTTATGTGCCCCATGCGCAGCACCCATAAAATACGTAAATTTCGCAGACAATGAATGCGTGTGCAAAATCTCGTGATTTTTCGAGTATGTTAAGGCGAGTCATTTCGGAGAATGATAATAAAAGTAATAATAATAATAATAATAATAATAATGATAAAAAACATTCGAAATACAATAGGGTCCTGGCACCCTCGGTGCTCGGGCCCTAATAATAATAATAATATTAATAAACATTCGAAATACAATAGGGTCCTCGCACCCTCGGTGCTCAGGCCCTAATAATAATAATAATAATAATAATAAACATTCGAAATACAATAGGGTCCTCGCACCCTCGGTGCTCAGGCCCTAATAATAATAATAATAATAATAATAATAACATTCGAAATACAATAGGGTCCTTGCACCCTCGGTGCTCAGGCCCTAATAATAATAATAATAATAATAAAACATTCGAAATACAATAGGGTTCTCGCACCCTCGGTGCTCGGGCCCTAATGAACTCATAATTTTTATTACTCATTATTACTTACAGTAAAATTCGTATTTATTCATTGAACCACACCCATCTTTCGGAAAGGCCTTAATAAGGTTTTATGATGATGCCTTTAGATCCTTCCGTTTGTATAGTGCAGATAAAGACATGGAAAAGTACTCAAAACAGCCACACACATGTTTATAAAGGAAAAATAATACCAGTTACACTCTTCTGAATGGTAAAAATAAACTAAACTTCTGTGGCACGGCATGTGAACATACTTTCCTTGAATATTTCATCTGATATTTCATCATGTGATGTTGAGAATGTTAAAAATGTCCCAGTGGATTCCCTCTGCATCTTCTCTCACACATTTAGCTGCTTAGAGCATGACAAATACTGGTTACTTGAGACTAAAGGAAAACTTAAAAAAGAAGAAAAAAAAAAAGAATCATCTTTACCAAAAATGGAAATGTGGAACGAGCTTAAGCCATTTAATATGTTAAAGTGAGCTGAGTAAACATCGAGGCTCATTTTCTAGAGCATCACTAACCAAGTCTCAGTGGGGATCTGCAGGACCCTCAAGCGGTACTTTGTCTAAAAAGAGGACTTTTGGCTGCTCTTCGACTATTAAGTTGCGTTTAGAGGGACCTCAAGGGCCTGCTTGATTTGTGTTCAGCAGGATTCACACCGTTGTTAACAAGGACACATTTTACATGATCTTTCATTGTGAGAAAGAAAGAAAAGAACTGCCCTATCTGGTTGTAAGAGAAATGCTATGCCACTTTCGCTTTTAACAGTTTTGTTTTCCATCTTGACCTGGCAGCTTATAACATGTACCAGATAAACAGGGAAAAAGGCAAAAAAATATGTGAAAGCTTTTGAAATTATCTGATTTTGTACGTAATGAGCCAGTAAAACAAGCCCGAATTATGATGCTCCCTCCACCATGATTAAATAATGTTGTTTTCATATTTGCAAGCAATAACCTGTTTTGTGCCATAGTGCTGGGAATTCTTCCCAAACATTTCTACTGTTTTGTCATCAGTCCACAAACACATGGAGAGCAGTGGCTTCCAGTGGCTTCAAGACTTTCATTATTACTTGTGGGTTCTTGTTTTAACCTACCTTACTGAGGATTCTGTGTCATGTCTTAGTAGTCATATAGGCTGTTGTCAACTTCTAGGAAGAGTTCTCACAATACTAAATTGTGTCTGTTTGTAGATAATTTCTCTAACTGTAAACTGGCTTTGTTTCCTTTTCTAGTCACGCAAATCATCTACTTTTAATTGTATATGTATGGTTTCCATGAGGTCTTAATTCTAAATTTTAAAAATCTAAATTCTAAGCCTGTAAAAGTCGTAAACTTGATGTTTAAGGTCTTAGGTAATGATAAACAGGTCTTAATTTTCTGATCTCCATATAACAATACCGCTAATGCTTGTGCCACCCAGCACTTTAGAATGTTTTTCTGTTGTTGTTGATGTTGTTGTTGTTTTTCTGTGGTGTTGTGGTTCCTTCTTTTGCCAACCCAAATACTGAATAATTCGCTGTATTATGACTGCTATGAGACCAACATGCAACAGCCAATCAGCTATTTTTCAGCTATGGGGGAAATGCAAGTTTAGCGACACCTGAAGAAAGAGATGGAAAGAAATGGAATTTAGGGTTTGGTTGAGGTCAGTTGCTAACAGCATATTTGAAAACTACGGCTTTTGCAAGAAAGTAACAGTGGTAACATTGGGTTTACGGGTGCTCGAGTATCATGCAAAAAGTGTGAAACATCTAACCGCTGTGAAAAGGTCTCCAGCAAAGGACAGCCATTAGCAAGTTCTACATTTTTTGTACTTGGTGGCTCCATTCTGCAGGGCTGTTTCTAGATTTATGGGGCCCCTATGCAAGATTCTTTTTTTAGGGGGCCCTTATTTTGTAGAACTCCAGTCTGATAACTGACTATATGGTAAATGGACTGCACTTATATACAGCTTTCTCCACACCATCAAGGTGCCCTCAAAGCGCTTTACAATGGCCTCTCATTCACCCATTGACACACACTCATACACCAGTGGGCGGCTGCTACCATGCAAGGTGCTGCCAGACCCACTGGGGGCAAGTTAGGGTTCAGTGTCTTACCCAAGGACAGTTGGAGCTGGGATCGAACTGATAAATGAACAACAAAGTTCATTTATGTTGCTAAACAAAATAGATCCTATGCACATATTATTTTATAATTGCAGTGATCTTTCACTAATACAGAAATTTGTTATGTGTTTTTTATTAAACATTATAATGTACAATGTCCCTTTAAAGTATGTACTCAATTCAGTTTTAAGAGGTTTATGCTTTTATTTACACATTGTACTTGTTAAAGTAATGAAACAAAGATAAATTAGTTATAGACACTCTGTGATACAGTAGGAATATCAGAGTTAACATCACACTTATTTTAAATTTGTAATTTGACGGTTCTCTTAAATGAAACAAAATATTACATCAAAAACCTAATTAAGCTGTAGGAATAGACAAAAGATTGTTCAAATTAGCAAACTGTATTGTCGCAACAAATATTAAAATAAATGTCAAAATCAGAGCAATAATCCACCGCCACAATAATCCAAAAATAATCAATTATAAACATAATATTTTTGGTCCCTTGATAAATAACTAGTGTTATTTATAAAGCAGTATAGCACACCTCTAATTAAAGTCCTTTGAAATACAAACTAAGATAAAAAAAAAAAAAAATCCTAATTAATCTGAAAGTAATGTTAAGTGGCAATTATCTGAGAGACAACTTCTAGCGGGCAGTGACATAGCAGATATTTGCACAACATCATCTCTCCCTGCTATAATCTGATGAAGCAGGTCTGGTGTCACTCAGTCTCATGGCAGGACAACAATTTTATTTTAGCAAACTTTCATAAAGCAAACACTATCTAAGGCTAGCTGAACTAATTACAAATTGTCAAACTTGCTAAAAGCACAAAGTTACACCTCCCCTCATCTATTACTGTGGTCAAGCCAGCTGTCATTCATACTTGCGTGTTCAAATTAGCTGCTCCTAAATTTTGTGTGCACTCCTGTTCTGATCTTTTCACATTGAGCTCATCAGTGGATGTGTCCAAAGTAAATTGGACAAACTGATTTTTTTGAACTCTTCCAACAAGAACGTGTAGAGAAAGTTATGGAGGTTCTCAGTGTGTTGCTGTGAAGAACTGTGGACTCCACACTTACCATAATGCAGTGTAGTCCAAAAAGTCCGTCTTCAGTA
Source organism: Hirundichthys speculiger (assembly GCA_018398805.1). Lineage (NCBI taxonomy): Eukaryota > Metazoa > Chordata > Actinopteri > Beloniformes > Exocoetidae > Hirundichthys > Hirundichthys speculiger. The sequence goes on along the minus strand of JAGFBZ010002621.1, from coordinate 70,576 downwards.
CTGTGTTCAATGTGTTTAAAGTACTGTATTCTGGATAAATTTACTTTGCAAGTAATTTTGCAATTTTGTATTTTCTTCTTTTTTTCTTTCATGTGTTTTTTTAAGTGTGTGTCTTGCTTGAGGTCTTAAATTTCTTTCTTAATGGCCTTAAAAAGCCTTAAATTTGACTTGGTGAAACCCTGGAGATATCTGTTTTTGCAAGGCATGGTTCACATAATCGAATGCTTCTTTTGAATAGCAAACTTAAGATGTTGTAAGTGAATGAGTGTATTTACTCACTCACTGTAGGCATAAACCACACTTCCAAACTCATTGTATCAACTGGACTCTAGTTGTGCAAACTACTGAGTCTAATTAACTTTTGTTGAAGTAATTAGTCTTTGGGTTCACTTACCTTTATTTCCAACACTGAAAATGTTTAGTGGTTATGTTCACTTAAAAGCATGAAAGATTAGTCATGTGCTTGTCTATTTTTCCGATTAAGATCAGAGAATATTTTATTGAAATTTAATGCTTAAAAGTAGTTAATTCCAAGGGGTTCACCTACTTATTCTTGACCCTGTTTTTTTTTTATAAATATGATAACCTTAACCCTCTTGGGACTCCAACACTCTGGTTTATAATTATTAAATAATTGCATTTTAAGCACTCCTAATGTCTTACCTATGATCTCTTAAATCATGCTAAGTACTGCCATCACTGAAAGATTACCACCAATAGTTTCCAGTGCTTGTGTTTGTATCCTGTCTTTGAACTATTTCCAAGAAATTCTGCCCTCTCTTCACCCCAGACATGTGTCTTGTAGCCAGAGGGGGCTGCAGTCACCAGTGCACTGTGGCACCAGGAAAAGGAGTTGTGTGTTCTTGTTCCCCTGGGCTTCACTTGGACTCAAGCAACAAGACATGTGAGGTGGTGGACTACTGCAGCCGTCACCTGAAGTGCAGCCAGGTGTGTGAGCAATACAAGACCACTGTGAAGTGCTCCTGTTATCCTGGATGGACACTCGACTCAGATGGAGACAGCTGTCACAGTACAGGTAACAGAATCTTGAAGTTCAGTGTTTGTTTTAGTGATCCCGTGGGCTGTTGGGATTGTACAGGCATGTGTCTGCAGAAAGACTGGATTTTGCCTGAGGCCTACTGTACACTGAAAATGATTGATTCTGAATTGCTATTGTTGCCGTGTTAGTCACTTAGTGAAAATGAGTTTCAGATATTATGATGAATGCAAGGTTGACAATAAAATATGAGTTACACAGCAGTCAAATTGCAAAAAGGAGGGAATTTTCTCTGAGCATCTCTCACTGCTAAAAATATGTGGAAGTTGTCTATCAGAATGGTAATGATGTTAGAGTGGGTGAAATCAATCATTTTAAAATATGAAGAGGCCCGCATATTGTGTGCTGAATAAAGGAAACCTTTTCTCCCAAACTAAAGAGCTTTGATTTATCCTTCAATTCTGCAGATTTGGACCCAATCTCTGATCTCATAATAAATACATTTCACCAAAGTAGCATCAAATGATGAATTCAAACTCTGCTTTGATGATTGTCATTAGTGTCATTACCACTTGATGGGAATGTTTGGAAACACTTGAAATAACAAAGTAATACACAGTGTTGGCTTGTTGCATTGAGATTTATGGACCTCATTATGGTTATAAACGTCTCTATTTCAACACAGGTTTGATGGTAGGTCTGCTCTAATCACATGTTACATTGAAAAAGGTAGTTTGTCTTAGACATATTTGGAATTTTCCAAGCATATATCTTCATTATTTTGCTTTTCATATCTCAGTAGTGAAAGATTTGTTGGTACATTTGTTTTTCTTTTTCTGGCTATTTTGGTAGAAACACTGGAGTACATCATTGAAGCAAGGACATTGCTTTAATTATATTGGTTTTGTCATGGTTTGCAGTGAGGATGAAGGATCCAAGAGCAGGAGATCTCAAAAACAAAGGGTTTATTAATTTATTAATTTATTTATGTCTGCATTTACATTCAAGTTAGTGCCATTGTCTAGCAAAACCGTCTAGTACAGGGGTGTCCAAACTCGGTCCTCGAGGGCCGCTGTCCTGCATGTCTTAGATGTTTCCCTGCTTCAGCACACCTGATTCAAATGAATGGGTCGTTAACAGACTTGTGCTGACCTGGATGACAAGCTGATGGCTATCCATCCATTAGAATCAGGTGTTCTGAACCTGGGAAAGATCTAAGACATGCAGGACAGCGGCCCTCGAGGACCGAGTTTGGACACCCCTGGTCTAGTATGTATATCCAATTTAATCTTATAGCATTTTTTTTTTTTTTTGTGGGAGTGTGAAGGGTGAATGTGTCCTTCACCAGTCCTCTCTGGCAGTAATTTCTAACATCTTTATTAATATCTTAAATCCTGATTTTGTCAGAGAGGACCAAAAAACACCAGCAGTGAAACATTTAAAGACAGGACAGTTAGAGAGACAGGACAGTGAGGGTGTGGTGTGTGCGCTGGGTTTGTGAAGTGTGAGGGGTGTTGTGTAGTGGATTGTGTTGTGACAGCAAACAAACTCAGAGGATAATATGTAAGAAGCAGAAACTACTAACAAGAAAACTGGATGAACACCTTCTACCAAGCTTTAGACCTGTATATGGAGAATTGATGTAAGCATTAATCAATTGACTGTGTTGACAGTAGAGGGGGGTGTTGGGGGAGCAGTGTAAAGAATAAATGTGTCCGTGCCCATATGGACCTCCCTCAGCCACGCAACACACCTTGACGACAAAGCGCAGTCACCATATTGGAGCGAAACCAACAAGCTAGGGCTTAAGCGATCACATAGTCTTTGTGCAGGTTATGCGGTTCGCGACACCGACGCCCCCGCGGGGAAGACACGAGGAAAGAGCGGTGGCCAGCAAGAACAAGCCGCAGACGCAATGAGCACCACACCGGAGGCGCACGCCCCCATCCGCCCAAACCCACCAACCGACCATCCACAACACCTGAACGATCCTCAATCGAAAGACTAATGCCATCCCGCAAATAACTCCGCACGATCAGCCGGGGACCGAGCGAGCGGCAACAGGGCACCCTGCCATAGGCATGCATGTGCTGGTTGTTGTCCAACATATTCCTGCCAGCCCAGCCCCCGGCCGACCACTCAGAACCACCCACAAAACAACACAAGTCCTCCAACCAAAGAGCATCCAGATGCTACAAACAGCCAGCCAATAAGCCAAAACAGATGAAAACACTGGGTTTATTAACAAAAATACTAAATCCAAAAACACAAAAACTACAAACTTACTTAGTCCAGGGAGACGACGAAAGGAGAAACATACAGGACTGCAAATGTAAAACACGACTAATGTACCAACGAAGGCAAGGGGAATGACAAGACTTAAATACACAGAGGAACAAACGAGAGGCAGATGCAGGGAATCAGGGTGACAAGAGGGAGGAAGCAAAGCAGAAACCAATAAGGACAGGACAGACCTTTCAAAGTAAGACAGGAACCACTAACCACAGGGAGAGACGCCAACTTGACTCACAAAAACACACACAGGGCTGCCATGGCCGACCAGGCCATGACAGGTTTGCAGACAGTTCTGTTCTCTAAAGAGAGATTTAGTGAAGAGTGCTTTGACAACAGGGCTTACCAAAAATCTCTTTTTGAAAATATTGTAATAAGTTGTATAAGTTGTACAAAATAAGTTGAAAGTTGAACACAATTTCTCATTTTCTGAATCCAAGTTTTACAATTTTTTTTCTTAATGCAGCAGTCAGAGGAGCACTGTAGCCAGAGATAATCTTTGATTTGGCTGAACCTCATAGGCTGAGTAAATAGTAATATTTCACAGTCACCGTGTACCATCTCTAAGACTTGCCACTGGATTTAGGACTTGTTAAACACCCTGCTGCCTATATTCCTCCAAGGAGACTATGTATAAATGTATATAGTTCTCCAGAAAATGTGAAAATTGAATGTGATCATTCCCAAAGCATTTGTCAACAAACTGGTTTGGCTGTAATTTATGCGTACAGATATATGTATAGATTTATTCGTACCACATGGTGGGAAAATCGAGTAAAAGATGTTTGAAGCTGGGAGTAAGCGTGGAGGCAAACATATGTGGAGGCAAACATAGCTCACTTGTTTTATTTTATGCTTAAATTACAATTTTTAGTGTGTGCATACATGCATGTGTGTGTACAATAGTATAACTGACTGTTGTTGGTCATTTTATATTTAGCTATATAATGATATGTTGACTGCCAGTGTATATTGCATTGTATGTGTTGTGTGTGTGTGTGTGTTTGAGGCTCAATTTAACCTGCCAAGTTGCTAAAGATGGAAATTAGCTTTGGCTATGATTTAGCAGATTTACATCTATATGGTCATGAATATGCATTGTCCCTTAAAACCCAAGAGGAAGAAGCACTTGAGTGTTTGTGTGAATGTGCAAATGGAGCAAATTATAAAGTATTTTGCACAATGTTACAGTGATCCATTTACAAATTGAATTACACTGTGGTTATAGATAATCATAATCACAAATAATTTGCAGTCATGGGCATTTGGTTAATCTGCCAAGACCTGAAGGGCTCTTTAGACATTGAATCTACACTCATTTGATACATCATGTCCTAATGGGTTAATGAAGACATCCAGTTTGCAAGACTGAAACAGAGTTCTGCACTATCTCCAATAGATGATATTGTACATTGTCTGTCCGGGGAAGAAAAAAAATGGTCTCTCTTTCCTGTGTATCTCTTCTTGACCAGATCCTTTTGAAGCATTCATCATTTTCTCAATCCGGCACGAGATAAGAAGAATAGACCTTCACAAGCGTGACTACAGCCTGCTGGTGCCAGGACTTAGGAACACCATTGCATTAGACTTCCATTTTAACCGCAGCCTCCTTTACTGGACAGATGTGGTGGAAGATAAGATCTACAGAGGGAAGCTCTCTGAGGCTGGAGGTATGCTTAAACCAGATGCTAACACTGGCATACATAAAGATTTGTCATGTATCTGAGAACTGATGTGCACTGATGTATTAGCTGTAGTCAGTCATATCTTGCTCATTTTTTCCAAGAGCCACTGTAATGGAAGTTTAAGACGCTCATGGTGATACCGCTCTGTTTTATTCTGCTCTCTTTACACATACTCACCTCTGATGCAGTGGGATGATATTGTCTCTCCCTGACAGTTTATCTTAGGTGCACCAAAGCTGAAAAATACTGCATGGCCAAGTCCTCAATGATTTTAGTACAGCACCCCCTCCCCCACCACCACCCCACCCCCTATAAAATCATTTATCAGAACTTCTTGTTTCCTCTGTACTTCTGTGGGTGATAGTTCCCTTGCCTTTATTTCTCTCTGTGGAACTGCAGAAATCACAGCTTAGTTGTGCCAGTTCCACCCTTTTGTGAGATGCACATAAAAGCCCAGGCCTCTGAGAGTAATTGTAAACAGTTGGATTATAGATATTGTAGGTAAACCATGTTTGATGTAACCCTTTAGAAGTTAATCTTATTTTATGTTAAACAGCTTTCTTGAGATTCTTCTATTGTTGTCTTTTTTGCTTTGTGATTTTTTTTTTTTTTTTTTTTTTTTTGAGAATACACATGCCTGCCATCCCTCTCCCTTGACTTCAGAAAATGATTGTCCTGTGCAGTCAGGATATTGTGTTGTCCACATTGTTTCAGGAGTGACAGGGATTGAGGTGGTTGTGCAGCATGGCCTGGCCACTCCAGAAGGTCTGGCTGTGGACTGGATTACAGGGAAACTATACTGGATTGACAGCAACTTGGACCAGATTGAAGTGGCCAAGCTTAATGGAGATATGCGCTCCACACTGATTGCAGGAGGCATGGAGCATCCTCGGGCCATCGCTCTTGACCCGGGACAAGGGTATGTTTTTCACTTCTGGCATTCCCTGTTTTTCTAACTTGTGTTGGTATCTAAATGTATTTATGTATGTATAGAATATTTTGATATATTAGGAAATATGGTGTGATCTCTAATTATGGAGAATGATGTTGTTTGAGGATCTCAAATATTACAATTCTGTTGCACGTTTTCACAATAAAAGGTCATTTGATGGAACTTAAAGAAACTAAACAAGTACTTGATCATCAGCAAGTGTGAGCACAAAAAGCAAGCAAAGGTTTTGCCATATTGGTGGTCAGGAGTGTTTGAATTGGTGTTAAGACAATGAGAATGTGGAAAGTTGCCAGTTTTCATTTTAGAGAACCAGGTACCCATCAATCTGCAAAGTAAGACCATTTCCCAACATTTTTCCAGTCCAGAATTCTACAGTGAGAGCACCTATTCACAAGTAGAAAAAACAGACTGAAAGACAGTTCCCCACCTTTCTAAGAGTTAAAATCCCAGCAAATTTATCTCCAGGATAGACCATAAAGTGTCAAAGCTGGGAGACAAAAAAAGGGAGTTTTATCTCAGGCCTCACTTCACAGTTAGTAAAGTTCATGTCAATAGGTTACCAGAAGAACTTAGGTTTGCAAAATTGCATCCTATCAAAGGTTTCTGGAGAAAAGTTGCTTGGACAGCCAAGAACAAACTGGAAATTTTGAGGCAAAATGTACAGCAGCATGTTTGGTGAATCACCAAAACACCTCAGACCAACTGTCATGAATTTAAGGGAGGACCCAAAATGCAGGAGTTTCCAAAAAATGTGGTTGATTTACAAAAACAAAAACAAATGTAACTGAAACATCAAAAACAGAAACAGGACAGCAAATCAGAAACAGGGAACAGATAGAGCTAGGATCATAGATAGGCAGATGAACCAGCAAACTGAAAGGGAAAGACGAGAATTAAATGCACAAAGAAACAAACAAGAGACAGATGTAAACAATCGGGGGTATTACCAGGAGGAAGTAAGGATGAACACAAAGACAAGACAGATATATACAGTCATGGAAAAAATTATTAGACCACCCTTGTTTTCTTCAGTTTCTTGTTCATTTTAATGCCTGGTGCAACTAAAGGTACATTTGTTTGGACAAACATAACGATAACCACAAAGATTGCTCATAAGAGTTTTATTTAAGAGCTGATATCTTACCATTTTCCATGGTTTTCTTGATTATACCCTAAATCACTTAAGTTTTTACATCAATAGCTATGGCGTTGTACTGCCAAAAACACTGCTTTTATGCATTCAGTGTTTTCTTTTCTGTCTGTTTTAATCACATGATGATGTTTAGTGGTACCAGGTATTAAAATGAACGAGAAAGTGAAGAAAAAAAGGTGGTCTAATAATTTTTTCCATATATATAGATATATATATATATATCTATATATATATATATATATAGATATATATATATCTATATATATATATATATAGGTATATATATTCTTTCATTGCATTTCCCCTAAATTTGACCTCTTGCTGTGACCTAACTGCTGTAATCAGGATGAGTTCTGCAATGACAAAAAACATCAAAAGAATATTTTCTCATTTCCTTCTGGAAAAAGATTTGGAAAAATGTAGGGGTGTGTGACAGAGAAAAACAACACTTGCCTTCCTCAACAGTTATACTACTACCTTGGGCAGATGCTCTGTTATCATCACAGTGCTGTGGCTCTGCTGGTTGGCTGTGGGATGGGGTGGACAACGCTGGGATCTGGGTGGGAGCTTGTGATTTTCCATTCACCAGAGGTGTTATTACATTAACCTTCCATTCAGGCACATCATTCACACTCTGCATCAGAATTGTTCTTTTTGTTTGGTATGTGTTTATGTACCACATGCATGAAGTAAAACATAGACATTTTCAAAGGAATTTGTACAAGTTAAAATATACATATTGGAATTTTACACTGTAAAAATTAGTATAAGTATCATTCAAGTAACCACTGGTCTCTAATATGAGCATCCATTTGTGAGCTGAATGTTCTGTTAAAGTTATTAAGTTGAAATGGCCAAATGAACATTTTGACATTAAATTAATACAAATGTCGTGAAAGGACCTGAAACAAGTGGGTTATGTGAGGGAACCCGTCAAGATCCCAAAATAGAAATTGTTCTGCACGTACAAATTGTCCCAAAATGTATCCAAACCAATGAGCAACCTTATTTACATTTTTACCTCCACCAAGGAGGTAATGTTTTTGCCGGCGTTAATCTGTCTGTCAGTTTGTTTGTTTGTGTTCAAGATAACTCAAAAAGTTATGGATGGATTTTGATAAAAAGTTGTTGAAAAAAAAAAAAAACTTTAAAACACACAACCGCTGTGTAAATGTACTGTTTGATGTGCAATGAAATTTGTTAAAATGTTAACCCTGCACGTTTACTTTAAGAAAGGTCTGAAAGCTCAATATTTGAAAAACCAGATTTGCCTAATTTAGAGGGATTTTTGACAGGTTACATAATTTTTACTGCATGACTCATATTTGGTTATATAGATTAAAAGGATAATAATTCAAACCATCATGCCTTCAATTAGGATTATAGAATGTTATATGTGCATATTTAGAAGTATTACCGTAATTACACCTAATGTGATACACCAAACTAAAAGACTAACAAGGATATTAGTTAACCAAGATTTAATATTTGTTAAAGATGCAAATTAAATCAATTTGACCTTTGCCAGTGTACTTACAAAATTAATACTCTCAGCTACAACTGTTATAATAAAAAAAAATTTAGTTGGAAGGCTTTTTGTTCTTCCTCTTTGTACAGTTGAATACACCATTAGTTAAATCATTATATCATATATGGCAGTAGTAAAGAGAAACCAAATCAATTTTCTCTGCTGTTGATGTGTTGCTAGTAATTCTCATTAGGTGCTTACTTCGGCTTAATGTATCTGAGAAGTAGCCTGTGGTTGAACACTTTAGCAGAAGCCAGACATTCCTAAAATCAATTTAACACTTTTAAGAAATGAGTAATTTGTTCTAGCACTTTACCCATAGTACTCTTTCACATTTGGGAGAATGAGTACAGTACATTTCATGGCTGCAGAGAGGAGAATTAATGGCTGCTTTTGGTGCCTAAAGGCGCATTTCCATTACAAGGCAATAATTCTAATCTAATTACTTGAATCCACTTAAAGGAGAGGGTCATTGATCAGGGAGGCCTTATCAACTGAATAAGGCTATTTATCTGGACAAGGATATTTCTTCCTAACACGGTTTTATTGTCCTCAAGATGTGAATTGAACCTGAGAGGCCATTTTCTTCTTTTTAGATGACATAGTGGACCAGAACTGGACAAAGACAGCATTAGTGGAATAAGAGTCAGCATACTACCTGTGATTTGACGCCTGGTAAACCTTAGAATTCAGAAGCAGATCTGGTTGTTCTGGCAATAAACTCACATGAATTCATGAGTATTTACAGCCCCTTTAAACACATTACACTTGACAAGTGAATTCTAAATCTTTTCTTTTACAAAATATCCATCTCCTTAGCTGAGCCCTGTTCGAGCAGGGAGCTTATATTAGGTGGGGTGTGGCAGGCAGAGTTAGCTAATGCTGACTCTCAAAAACCTGTAGCATCTCAACAAAAACAGAACCAAATCAAAGAGTTGTCTAAAATGTCTGATTTTTTTCCCCAATCTGTCTTCCATGGTTACTAAAAAAGGTGAACTGAAAAAAAAAAGTGAAATCTATGGTGCCAAGTCTTCAAGAAAAGACGCCAAAGAAAAATCTCTACTTTAAACATTTAAATGTCACACATTTGTTGGCAAATACAGTTTCCTCAATTATATTTTTGCTATACCTCTTCCTCTTAAGTGCATCATTTCAGTAAATTATTGATGAATTTGAAATATTATCAGTGAACAAAGCTCTATAATACAGAGCAACATTCACAAATGCCACTTGGAGCTTTACTGTGTAAAAAGGAAGGCTTATGTTAACCTTGTCCAAATGTGACAATGATGTCTCTGGACTTTGAGGTAGCTGTTATGGACCACTATATTGAGGAAATGTGTATTGTGGTCAGACAATAGAGACATATTCCTGGTCTTTTTCTGAAGAAATGGGTGTGGGTGGTCTGGACCGAAGAGACTTTAGAGAAGAAAAGATTTTAGAGTGACATGTGCTTCCTTCAAGACAACATCATGAAGGCAACAAGACAGTTCATAACCACATTCAGCACACATTGCAAAGGCATGGCTGAGGAAGAATGATATATGAGTACTAGACTGGCCTGCCTGCAGTCTTGACCTGTGCTCAACACAGGATGTGTGGATAATTTTGAGGCAAAAAAAACTTGATAGCAATGATCCTTTTAATTTAATAAGACATGTTTGCAGGAAGACTAAGAAAACAAAAGATTCATCACTTGGTTTATCTGATACCCAAATGCCTTTTAAATGTTACAAAAAATGGGAACATTACAAAGACAGTATAACCTTTACTGTTTTTAAATGTGTTGCAAGCCTATAGTGCAGTAAATGGATATATGTTCACAAATTATATGAAAATGATGAGAAAAAAAAGCATCATCTGTATTGTATAGCAGTGGTCCCTAACCCCAGGGCCGCGGACCGGTACCGGGCCGTTGATCAATTGGTACTGGGCTGCACAAGAAAAAGTTAGTTTTTTAAGTTTTATTTATTATGAGTGTGAACAAGCCTTTTTTATTTTTTTTTTAATCTTTTATTTTGGAAATGACCGGATTCTCTCAGTCACTTGAGTGCCAAAATTTAACCCAGCTAGCAAAATGAGCAAGAAACCGACATCTTTGGAAATATATATATATATATATATATATATATATATATATATATACATATATATATATATATATATATTTATATGTATATAAAACACACAAGAAAAAGAAAGCTTTTATCAGACAATACCAGGAGTCCTACTTGAAATATGGATTTATCACGACAGGTGATTCCCATGTAAAGAGGAAGCCCCCCGGTCCTAGTTTTTTTCTCATTTGCTCCATGTAGTTTTCTCACTGAGGAATCTATATGAAAATAAGGATTTGTTTTTAGAGGAGTAGCAAATCCATAACTTTGCTCCCCCCGACCTGAGTTACAGAGGCATATTTACTCCACTTGCTCAGATGCCTATGGTTGATGGTTACATCAATGACTGTGTTCACTTTCAGGCATCATTGAGCTGTGAAAAGTCATAATAAAACAGATGGCCTCCCATTTCCCAGCCTGTTACAGATGTGTCGAGTTTCACTGGATCACCGGTGCTGTTCTTGGACAATCATCAGTGCCAGTGTTTGTGATAATGCACACTGTTACGTCAACATTATATACAAAATTACAATGTTTTTAACTCATTTTCCTATTTTCTGTCAAGTGAAAACAGGATACCTATGAGGTCCAGTGGCACTGAATATGATGTAGCTTGTCATCTTAAATGCAAAAACGAACAATAAACAATGTTAATTTGTGCCTTTGGTTTCCGTTTAAAGGATCCTTTTCTGGACTGACTGGGATGCTACTTTCCCAAGAATTGAGGCTGCGTCAATGAGTGGAAGCGACAGACACATTGTGTTTAAAGATATGGAGATTGGAGCGTGGCCTAATGGACTCACATTGGATCATTTAGAAAAGAGGATCATTTGGACAGATGCACGGTTAGAAATTTCATGTTGTGTAAACCATTCACACTTTTGTTGCATGCATGACATTGAATACCCCAAAAGATTCACCATTCCTACAGTAAATTTTCAAACCCTCTCAGTCTCATGGTGGGCATTAAATTATAACACAACATGTAATATTTAGAGATTTGGAAAAATGGCCACTTTTTATTCTAAGTGGGTCTTGAACAATTTATTAGTACCATGAGATTGGCGGGTTTCACTTTTATCTTCCTATCTTGCCTTTCAGTGCATTAGAACAGGTGTTTAAACTTTGATATTGTGCTAATCTCTCTTGAACAGCTCCGATGCAATATTCTCTGCACTCTATGATGGCAGTGGGGTCATTGAGATTCTCAGGGGCCATGAATATTTGTCCCATCCCTTTGCTGTGTCTCTCTTTGGAGGGAATGTCTACTGGACAGACTGGAGGACAAACACTTTAGCAAGAGCCAATAAGTGGACAGGACAAAATGTCACAGTCATCCAAAAGACAAGTGCTCAGCCTTTTGACTTGCAGATCTTCCATCCCAGCAGACAACCACAAGGTGAGAACAATCTGCTACTACTGGATAATGACCAAGGATGTATTCATTTAAATCAAGTAAAATGAAAGTACAAAATAAAGTAATACATAATTCATTTCTGATTCTGCCTTCATTTGGGCTGTAGGTCAGCTGGCATATGTCTGAATCAAAAAGGTATTCATGCAGCGAATTATACAGGTTAAATAAATGTCACCTTTTAATGCGTTTTTCCTTCATTAGAATAACTGGCTCAAGCCACTTGTTTAAAAAGAGGGAATGTAACACTGAAATAAATGCATATTTACAGCATCAATGAATTATCAAGATATAGCACTGTCTGGTGCCCTGACCGCTCTCACTCTGGCTTTAGATAGGTATTGTCTAGTTATCCAAATAGAAGACTGTAAGAAACCTACAAAATATCAGCACAGGGATATAATTGAAGTGATGGGGACATTGGTGATAAAAGAAAAAAAATTTCTGTGACTTCGTTTTTTTTGTTTGTTTTTACTTTTCTTTATGCTATTGCATTGCCCCGGTCAAGATGCTGCCCATGATGGTTGCCCATGTCACCCATTCTTAAATCTGTCCCTGAGACCTAATGAATTAAACTAGATGGGTAGGAGTAAATTTACCTTTCATTCCTCTGCCTGGTGAGCCTGTTTATGTTCCTATTCTCCGTGGCGGAGAGCAGTGTCTCTCAGTTCCACATGGTGCCACATTCCTGCCACTGAAACTGAGCACTGATGGCACGGCGTCTAGCTTCAGCCAATTTGTGGTGCAGAGAACAAACTTCCTACACAAATCAAAGCCTCCCTGTACTCAGAACAAAAAGAGTTGCCACTGCAGACTCATCTTCCTGGTCCCACAGGTGGATCACAGGATTTCTGTGCGGCTGAACAACAGCGGAGCAACTGAGGCTCAGAGGAAAAATATGACAATAGACTGGTTTCCTCTGCATCCTTTGTTCGATAATGCTTATTTGAGCATCCAGGAACAATACCAAACAATCCTCCTTATTTTTTTTCCTATGTTATTTGATTTTATTAATCTATGCTAGTATTAAAGATAACTAACATCCACGAGACCAAGGAAGAACAAAGCAGGTCCACAAAACCATGTGATTGACATGACATTTCTGCTTTTTCAGAGATGGCTGCAGCATTGTGATGAAAACGTGAAACACAATATAATTTTCCAGGCAAACTACTTGAATTTCAGGTTTAATTGTCCAGCCATATCTCATCATACATCAAAATCATCTGACATTATTCAGTGCTTCATTTCTGCTTGAAAACCTTTTAGTCTTCAATGGGCAGAAAAGGGAGAGCTGGTGAATAAAATCCACGTTTGACAATAAAATATTTTGGTGTGTTAAATATACAAATAGATTAGTAATGAGAAGAAATTATTGCCATTACAGAAATTAGAAGATGAGTCAAAATCTTTGTTAATTCATTAATATTGTCCCCTTAATAGTTTTGCGGTGCGCTCACTATGCCAACACTTGACAGCGAAGGATACACTTTTGATCTGTTATCTGACAGAACGCCTATAAATTTCAGTCATTTAAAAAAAAATCAAAAACGCAGATTCATTTCCAAGATATAGTGCCAAGCTTGAAATGAATAGCATGTTATCTGTTTTCACATAACTTTAAAGCTTTTTCTTACCAAAGCTGGTTGACTAAAAATATATTTTTAAATTAATTTATTAAACAAAATCCATCAGAATACACAGGTTATGAATTTTTCTCTTCTTTTTGCTATGTGTGCCAAGACCATCTGACTGTCTTTTTTCCAATTTTCTTTCTGAACATTGCCAAGTTTCAGTGTTACCCCATCAACTGTCTTCATATGTGAGCCACCATTCATAAATTAGCATTCGTGGTAATGAGGTTTACATCTGTTTAGTGATTTCACAAGCTAATTTGTTTGTTTTCTTCCTGTGTCTCCATTCCTTACTCTTCACCATAGATACTCTAAGTGTGAGTAAGCAAGAGTTGTTTTCCAAGAAACACAGAATTCTTTCACGCTGTAAACTTTTAGCCATGACCTTGTGATGAGATATTCAAGTATATCCTGAATATCTCATTCACAAAAAATTAATGCAAAATTTAAAAAAAGAGAAAAAACAAAAGGGATATCTCACTTGTCTCAGGAGTGATTAGGCAGATGCAAAGTGGAACTTTGATGGAGGTGTCAAACAGCTTGGAGTGACATCATTTCAAAATTAAGACAATACTTAAACATTAGAATGCCTAAAGAGGCATCAAATTAGAGTATCTTGGCAGATTTAAAACCTTTCAGTTATCACAGACTGTAGGCTGATTATAGACAAAGTATCACAGAGAAAATGACATTCACTGCAACATTTTCAACCGCCGGAAACAGAAATGTAACTTTTTTTCTCATTAAATAACATAATATTTTTTATATTGATGCACTCTCAGTGGAAGATAAATCTAAGACATATTAATTATTATTATTTTTTAATTGCAGCAATAAATGCAAAAATTTGCTTCAAACACTAACTCAGTTGTTGCTGCAAGCCAGCAACCTCCCCTAGCCTTAAATAAGCCACATTTGTGATATATATGAGCTTGTTTGACATAAAATTGTTGTTTTTGATTCTGGAAATGTAACAGCAGTATCATGGGAAATGACTGAACTGTAACTAACTTCATCTACTCTGACTGAGATGATTTATTCCCAACAGCCTTTAGTAAGAAATCATGGGGAAATTGAAATAATCCTAAATCCTGAAATGCATTACTGTCAGGTCACTGCTTTGTTTAGTTTAGAAGAAAATGTTAGCTGCAGAGCCTCAACAGGCATATTCAAGTATACTTCAGTGTATATACTGGTATATATATCGTCTGTAATCTATATAAATGATCCATATTCATACCTGTTAAGTTTTGGATTTGAAAATAAGGGAAACTTTCTGGTGCCCACCACGAGCATTCCCACCATCCTAACCAAGCTTCAGTATCCCTTTCATTTTTGGTGCACAAAAGATCTAAAATCACAGCCATACTACTTCCTGAACTTCAGCCAGCTCTTTTGTTTTCTGTGTGCCATTGTTGGACAAACTCATCAAACCAGGTGTGTCTGACCATTGCTGTGAGGTCAGATACACCTGGATTAATAAGTTTGTCAATTAATGGCACACAGAAAACAAAGCAGCTGGCTGAAGTTCAGGAAGTAGTGCAGCTGTGCATAAAGCCACATTGACATGATGTGAACATTCATTACATCCTAAATGAAAACACAAAAGTGGTATATATGAAGAGTATTTATTTGAAGGGATTTGCATAGTTTGTTCATTTAACATTGCTTGTATTTGCATTTACATTTGATTTTAATTCCACACATTGTTTTCATTTCATATTGCTCTTCTTTTACAGTTTTTCATCTCATTTCACATGATTTTTCTTTACTCTTTTAATGACTTGCTGTACTCATTTGTTGCAGACTTTGCATTCTTAATGACTGTTTTGGAAGGAGTGTATTTGTGGACTGGTCCAGAGTAGTTTATTTTAAATAAGAGAAGAGCGCAAACAGTTCTGTTGTCTGAAGACAACATCTCTCTGACAATCTTTTTTTTCATTTGCGCGCTGTCACTCATCGGATGTCACACACTAACCTTGCAACATCTACCACCTACAGTACCTGTAGTGGGCTACTGCTGTGGCAGTTATCGCGAGGAAAGTGACAGATCTTAGATTAGGAATGTTATTTTGTTTTGGTTTTTTTACTCCGCCCGATGCGTTATTATTATTTTTTATTGACGGGAGATTACGGGAGATTAATGGGAAAGATTTATGGGAAAAATACTAATACAGGAGGACGGCGGAAGAAAAAAGTAGAATACAGGACTTTCCCGGCCAAAACGGGATACTTGACAGGTATGTCTATACAGTGATCCCTTGCCAATTCGTGCTTTAAGTTCCGGGGTTTTAGTTATTCGTGGATTTTTTCAGAAATATATAATATAATAAAAAATCAAGAAAAAATCGCGGAAACATCACAGGATGTTGTGCGCGTTCTCTCACAGCGAAGAAATGTTGTGAGCCATCCTGGTCCCTTTAGGAAGGGGGCACCATTAGCCATATGGGTAATGGTGTGTGTGTGTCGTGGGACAGCAGAATGAAAACAGGATTAGATGAAAAGTGAAGTGAGCATAAACAGCAGGCCAGTGTGTATAGATTTACATTCTCTGTGAACCGATAGGTGCCGAACAATACAACTTGTGTGATGTGAAGTTCCGTGCAGAGTCAGAATAAAGTGTCCATTCCATGCAGAGAAAACTGGACTTTTTTTTTTGTTGTTGTTAGCATGTTACCCGCACTAATTATGATCCAAAAATAGCACAATGCCAGCGGTTTCTTTACTACAGTTCAGAGACCAGAGGCTGTGAAAGTAACAGAAAGACCACAGTTGAGCCTTTGTCTTGTTTCGCTGCAGTGCCTCGCTACTTTTTTCGGGTTTTTAAACATATTTTAAACACATTATTTAGGCTCGGGGGGCTCCGGCTCCTGTTCGCGGATTTTGATTTTTGGTCCCTATCGACCGCAAAAAAAAAGGGATCACTGTATAGTATATATAGACACTCACAGTGGAGCAAGAGAAACATATCAAATGTTGAAAGTGAGACATTTGACAATTATTGGTTGGTTTAAAATTTATTGCCATCTGCGCATATCAAAAAAGTTGGGGCATGTACAACAAAAGGCTCTTAAAGAAAGTAGAACTAAAAATGATCATGACCAAGTTTTCACATTTCTTTTGAGAGCTTCCATGCCTCATTGTCCATCCTTTTTTACATTAAACAAAAAGAGCGATATTTTAGTTAGTTTTTTTTTCTTCTTGGTCATCTTTATATGTTCTCTCATTTTCTGCTTTTCCTGTCAGCCTCTAATCCATGCGAGGGCTATGACGGACGTGGCCCCTGTTCACACCTGTGTCTCATCAATTTCAACTACACCGTCACCTGCACCTGTCCACACCTCATGAAACTTTCAGCCGACAAACAATCCTGCTTTGGTGAGTGAGAATAACGCCCTCATTTTTCACACTTCCCCTTACCTTATCAGAGTAGAAACATACGCTTCTGCTTTTCTTATGCAATCAATAAATTTTTTATTGATAACATTTACATTAGACTACTGTAACACACACTGACAAAAAAAAAAATAGAAATTCCAAAAGTGCTTCATGTCAAATGACTACTTAATTATGTCACCAGCATTGAAAAAATTCCTCTTGTACGTGCGACGATCTGAAATCCGTGGCGTGGACATCGACAACCCTTACATGAACGTCATGACAGCACTGACGGTGCCAGATATTGATGATGTTGCCGTGGTGGACTATGATTCACAGGAGGAGAGGATCTACTGGTCTGATATCAAAAGTCAAACCATCAAACGCGCATTCATCAATGGCACTCAAATAGAGACCATCATCTCTTCAGGTATGTGCATTCCTGCAGTCACACAGAGAATCTCAGATAGGGATATAATTTAGGTTTTTCTTCTTCTTTCATGTGGTCACAAATGTTTTTTTTTTAATTTATATTGACAGTGATCTCTTAAGTAATAATTGCAAGCTAGAGTGTGCCAGAGATTAAAGTTAAAATGCACCAAATAACACAAAATTTCATCAGATATTTAATTGTTTTATTATTCTTATGTAAATCAGACAGGCTTGACAGCTTTTTCATCCACTTCCTTGCAGACATAGTGAACTGTCGGGGTCTGGCTTTAGACTGGCTTTCCAAGAACTTATACTGGCTCAGCTCTGAAAATGACGAGTCACAAATCAATGTGGCTCGCTTTGATGGGTCCCTGAAGACGTCCATCATCCACGGCATTGATAAGCCAAGGTGCCTTGTAGTGCACCCTGCCAAGGGGTGAGTAGATTAAAGGTGTCTGTACATCTCATGAGTGCTTCACTTCTATATGAGGAAGCCTTGGCCTCAAAAAAAGGGAGATCAAAGCATTGTTGTAAAGATGTTTTACACAAGCTTGAAAGGTTTGCAAAGATTCTTCACTTTTAATTTGAAGGTTTGCTTATAATAATTCATTTAAAATTGGATGCTTGCTTGCTGCTGTCCATCGAATCCGATGATGACGTCCACTTCTGTCCTCTACCGGTGTAGGGCATCCTTATGACATGCCCCAGCCATCGCAGTTGGTGCTGAGTGATTGTGGCCTCAATGCTTTTGCAGCCTGTTCTTCTGAGGATCTCTGTGTGTGGCACTCGGTCACACCAAGTAATTCCTAGGATGTGTTGTAAACAGCGGATGTGAAACTGCTCCAGGGACTTGATGTGACGGCTGTAAGTGACCCAGGCTTCACAGCTGTAGAGGAGGGTAGTGATGCAGATTGCTTGATAGACAAACTTTTGCGCTGAGATTAAGGTTTTTGTTCTGAAAGACCCGGTGCCTGAGTTTCCCATAGGCAGCTGAAAGCCCTGCTCCCCATGGTGCTGAGACGGGCAGAGGGGACAGTTAGATGGAGGGAGGAAGAGAATCTGAGGGAGCGAGAGGGGATAATTACACGGAGAAGGTTGGAGAGGTATGGAGGGGCGAGGTTGTGGATGGACTTGTAAGTATACAGAAGAATTTTGTAGATGATCCTTTTGTTGATGGCGATCCAGTGGAGTTGCTGGAGGATGGGGGTGATATAGTGGTAAGAGGGAGTTCTAGTGATGATCCAGGTGGCAGAGATTTGGACCAGCTGTAATTTGTGGAGTAACTTTTTTGGCAGACCAAAGGAGAGAGTTACAGTAATCAAGGCGGGAGGTGACGAGGCTGTGGACAAGGATGGCAGTGGTGCGGGGGGTGAGGGAGGGGATGGTTTATGGAGTGTAGATGGAAGTAAGCGGACCGGGTGACGCTATTGATATGGGAATGAAAGGATAGTGAACTGTCGAGGATGACACCCAGACTCTTAACCTGAGGGGAGGGCGACAAAGGGGAGCTGTCAATGAGGAGGGAAAAATTGTTGACCCTGGAGAGGGTGGATTTGTTGCCGATGAGTCAGAATTCTGTTTTATTGCTGTTAGGTTTGAGGAAGTTTGCAGTAAACCAGGATTTTATTTCAGGGAGACAGGAGGAAAGGAAGGGGGGAGGGAGTGTGGAGTTTGGTTTGGTTGAAAGGTAGAGCTGGGTGTCATCCACGAAACAGTGAAATGAAATGTTAAATTTTCGGAAGATTTGACCAAGGGGGAGTAGGTAAGTGATGAAGAGGAGGGGCCCCAGGACAGAGCCCTGAGGCACACCTGTGGTGACTGGGGAGGGATCGGAGGTGAAGGTCCCGAGTTGGATGAACTGAGTTTAGCCTGTCAGGTATGAATGAAACCAGTTAAGGGGGGTGTTGGAGATACCTACGGAGGAGAGTCTTTGGAGGAGGATGGGATGAGAAATAGTGTTGAAGGCCACACTCAGATCAAGGAGGATGAGGATGGAAAGTAAACCAGAGTCAGCTGCAGTGAGGAGGTCATTAGTGATTTTGAGGAGGGCTGTTTCAGTGCTGTGACCGGGGCGAAAACCAGATTGAAAGGGTTCGTAGAGGCTATTGAGGGTGAGATGGGCATGGAGTTGAGAGGAACTGTGTTTTTTCAAGGATTTTTGAAATGAAAGGCAAGTTGGAAATAGGACGGAGGTTATTGAAGTCGTTGGGATCTGAACCGGGTTTCTTCAGGATGGGGGTGACAGCAGCAGTTTTGAAAGCAGAAGGGACAATACCGGTGGAGAGTGAGGAGTAAATAATGGCGGCAATGAGGGGAAGCAAAGAGGGGAGGCAGGATTTGACCAGGGATGTGGGAAGAGGGTCCAGCTGGCAGGTGCCAGACTTGGAACTGTGGATGAGATTAAATATGTCAGAGGTACTGGGGAGTTGAAAACAGGAGAGGGGCTGACTGTAGAGAAAGGGTTTAGGTGAGGGGGGGGGGGGGGGGGTGAGCAGAGGTGCTGGTGGATGGAGGTGATTTTGTTGTTGAAAAAACTCATTAAAGAGTTACAGGTGTGGGTTGAGAAGAGATGGGGAGGTAGGGAGTGTGGGGGCTGGAGGATTCTGTTGAGGAGTGAAAAGAGAGATTTGGTGTTTCCTAGATTTGCAGAGATAAGACCAGAGTAATAGGCAGATTTGCAGTGAGTGAGTCCTTATAGAGCAGAATGTGATCTTTGTACATATTTCTGTGTATAATGAGTCCAGTTTTCTTATAGGGACTTTTCAATTGTCAACCTTTTGATTTTAATAGTCCTGGAGTTCAGGAGTGTACCAGGGGGCAGATGATGTAAATGAAACAGTCCTGGGTTTTCAGGGGGGCAAGAAAGTTGAGGATGTTGTTGAGACCAGAGTTTTATAAAGCTGTTAGACCGCCCGGGGTGGAATGAGAATCAGGTATTATTAAACTGTCAATATGGGAGCAGAGTGTGTCCTTTAAATTCCTGTATGTAATGAGACGTGGGGGTTTGATGATAGAGAGATGGAGAGCAGTGTTAAAAGAGAGGAGGAAGTGATCTGTAATGGGAAGTTCATCAGAGGAGCAGTTGGAGGGGGTGAGGCCAGAGCAGCAGAGTAAATCCAGTGTGTGTCCTTTTATGCGTGTGGGAAAGTCAATGTGTTGTTGGAGTCCAAAACTGTCAAGGCAGGATAAAACGTCTCTGATGACAGGGAGATTTTGGTTTTCAATGTCTCTTGGCATAGGCGATATAGGCGGCCGCCTAGGGCACCATCTGCTGGAGGGGCGCCGCCACGCCACCAGTCCCCCTTGGCTTTGAGGGAAAATAATAATAAAGTAATAATGCCCACTATGACTATAACTATGCCCACTGGCGCCCTCACTTAGTGTTTTCTGTCTAGAAAAAAAGTACATATTAACATTACAAATAAATAAACAGTGACATGTTCCCTAAATTATGTGTGAGCATGTGACGTGTCGTTATTGGGTCCGGATCATGATGGACAGATCAGAGGTCAGGTCAGGGCAGGTCAAGGGGGGCGCACCGGGGTGTAATCTCGCCTAGGGCAGCAAATTGGGTAGAGTCGGCCCTGTCAATGTCTATGTTAAAATCTCCCAGCAGAATTATGTTGGATGTTTGAGTGGTAAGTTGTGTGAGGAGAGTGGCAAAGTCTGTTAAAAAGTCTGTGTGGGGCTTGGGTGGACGGTAAATAGTGGCAACAATAGTGGGAGATGGACCAGGCAGCATGAAAACAGTGCATTCAAATGAGTGGAATGAGGAAACAGACACTGGTAAAACTTTCCATTTCTCGCGGTGAATTACCGCGAGATCTCCTCCGCGTCCATTGCCACGGGGATGAGAAATCTAAACATAGTCCGGCGGCGTTGAATCTTTGACGGGAGAGAAGTCATTGGGCTGCTGCCATGTTTCAGTTAAACAGAAAAAAATCGTACTTACGGTCTGTGATAATATCATGGATGAGGTGACCCTTACTGTTTAGTGAGCAGATGTTTAGCAGACCAAAGTTGAGAGTAGCAGAGTCATGCTTGAGAGCGATGTTGGCATTAGCCGACCTAGCCAGACAAGTCAATGCATGGATGTTTGCAGTCCTACCGGGTTTTCTATGAGGAGGGCAGTGGAGATATCTCCGGCGGGGGAGAGCGATGTCCGGGTGGAGGTGCAGTACCGGTGGCGGAGGTGGTAGAGGCAGATGATGGCAGATCCAGAGGAGCTCAGCGGCTCTGTATTCGCCTAATTTCTCCCATTAGCTGAGGGCAGAGCAAGGAGATAGTCCAAATGACTGCAGACCAGATTGGGAGCTTGGTGGCCCACCTTGAGTCTGCAGGAGCCAGAGTGAACTGTAGAACTAACATCTAGCAGGTTGGCTAGCTAAGGAAAACTGAGCACCGGATTAGCAGCTGGATCGGAGGTCGGAACGGAGAGTCATTCAACTCTCACAAAGTGCAAAAAATGAAGAATTAAAGTCCACGAAACCACAGTGAAGGCATCAAGCCTTGAAACCCCAAAAAACACGTAAAAACACTTAAAACACTCAAAAGATACTGGTGAGCAGCGGCAGTCAGTCACGCCAGCGTTCACTCAACCGGCAGGTTGATATATATATATATATAAATATATAGAGTAATACCTCTATTTATGAAGTTAATTGGTTCTGGAAGTAGTTTGTGACTAGTGTTGGTTCTCACAGACCACTGGCATACTCCTAATCTCACTGAAGGAATTACCTGCATGAAAGACACCTGTTCCAAATAGTCACCTGTATAAAAAGCCATCTGCCCACAGACTCAGTAATACTCCACCATCTCCACCATGGGCAAGACTAAAGAGCTGTCAAAAGATGTCAGGGACAAAGTTGTTGAACTCCACAAGGCTGAAATAGGCTACAAAACCATAAGTAAGAAGCTGAATGAGAAGGTGACAACTGTTGGTGCAATTATTTGGAAGTGGAAGAAGTACAACATGACTGTTAATCAACCTAGGCTGGGGCTCCATGGAAGATATCACCTCGTGGGGTCTCAATGATCATGAGAAAGGTTAGAGATCAGCCGAGAAATAAACTGGAGGAGCTGGTTAATGATCTCAAGGACCACAGTCACCAAGAAAACTATTGGTAATACACTGAGACCCAATGGTTTAAAATCCTGCAGTGGTCCAAGGTTCCTCTGCTCAAGAAGGCTCACGTCCAGGCCTAACTCAGGAAGAGAAATGCTGAATATGACCCCAAAAACACCATCCCTACTGTCAAGCATGGCAGTGGAAGCCTTGTTTGAAAATGTCCATGTTAAAGTTCTGTAACTTTATCAATCCGTAATTATCTGTGAATCATTTGTTTTTTTCCATTTTCAATTGTCAATCCCAAAAAAAAAAAAGTGACTTTTTTTTTCCATTTTATAATCTAGCAAAGAAAAACAAAAAAAATATGCCAGTTTTTTTTATATTTCAATTTTAGCAAACAGGCCACAGGAGTGAATTTGTTTTTAATATATGTATATTAAATATGTATTTAATATTTTACTGTCTGGTTTATGTGACCCAGAAATGACTTTCTATTGTCATTACACACCTGTGCCACTGATGATAAATGGAGGAATGTTTCAAACGGCTTGAGCAAAGGGGTTTGAAAGTTTTGTTTGTTTTTTTTTTTCAGACAGAATTGTTAATATTACTACCTGAGTTGCTACCCGAACTGTAAAGTAAACTGATTTTTACCGCTCTCCATGTCTGTTTCAGCTTTGCCGCATGTTTACCAACCAATTATTTTCCGGGTTGGCAGCAGTCAGTAACAGATTTTTCAAAACAAAAGCACGTGAGCAAAATGCGTTAACGTGCGAAAAATAAATGTCGGCGTTAATAAATTAGTATCAGGCGTAATATTGCACACCCCACTTTTAAGTTTTTTATTTGTTGTTAAAATTTAAAATATCCAATAAATTTTGTTCCACTCCACGATTGTGTACCACTTGTTGATTCTTGATAAAAAATTAAAATGTTATGTTTTTATCTTTGAAGCCTGAAATGTGTCAAAAGGTTGAAAAGTTCAAGGGGGCCGAATACTTTTGCAAGGCACTGTATACCACTGGAAAGGCTGTTTATTTCCTTTTCAATGGTGCCACATTTATGAGAAAAATGTATTTGTGGGATGAGTTGGTGAGTATCTGGGCTGTGCCCATGAAAGATTTACCAAATCATCTCTGCTAATACCTCCACCTCCACTGCTCTAAGGTCCAGTGGCTGTGTGCTTTACACCACTGCATCTGACGCTTTGCATTGCACTTGGTGATGTTTGGCTTTGATGCAGCTGCTTGACCCTGGAAACCCATTCCATGAAGCGCTCTGCGCACTGTTGTTGAGCTAATCTGAAGGCTACATGAAGTCTGTGAGTCTGTAGTGATTGACTCTGCCGAAAGTTGGCGACTTCTTTGCACTATGCGCTCCAGCATCTGCTGACCCCGCCCTGTCAGTTTACGTGACCCTCCCACTTCATGGCTGAATTGCTGTCGTTCCCAAACTTTTCCATTTCCTTATAATACAGTTGACTGTGGAATATTTAGGAGCGAGGAAATTTCACAACTGGATTTGTTGCACAGGTGGCATCCTATCACAGTTCCACGCTGGAATTCACTGAGTTCTTGAGAGCAATTCTTTCACAAATGTTTGTAAAAACAGTCTGCATGTCTAGGTGCTTAATGTTATACACCTGTGGCCATGGAAGTGATTGGAACACCTGATTCCAATAATTTGGGTGGGTGAGCATGAAATGATTGTGGGCAACAGTATATATAAACATTGTGAATGAATGAATGTTTAAATATAAACCACATGATATCCTGTACCTATTTCAAATACAACATTTTTCTTTGTACTTTCCCACAAAGGAAAATCTATTGGACAGACGGGAACACCATTAACATGGCCAACATGGATGGAAGTAACAGCAAAGTCCTCCACCAGAATCTGAAGGATCCTGTCGGTCAGTTTGAGATTTGCAAAGTATTCTGGATGTGACACTTTATTAATCTCCAAAAAGAAAGTATATTGTTGTCGTAAATTGAAAATCAATGTTGGAAAGTGGGAAGTGCTGCAGAGAGAGCTGTGGATAACTGGGGAGCCTGGGCACAACTGAGCTGATGATGACACTATTTATTTACTTTGCTCTTCTTACTGATAACATAATAATGCATTTGTATTTAAGCATACTAGTCTAGTAACAACAACATCTATAAAATAAATTATATGATGCCCGGTGAAATTCCAACTATTAGTGCCTGATTTGACTCATTTTTTACATGTGCTCCTTATAATTTTCCTGGTATTTAAGTTGATCATTGACTCTGAACTCTTTTTTCTCTCATGATCCATGCTTAGATGAACAATTGCAACTTGATTTAGTGAAAAAAAAACAAAAACATTCAGCTTTATTTCTGGTGGCTGTCATCACATAGCTCAAGGTCAAACTTCCCATTTATTTCACACAGGAGCTTCATTGCAATTGTTCAGTCTCTTTGGCCCATCAGCAGATAGCCGGGAGCACTGTATTTCACAGACCTGGGGACAAGAGTAAATTAATGATGCATTGTGACTGTGAATCTGCCAGAAAAGAATTCAAGACATGGTGGGAGACTATGAGATATCCAGAGGTACACAATTGAAATAGCTTTTAGCTCCAACCATTAACGGTGATATTCTTTGAAAAGGTGATCATGTCAGCAAGGAAATGGATTCAAAAAGTCACTTCTCATGCTTGTTCATTTTTAATGCCAGCTGGAGTTTTTTTTAAAGAGACACCCCGCAAAGATGTATGAGCAAACACATAAATGCTTTTATTTGCTCCCTTTCAGCCAAATCCATTAGAACTACAGTATTTAAATGTACAGTTGATATTTGCAATTCTGAAAGGTGCTTTTACAGTCCTACAGCTGTGTGCAAGTACACTGCCTTCCAGTCTTGGGTTTATCTTATTTCTTTATTTGATCATATCAGGTCCTAGAAGTACCCAAAATTAATGCAAGCAAATACAACCCCAGACAGTCAACAAAATATAGTCTTTTATCACGGCATGATATATTTAACAAAAATTAAACAAAAAAAGAAAAATGTATTAATTAATTAATTGTGCCGGATGGCTCAGTTACCCGTCTGCTCTGACCCACTCATGTGGCCGCTAATTTCTTCTGTGGCAAGTGGTCTTAACAGCTAAAACTCTTTTTGTACACCTAAATATGAGGACGAGCAACACAGGAACCCCACTGTATCTGTGTTTGCGGGATGGCGGCTCGCACTCCTCCTCTTGTCCAACTCTCGTGTAACTTTGCCACTCTCGCGAGATTCTCACTGTGGCAATATACATAATTTTAACACAACTCACACACAAAACACAGTAACTCAGATTCACTTGGCTACACATAACACATTCCATTTGGGGCTTTTGACAATCACGGACACTTTTAGTAAGGAAGCAACAAGCCAAAACAAGTGTTACAGATGACTTATTTAACAGGTTCTTCTGCCTTCAAACAACCATGCTGTATTACCTTGCTGTATTACCCGACTGTAAAATTCCTTAGATGCACAGCAAAGAAGCTGCACATTTATTCCATCATGGCTGTCATGCCGTGGGTAGTGGCTGAAGAATCTCTCTGTGTTGAGAAGATGGAGGACACTGATTTGATGTGAGGTGAAGGACAAAACAAGCAAATTTTTTTTAATGTGCTGAACCTCACAAGAAATTCCAGGTTATGATCCTGTCATTTTGACAAAAAAAAAGGTGAACACTGACAGCTACACTAGTGGTGATCTCGCCTACTTTGCTCAGCAGCTGGAGGGAGCACTAGTGTGGGGAAGAACGAAAGGCACAAGTCAACAAAGCACCACATGAGTGTGAGTGCTGCTGCCTTAGATGTCATGTTCTGTCGTACTCAGGTTGCCTCTGTATTGAGTGCTCCTATATTGTTTCCAAAGATTTAAGAGAGCAAGTTACATCCAGGTGCTGCCTATCATCAGCCTTTTAAGAACTGATCATCAGCAGGTGGGCAGATCTTTATAAGAGGAAACATTTTGTTTTTTATGTGCAGCATTCAGTTGTGTTAATACAATGCCAAGGGCAATCATTTTAGAGAAGCAATTATTATGGGATATCAATCTGGAAAAGTTTATAAAGACCATTTTCTAACAGTGGAGTTCAATGGAGTTCAACATTTCACAATGAGAAAGATTCAGAAGTGGAAAACTTTTGCGTTAGTGCCAAGTTACTTGTTTTCCCAGGAGTGGGTGTCCCAGGATATTCACCCCCAAGTTAGACTGTGCAATGCTCAGAGAAATACAAAATAACTGTCGTGGAAAATTATCTGAAGAAGAATCCAAGTAGAATGACAAATAACAACTGCATTCACAATGTTTTATTAAGTCAAGTCAGAAGAAAAAAATCATGCACATGGAGAGAGAACTCAACATATCTCTCTGGCAAAGGCAGAGAGACAGAGACTTTTATGCCGGGCATACACTGTGCGATAT
Source organism: Hirundichthys speculiger (assembly GCA_018398805.1). Lineage (NCBI taxonomy): Eukaryota > Metazoa > Chordata > Actinopteri > Beloniformes > Exocoetidae > Hirundichthys > Hirundichthys speculiger. Next base: position 43,468 of record JAGFBZ010002621.1, on the reverse strand, counting down.
TTTAAATCGTTTGATTCAGCCCTTTCTCACACTGCACGACTAGATCGCTGAGTTCAAAAGTTCGCAGCCCACGAGTAATGCTCTCACACTGTACGGCCCGATGCTCTGATGCGACTTGACTGCTTACACTATACGTTCATAACGCACCGGGTGCGTTCGAAATGAGCCAGGCCTGCGCAGAATCGATCACCGGCGGTCGGCGCACAATGCAGATAAGAACACGTTTCATGCAACAGGAGGATCACTTTTATTTTAACTTCAATCAGCGATCGAGGACACTTTATCTAAGAACGTGGTCTGCAAACTAACATACAGGTGATCTAACAGGAAGTAAGTGTCTCCTCCTGTATGTGCTGGAAACTGTCCGACTTGACTGCAGCTTTTTGTCTCCACCTCCTGCTGCGGCCGCCTGATCTCGTCTACTCGCCAGGCGAGGCGCAGTTCATCTCAAACGCACCTACTGCTTCTACTGTGCGATACCTTCACGAGGAGCGACCAGGATTTCAAACAAGTTTGATTTCCTTGCGAGCACACGACTTGTGATCGGGAGCTCGTCGGGAGGTGTTAATCTCTCGTCATTACCCCACGTATACTGCACGACGCACGACCCACGATAGGGTTGAAATTCGGCCCGATCCAAAAAATACTCGCACAACTGGAAAATCGGCTCAAAACGAGCCGACAGTCGCACAGTGTATGCCCGGCCTTAAGCAGCAGCACCACAAGTCCATATATGGTAATGTTGTATCACTGATTGTCTACCTTCTCGTTAGTTTCATATCTAGTATTTGACCTTGCAGCTGCCTGCAAGAACAGGGTGCTCTTTCAGTTGCAAAGATACAATAGCACACGAACATAAGCTGATGTGAAGATGAGTATAAAAGGTTATATGAGGTCAGATGCAGGTTATATGAGGTTAGCTGCATTTATGATATAAAAGCCTACATTTAATTTACATTTCCCCCTTTTGATCCACTAGGATCAACACTAATGGAGAGGAACATATAAAATCAACACAAATAAAATACCAAAAAAGGAAAAAAAATCTAAACTACAAAATTACCTAAAAAAACAACCACACTATAAAAATGGCAGAAAAGCAGAAGACAACATCACAGGTAAAATGATGAAATGGGAGAGGTTATAACAGCCAGGAACACTTCAAAACTGGCACACTTGAGGTTTAAGGCAGTTCATCATTAATGGCTAAAGAAATACCTCACAGAGCATCTTTTGACCTAGAAGTAATGTTTTCTTCACACAAAGTAACCATGAAGCGTGAATCTGAGCTACCGGACCAGGCCCAGATCCAGAAACCCCAGCATGAGCCGACGTCCAGTTGGTTCTTCTTCTTCTGAGGTGGGCTGAGGGACACAATACCTGTCAAATTAACAGTCAGGATGAGATTGGGGCCAGCAGGAACAAGATGCAGGAGTGGTCGTTGGTGTCGGGCAAACTGAGTGGCAGTGTAAGAAGACCCATCATGTCCTGGTGGATCAGCCACCAGGGTGGACCAGCAAGTGTCAAGCTGATCATTAGTCATGTACCACTTGTAACCAGTGGCATAATCTTTAGCAGATCGATCACTGTAGGACAAGCTGGATATGGGAATGGAAATCGTGCTTGTAGTGTTCAGTGGGAGACAGACCTGCACACCAAACAGGTATTGTCATTTAGGGCTGCAGTGGGATTTGGGCAAAGGGGTGTTCCTTCTACGTCTGGAAAGGGACTAAGGAGGGACAGTTGGAGGGGAGGGGGGGCACAATGGGGCCAAATGTGTTGGAGAAGTTGCCAGGTGGAAGAGTGGCAGGAGTGGAGGCACGTGGTGACGTCAGGATGATGGGGAGCACGATGACAGCGCTCAAGAGAACAAGGATACACAAGGAGCATCGGAGAGACCAGATGTGCATCCTGAAAGGATGTCAGGGCCGCGGACGATCCATGGTGTCAATGGGGAGGAGCTTGGCATGCTACTGTAGCAGTGGAACACTTATTTCATTCCACACTGATCTTGCTTGAGAGTGAAAACCTTAGCGAACAGGATCGGATCGCTGGTCAGCAAGGGGGTCAGCTGGGGCAGGGACCCAACGACAGTGTGATGCGTGGACCCACGTGGCACGTTTGGCAACCTTGACTGCAGTTTGAGTGACCAGGAGGATCTGGTAGGGGCTTGCCAGCGTTGATGGTCCCACCTCTGCCTTTTGAAGCGTTCTATCAGCACGTAGTCACCTGGGTCCAGTGAATGCAGGTGACCCTCAGCTGGGCGGGGAAGAGCTGCAAATACTTGAGAATGGATGTCTGATGGCATTTTAGTAAGGTTAGTACAATAGGTAAGAATACTGCTTTCAGACAGGGCTGTCTCTGGTGGAGGAGCCCTGGGGGGCACCAGTCCAATGTTGGGAGGGGCTGCAAACAAAATTTCAAAAGGCCCTGCGTCTTTTCCTCATTCTCATGTACATTAGCACAAGAGGGAGGGGTTTTGTCCAGGGCAAACCTGTTTCCTCACAACACTTAGCAAGTTTGTTCTTTAAAGTACCATTCTCTCGTTCCACAGCTCCACCACTGGCTGGGTGATAGGCACAGTGTTTTCTAACATCTATGCCAAGGTGAAGAGAGATTTGAGAGATGTCTTACCTTCAGAGGGAGAAAATCCAACAAAGTCCATCATAGTATCTTCAAAGGGTCTAGTTGGTGGGGGATGAGTGGCCTGTTGTGCATTTTGGATTTGCCTACCTGGGTTATGGGTGGCACAAATCATGCAAGATAGGCACAATTTTTGTGCATAAGCTGCAAAAACTTTTGTGAACTAACACTCAGCTATTGCACTTAACATTCCCCCTTTTGACACATGGTCAAGACCATATGTCAATTTAGCATAGTGGGCAAAAAGAGCAGAAGGTAAGCAGGGTTTACCATCTGGCCCATACCAGCCATGAGGGGTAAAATGAGAACCTGCAGCACGCCAGGCATTTTTGTCATTAGCTGAAGCCAGTGATTGCAGAGCTGTGAGAGGAGACGGACTTGAGGGAGAGCTGTCGGTCTGGACACAGGAAGCAGCAAGAGGAAGTGTTTTTAGTGCAGCTGCCTTAGCTGCAGCATCTGTACAAGAGTTTCCTGTGGAGACAGAATCAGAAGCTTTAGTGTGAGCTGCACATTTGCATACAGCAACTTGGGAAGGCAGCAGGATGGCATCCAGGAGGTCTGCAATTAAAGAATGATGGAGAATGGGCTTCCCGTCAGATTTCATGAAACCAAGATTTTTCCAGAGCGCGCCAAAGTCGTGTACAACACCAAATGCGTAGCGAGAGTCGGTGTAGGTAGCGTTCTTATGCAAGCACACATGCATGAGTTCAGGCCACAAGTTCAGCAGCCTGCGCAGAGTGATGGGACGGCAGACGTGTGGATTCCACTGTGCCATGGTCTGAGCAGATGGCGTAACCAACACATACAGGATCAGGTCTGGATTGGTCAGAGGGCTGTCCAGGAGGTTAGGGTGAGAAATGCAGGTGAGAGAGAGCTCAGCCACACACTCATGAGGGGTGCCCTCATCAGGGGTTGGGAGAAGAGTGGCAGAATTCAGAACAATGCAGCATTTCACTGTGACGTTGGGCAGTTCTAAGAGACAGGTGTGATACCTGAGATAACGAGGCAGAGAGAAATGAGAGGTTCTGTGTTCCGACAGGATCATGTGGACCTCGTGCGGGACCAAAAGAGTAAGCGGTGCATACCCCACTATGTCACGAGAGGATACTAGAGCCTTCTCCGCCACTGCTATGGCACGCAGGCAGCGTGGAAGACCAGCAGCCACAGGATCAAGTTTACAAGAGCAATAGGCCACAGGTCTAAGGACACCACTGTGATCCTGCAAGAGAACAGAAGTCACACATGAGCCTCGTTCATCAACTGTTTTGTGCAAATTGTCTGGATGGGTCAGGAAGACCTAAGGTGGGTGGAGACTGTAGGGCATGTTTCAGAGCAACACAACATTGTTCAGCTTCATCTGTCCAGATAAGCTTAGAAGACATGGGCTTTGAGCGGGCCAACTCACCAAGAGGTTTTGGGAGTTCAGAGAAGTTAGGCACAAAGGTCCTGCAGTAGGACCAGAGACCAATCAAAGACAGGAGCTGTTTGACAGTTTCAGGGTGAGGGGCCTGCTGGATTGCCATCAAATGTTTGGAGGACAGGCTTTTCCCATCTGCACTGATGTTGTGACCTAAAAAGGTAACAGCAGGTTGACAAAATTGCATTTTGTCTGCTAACCTTGTGACCTTCAGCAACAAGATGGTGAAGAAGTGCAACAGTGTCAGTGACACACTGCTCATGTGTAGGAGAACAAAGCATGAGGTCATCAACATACTGCAGGAGGGTGGAGCCAAGTGTTCGAGAAAAGGATGAGAGTGAGGCTGCCAGTGCTCTGTTATAGACAGTGGGAGACTCACAATAGCCCTGGGGCATTCTGGTGAATGTGTAACCACGACCGTCAAACTGAAATGCAAACCAAATGCATTAGATAGGTGAAGGACAGAAAACCACTTACCACTGTTGGAACATTGGACAAAATGGTGTAAGGGTTAGGGTCTGAGGGAGCTCGAGTGTGAACAGCTCCATTGACAGGGGTTAAATCCTGAACAAAGTGCCATTCCTCTGGAGCTGGGGGGGGGGCTGTATTTCCTGACAGGTAAGATAGGTGTATTTACAGGAGAGTCATTGCAGGGAACAATGATGCCGGCTTCCAGAAGAGCATCAAAGACAGGGCATATGCCTGCAATGGCCTCAGGTTTCAGGGGGTATTGAGCTCGTCTGGGGCAGAAATGAGACTTAGGAGTGACAACAAGTGGCTCACAGTTGCGTATGAGACCAACATCATACTTGTGAGTGGCTCACACAGAGTCAGGTACCCCAGAAAGCTCGGGGAAGGAGGGAGAACTAGTAAGAAGGGGCACCTGCAGTAACGCAGAAGACTGGACGGCATACACAGAACTGAGGGCCGAGAAATCACACTCATGAGTTTTTCTGAAGACAGAAAGAGACGAGGAGAATTGAACGTCAGGGTTAGATGTGGGCTGCCAGTCAGATGTAGAGTTATACTGCTTGACCCAGGGGCCCAGGTCACGCCACTGGTCAGTGGGGGACTTGGCCAGAGAAATGTGAGGGTCACTATCAGAAACCCTGTAAAGGGTGAGCTGCTCAGAAGACAGAGAGATAGAGAGGGTGCTGCGCGTAGTAGACCAGTAAAGTCTGCAGGATCGGACAGAGTCATTTACAGGATCAAAGAACTTTTCTTGGAACTCAAAGTCAGCTGGATACATGAGCAGTACAATAGAGGCAGTCAGGCTTCATGAAGCAAGCCTGTGGTGACACACGTTCAGTTGCCATGGTGATGACGGGAACAGATTGCTGTAGGTTAATCCAACACTGGTATATTTGGAGTGGCTGAGGTCACAGCACATCCTGAACTAGGGTGAAGGGACATTGAGTAGGAGTTGTAACCTCCATGCCTTCAGGTGTAGAGTGTAGCCCAATGCCTAAAGTTAGCATGAGGTCCCTACCCAATAAATTGAAAGGGCAACAACAAGAATAGAGAAAAAAATGTTTTACAGTTGGCAAGGTGTCGAAGGAACACAAAGGGGGAACAGTAAAATTTTCTTTCATTTCGTCACTTCTAGAACCCACAGAGTAGAGATATCTACTTTTGTTGTTTGTACTTTTGTTTTGAAAAATATAACTGTTGATGCTGAAGTATGATATGTTGGGCAAGTTCTTCAGATTGTGCGTTTAATCTTTTTTAGCCATCTGTACTAGTCAATTCTGCTGACTGCTGCTATTTTCTGGCATTATGAGATTTGGAGTGGACATCAAGCGTTTCCTCTTACTTCCTCTTTTCCCTTTTGCTGCAATATGAGTGTCATTACCTGATGATTTTCCTCCATTTCTGACAACTAATGTTAATGACTTATAAACACAGGACTGCACTAGAATGAATGAAAAACCAGCACTGTATTGGGAAGCTAGACCTACAAAATAGTGAAGCTTGGTCAAAGCTGTCAGATGTGTGACGTCAGTGAAGACTATTGTTTTTTTTTTTTTCTTTTTTTTCCCTCATTCCTCCCTAGCTGGTTCATCATCATTTTGTCATGGTTTGGTCAGCTGTTCTTCTGTATATCATTTTCCTTTAGTATTTTTATGTTTGTTGGGTTTCCTAGGTTACTCTGGCTTTCTCCCAAAGTCCAAAAAAATGCATGTTAGATTAATTGGTGGATCTAAATTGCCCGTAGGAGTGATTGTGAGTGTGCGTGGTTTGTCTATATGTGGCCCTGCGATGGCCTGGTGACCTGTCCAGGGTGTACCCCTGTCTTTCGCAAAAGAGCTGGGATAGGCTCCAGCAGATCCCCTTGACCCTAGATGGGACTAAACAGGTATAGATAATGGAAGGATGGACTGGTTTAAGGGTTGTTTTTTTTTTTTGGTTTATTTTTGTTTGGGGGTGGATTTATTGCTTTATTCAGGAGTTTTGATTGTCATTAAAGGACTTTGCTTGACTATTCCTCCCTATCTCCTGCATTTGTGTCTTCACAACTCCTGATTTATGACACTATCTGTCCATTCAACTACAGCTTGGTCAAAATTGGATAGTGCAACAAGCCAATGAGCCAAAACTTACCCACAAATCAATATGAGAATTGCTGAAATGTACAGTTGCAACCAGAAGTTTACATACACAAGGTGGCCTACAATCCTGACTCAGCTGCACCAGTTTTGCCAGGAGGAATGGACCTAGAATTCCACCAAACTGTTGTCAAAAGCTTCTGGAAGGAAACCAAAATATTTGACCCAAGTAGCTTAAAGGCAATGCTACCAAATACTAAGAAAATGTATGTAAACCTCTGACTTTGAAGAAAGTCATAAAAAAAAAAATCCTCCCTCTCATCATTCTGGCATCTAGCAATAACAATATACATAATTTAGGTAATACTAAGTAACCTAAAACAGGAAGTTTTAGTCTAATTGTCAGATAGTGAGAAACAAGAGGTTATGTTCCTTTTTATACAGTGTATGTAAACTTCTGGTTTCAACTGTAAGAGAATAAAGGTTTAGGGAACACCCAATGACCTCATTGGCTCCCAGCCAGCTGCAGAGCATGTTTACCGATTTTCCGAAGCCCAAAGAATGTTGTATTTTATGACAATGTGAACACAGAAACTGCCATAATAAAGGGTAGAGTCTCTTCTGTCCTCAGGAAAAAAAGTTTTTCCCTACTGTTTTCCATTCTATCACAATCAGCAGTAGAATGCGCCACGCCATCTTTTCTCTCACTCGCAATTCATCGGGGGGGAGGCATTGCCTTTATAGAAACTGGAGGTGATCCCATCTGGAGGATATGAACACTAACCACGATGTTCAAAACTCAGATATATATTTTGACGCTCCGCCTGGCAACCCCAGTGACACATATTAGACATTTGAAACCTGTCACAGATGCTAGCAGCAATGACGCTATATTGCTAGCACTTGAACAGCAGCAAGATAGACTGGAGGCTATGGTGGAGAGGGTCCTTCATACCGCACTTGGTAGTCTGAAAGAATCAGTCAATGGATTACAAAAGGACCTGGTGGGACATATGGCAGCGATGAAAGGCCTGGGCGACAAAGTGGATCGCATTTAATCAGAAACGAGCGGTTGAAACGCGATTTTGTTGCGGTCCAAACTGATGTGGAAAAGATGCAAGAAAAACTAGCAGAGTTGGATGATTGTGGTAGACGGAACAAGGCTAGTTAATTTAACAACCAACAGAGAGGGGGGAGACACCATCAGATTTCTACAGGAAATGTTGCCTAAATGGATTCCCTCTCTTCAATCAAAAACCGTGCAGATTGAAAGAGCACATCGAATCTACTCCACCATGCCTATGAAGCTCAATCATCCTCAAACCCTCATATTCAAGGTCCTAAACTACCAGGATCATCAGACCCTTCTACAGGGTCCCAGGCAAGCTAGAAGAAACAACACTCCGTCATGAATGAAGGCAGGGAGCTATTGTTCTTCGCCAACTACAGTAAGTGCACCAGTGACAGGAGGGCAGCCTTCAAAAAGGTGCGGAAAGATCTGTGGATGAAAGGACTCGCCACTTTCCTGATCTCCCCTGCTACCCTGCGAGTTTCCTATCAAGGCAAGGAGCTGTCATTCGAAACGGCACAAGAGGCGGAGAAGTTTTGCAACGAACTCGCTGACCGAATGAATATCACCAACTCCCCACGAAGGAAGCTAACATTCCCAGCACCGAGCGGAGGAGACGGCATTAGATATGAATGTTAACACAGAGGAAGACGCTCCGGCTGAGACTGACAGATTAGAGATGGACCTTGTTACATGCTTACCGAAGATGACCTAAAGTTGGACATTCCTATAAAGTTTCATAAGCAAATTTACATTGATGATTTATTTGTCCTTTTATGAGGAAGTGTTCAGTTCAGTTTACTGTTTATGATGTCTAATCGTTCATGTTAAAATTTTTAAAATTTAGGATTTTGTTTAAACTTTCTAAATGGTAATCTACAAGGTTTTCTCTTTTCTTACTCCTGTGCACTTTTATCCACTTGAACAAGTGTGGTCTTTTTATTACACTATTACTATTTTTTTCTTTTACCAGTGAATAATATTTATTAGGGGGCCCTATGCTATACCAATGCTTTTGTTTATAGGGGAAGTGAACAGAGGATTTTGGCTTCATTATGTGGTTTTCACTGGTCTACACTAGGCAATTGTGGGAGGTTTGGGGGGATGTCATGGTATGGGGGGGGGGGGGGGGCTTTAGATACAGGATCGATGACTCAAACTATTACCAATACTCATCAGACACAGAATTAACATCGGATGACAATGGTTAAGCTAACATTAATATTCTGGAACGTTAAAGGTCTTAATACCAAAACAAAGCGTGGGAAATGTTTAGATTTCCTACGAACGCACAATATAGACATCGCCTGCATTACGGAGTCTCACCTGAAAATAGAAGATGTTTTGCGCATGCAAGATAAGACATACAAAGTCGCCACTTCATCGAGTGCTGTATCTAAAACGAAGGGTTTAAATATTATGGTTAGGCAAAACTTAGACTTAGTTATCGAGAAAACAATGGCATCTCAAAGTGGCCTGGGCCTGGGGCGTTCATCTTTAATATGTACCTCAATTCAAGGGAAGAAAATTGCCTGTGCGTCTGTATATGCGCCTTCCGTGGATGATTCTTATTTTTTCCCTGGCTCTCAACCACGCTATTACCATTTTTAGAGTACCAGTTGATTGTTGCAGGCGACATGAATGCAGTGCTTGATGTCAAAATAGTCAGGTCTTCCCATGTAGTATCTGCTGCACAACAACAGGCATCTTAAGACCTTAATGTACTTCTAACCAACTTAAATCTTTTTGATGCCTGGCGTTCATGCCATCCAGAGGTCAGAGACTATACCTTTTTCTCCTCTAGTCACAAAAGTTTTTCCAGAATCGACCAGGTGTTCCTTTCAAACTCTCTTAATTCAGCTGTACATTCATGCTCCATTTTACCAATGACAATATCTGACCATAATCCTGTTCAAGTTGGACTTGATGTGGGGATCACAATTACAAAATCACCGAGGTGGAGGTTTAATACTACTCTTTTACAAAATGAGACATTTCTCAGTGAATTTAGAGCAGGACTACTTGACTTTCTATCTATAAACAGAGGCTCTGTTTCTGATCCTGTATTTGTGTGGATGGCTACAAAAGGATTTATAAGGATTTTTGTATCTCCTTCTCATCTCATTTAAATAAGGCCAGAACCCAGAGGGTAAAAAGGTTAGAGCAACAATGCAATATACTTGAAGGTAAACTTAAAAAAAGCTATAGTAACAGTTTAACAGCAGCCAAACATGAGCTGAATGATTTATTAAGGAGAAAAGCGGAATTCCTCATACATAGAGTTAGACAGAAATACTATTTTCATGATAGTAGGCCTAGTAAACTTCTTGCGTTGAGAAATATGCATCCATAAATTAGGTCGTGTGGAAAGGAGCTAGTTTTTGACCTGAAAGAAATGAAAAAATTATTTAAATCCTTTTATCTGGACTTGTATTCCCCTACTGGAACATTTGAACTAGACAAATGTCATAAGTTTTTGGATGACTTAAATATTTCTTCTTTAGAACAAACAGATTCTGAAGAATTAGCTAAACCAATTTCTCTGGAAGAGCTCCTTAAAGCGGTAAAGAATCTGACCAGGGGAAAGACACCTAGCCCTGACGGTATTCCTCCAGAGTTATTGCTACAGTTTTGGGACAGCCTGGGCCCAGTATTGTTAGAGGCCATACATGCAGCAGTGGCCCGGGTATATTTTCATGACCATATGTATACCGCACTCATATCTGTACTACCAAAGAAAAGAAAGGATCATACTGACTGTGGCAACTATAGGCTTATTTCTTTAACAAACTCTGATCTTAAATTATATTCCAAAGTACTAGCCTCAAGATTAGATAGATACATGGGAAAGCTAATACATCCTGATCAGACAGGTTTTATGAAGGGATGGTTGGCTGCAGACAATATACGACATTTGCTCCATAATATTCATCATTCTCATGAGGCGAATTATTCGTGAGTAGTTATGGATAAATTTGGTTTGGGGCCTAAGTTTATTGATATGGTTAAAGTTTTGTACAAAAACCCTTCAGTGATGATATGCACAAATGGCCTACACTCTGACCCATTTTTAGTTTTTAGAGGAACACGTCAGGGTTCACCTCTTTCTCCTGCCTCATTTCTTTTATCAATTGAACCATTAGCACAGTACTTCAGACAATATCAGGTTATTACACCTGTTCAAATCAATGGGTTGAGGCATGTTATATCTTTATTTGCTGATGATATTATTTTATATATGTCAGATTTACATAAATCACTTAATGGTTTATTACCTATACTGGATGAATTTGAGGCTATATCTGGTTATCAAATTAACTGGGACAAGTCTGCATTATTTCCACTAAATAACATGGCCAATAACATGGCCAAGAAAGTTATTCCCTCAGTTATTCCTGTAAAATCTGAGATAACTTTTTTTATCTCTGTAATAAAAATGAACGTCCTACCTAGAATAAATTTTGTTAGCATGATGCTTCTATTGCCACCTCCGCCTGACTATTGGAAAAAATAGACGTGCTTTTACGCAGGTTTATATGGAATGGAAAGCACCCTAGAATACGTTTCTCCACTTTACAACATTCTAAATCTGATGGGGGACTCTCAATTCCAAATTTTAAATTGTACCATCAAGCCTTCCAGTTGCGTCCTTTGAAAATTTGGTTAGATTCATCATCACTAAGCTCTTGGAGGGAGATTGAATTACGGCCTAGTGCATCCTATAAGGCTTCAAGATGTATCATTCTCCACTTTGTCTAAAACTAAACATACTGATTTGGGTCCCATAATACAGTATACAATTACAAATTTCAGAAGAATAGAAAAACAGGTTAGATATGACAAGAGAGCACACGCACACACTCCTCTTTGGAATAATCAGGGTCTGACCTCTGAAAAGACACCTTTTCAATCTCAGTCATGGGCTTTTTGTGGTATTCATACACTGGGTGATATATATAATAGGGATGGGCTATTGACTTTTCAAAAACTGTCAACTTATTGATATTCCTAAATCTTCTTTTTTTCTCTACCTTTAATTGCGATCAGCATTACACGCTTATGGGGTACCATGGGACTCAAATGTGCAAATCCCCCTGCAATTCATAAATTACTGACTTCTCCCTACAGAGGATTCGTCACAGTCTTATATTGATGGCTCTTAAAATGCTCCAACATTACTGTAAAAGCTAAGTGGGGAATCGATTTAAAAAACAGACTCTATAAATTGGGAAGGGGTATGGGATAATGTTTCAGTGCATCAAAGAATCGTAACCACCAGTTGATTCATTTCAAGTTTTGTCACAGGGCGTACTGGACACTCATTGATAGGTTCCATGCTAAACTCACAAACAGCCTATGCTGCAGTTTATGCAATAAAGATAATCCAGGTACCTATATACATATAGTTTGGGATTGTGAGGAGGTTAAGTCCTTTTGGAAAGGAGTAACTTTTATTTTATTTAAACTACTAAAACTAGACATTCCTTTGCAACCAAACTTGTTGTTATTTAATGATGACTCACAGTTCGAACGTACAGAAAAACAACGAAAAGTGTGGCTTGCGGGCCTAACAGCAGCGAAAAAAATAATTGTGCAAAGATGGCTTCCCCCCCACAAGCTTCTATTAAAAATGTTTACTGTACTTCCAGGAGGTTTTAAAGATGGAATTATCTACGCCAAAGACTGCAGAGGGTGTTATAGACTTGCTGGAAAACCATGCACAATAGGATACCTCACACGTTTCACCCCTCCTCTCTTTTTTTTTTTTTCTCTCTCTTCTTCCTGTTTTGATATTTGTCATTTTATCATAGGGTAAATAACATGCTTAGACTATTGTTGATTGTAATTCTTTCTTTTATTTCATTTATGACCTGTGGGGTCATGCGATAGGTATCTAAGGTTGGGGTGGGTGGGTGCTCTGTAATGTTGATGTTTCCCATCTTGGATTTGTTTAAATCAGTGATTTAAAAAAAAAAAAAACCCATTAGATTAAAAGATGGGATATTAACTGCTGAACTGTCCTATTCAAATATATATATATATATATATATATATATATATATATATATATATATATATATATATATATATATATATATATATATATATATATATATAATTTTTTTTTTTTTTTTTTGGAGGCCAATATTTGAAGTCAAAAGTAGATGGATTTGTAATTAAAGGATAGTTATTCATTTTGATGTCTGAAATATATCATTACAATAAACACATACTTTACATGTTAAATGTCCTATTTTATAATTTTACTACCTGTTTTTTTTTGGGACGGTATGGGCATTTTACAAGTATTACAATGCTGTGTGTGTTGGATCCCAATAATTCTTAGCACTCTATGTACTCACCAGGTTTACCCTCTTATCTTCCCTTTAGGTCTCACAATAGACTATGCTACCAACAAGCTTTTCTGGATAAGCTCAGCCAATAGTACAATCAACAGGTGCAATCTGGACGGCAGTGGGCTGGAAGTGCTGGAGAGTCTAAAGAGGGAGTTAACAAAAGGCACGGCTCTGGCCGTGATGGGTGAGTAGAGCTTGTCAGAAGTGCATCAGATTGTCACTGGGGATTAGTCAGACAGTGTGGAGATTACATGTTTAACCGGTTAAGTTGCTCCAGAAGGGAGTCATTTAGGCATCTCTTGCAACAGTTATGCTTCACTTTCAAGTCACAGGAAGTTTAAATATTAAAAAAAAAAAACAATGCAGCAATGACTGATGATTGATTTTCTTTCTCCTCTCATAATGAATTAGAGGGAGGATGTTATGTACATGTTGATTCTTGCTATCAGCACTGAATCTAATGTGTCATACCATCCATCAACTTACAGGTTCATTAAAAAAACACATAACATTGACATTCATCCTAGATTTTATAGTAAGGGTCTGTTTCTCACAGCCATTTTGCTTTTTACACATGTATAGAAATGGTAGCTAAAGGAATTCCAACCATTTTACTCATGTCTATATATGCACACTTGTTGGAACTGATTTCACATTACCTTGAGAAAAAAACAAAATGTAACTTTCCAAAACCAGAAACTGTTGTGTATATTATCCCAGTGTTTACCTCCACTTGTCTATATAGTTGTCTCTGGAATATCAACTAACATGTAGACCTGCAGTCTGACCCTCTGACCACCTCAGTGTTACTGCCTACACCTGTTTATATAGTCCTCTCTGTAGTGCATGTACTAACAATGTAGCAGCCATAATATAGGTACAAATAAGTCTCTTATTGCCAATATATTTGTGCCTCTCCTCTCTGTCCTATCTCCTTCCTCTTTTCTTTCTTTACCTGACTGGTCTTTGGCAGGAAGGTCCCCCCTTATGGACAAGGTCCTGCTCAAGGTTTCTTCCCTCTTAAAGAGGAGTTTTTCCTTGCCACTGTTTTGCTTAAAGGTTTTTCTTCCACTATGGGGATTTTTACCTGCCATTGTTTCTTTATTTAAGATTTAATAATGTAAACTATACTTATTATTATTTGCTCAGGGGTCGTGGTCTGGGTCTCTAAAAAAAGCACCTAGAGACAATTTGCTTTGTAATACATGCCATACAAATAAAGTTAATATGAATTGAATTGAATAATAGCTGTGGTGGAAAAGTATACTCTTTACATTTATCCATGTCTCCAACTATAGCTCCAAGTAAGAATGAAAGGAACAACTTTTTACATTCTACATTTTTTTTAAGTTTAATTCCATTGCCATGAAAAAGGTCAAACCACACTCTGTACATCATGGTCAATAGTACAGAAAATGTGTCACACTTTAAGTGAGAAGAAAAAAGACAGGGAGATGGGAGAATACCAAAAGGAAAATAGTTTCCAGAGTTGTTGTTATCTTTGCAGCTCCTGAGAAAGTGGTGCTTTGTCTCCCAGGAGCAAATAGTTGGAACAAACTATATGAGCAGCTCTGTCTACTTATTGTTAGATCCCCCAGGTGCGGTTCAGTCTCTGACCAGCAGAGTCTGTCACCAGGACCAGCTCTCCGTTTAAAGGGTCTGAAGTTGCGTTCTTGGTGGGTTTACCTTACTAGATTTGCTCAACTTTGTTTAAGCTGGTGGTGGGGAGACTCGCCTAGCTCTCACTGCATACTTCCATCCAAAAGTCTATCCTGCCTACTCTGATAACTACCCTAAAAGGAATAGGCCTGGCTTTAGATACTGTTATCAGCCACATTCATTAACTGCAACTCCCCCCTTATGAGCCGGGTTCTTGTTACCGGCTAGGTTAAGTTTAGTGGCTTGGACAATAAGCCCCAAGGGTCTGTAACAATGTTGGGCTAGAGTAGTGGTTTTCAACCTGTTTTGAACAAACGCCCCCCTGACCCACCATGATGCTCTTATTGCCCCCCCCCCCCCCCCCACCTCCCCTAAAAAAGTAAAAAAAAAAAAAAAAAATTAAAAAAAAAATGTGCATGTGTATATAAGCATTTTAATACGTGGAAATGGAAATAAAATGGAAATATTACTATAATACTGTAGTTGCACTGGGACCGAAACCTCTTCAGTTGATCTTTTGGACTGTGAGGCTGAATTTCTGAGATTGAACTGCGAGACTGAATTTAAATCAAATTGATCTTTCTACAGAGAGAAAGGCCACACTGCCTTTTATGATTTTTTTTTAATTCATCACATTTGTAAATAAATTCTTGGAATTTGGTGTGGATAAAATACCACCACAGCAGAATTTGTTGAAAATCTGTTTTATGGGTAGGCAAATTGAAGATTATTAGAAGCCAACAACATCATGCACACTTCACGAGAACAGCGGTAAATTAACCAATCAAAACCTGGAACCACTCAAATGCGTCAATTAATGCCTTAAACATTTCAAACGGTCATTTTATGAGTAGGCTACTGACAAGGCATGGCCTGGCAACATTGAAAAAAAGTAAAACTATTTACAAACAGGAACGACTGCTGCGTTTCATTTTTAATGGGAACCCTGCGCTTGGTGGGCTGCTGCCAGCTTTTTCATGTCTGGACACATCGCCGTGAGCTTCAGCCTGAGTGCACCAGAGCTCACGAGGTCCAGATGATTTCTGTATTTTGTCTGTGTAGGGGTACTCGTGTGACTTTATTCATATTTTAATAATTACCTAGGGTGCCACCGGCTTTTGTTAAAAAGACGGAAAACTTAAAAGAACAAATAAGTCACAATTTATAGTGGGTTCTTGACGAGTTGGAGTGGCCGTGGAAAATCAGTCATCAGAGTCGCTAATACGTTGTACAACATTTATTTAGACAGAGACAAGAACACAAAACATATAAGACATTCATATATATATATATATATATCTAAACAGGCACATCAACATCGAGAATTCTTCATATTTGGCTATAGCGCATGACAGGAAGTGACGATAGAGGGGAATAGGAAGGAAGAGAGAATCATAACAAAAAGATGGCGGGTACGAACGGGTTGCTAACAGCTAATCTGTTATCAAAGTGAACAAATTAATAAAGAGGGGCAATTCTCGAACTAATTAGCTGCCGAATAATGGGGAAGTGTGGTCCGGACGTGGTCCGTGACGCACGGACCGGTCGGAACCGTCAACACTGGGAGACCACCAAATCTTATTCTCTGTCAGCCTTACCCTGGGCGAGTCTGGCGGCTTACTGTCGTAGGCGCATCGGTTTTGGCACGGTTCGCAGTGGTGTCCTCCGGAAACCGTGTCTGGTCGATGGCTCTCAGGAGTCAGGTCTCCGGACGTAGCGCGTGACTCGGCGGGTCGTACCGCTTTCTCCCGTCTGGCAGGCGAGTTGGTCCCGTGGCCTCTGACTTCGGTCGACAGGAGCCGGCAGTTAACAGTTCGATTGCCCGTCGAAAAAAACTGACGTGAAGGCTTACAAAAGAAAACTTGTTCTCAACTTACAACTAACGTTTGTTAGTTGCAATTATGCAGTGATCGTTCTATTACAGTCGATGGGCACGACTATAAAGCTTTTGTAAAAATGAGGGCTGAAAAAAAGGGTGACGGAACAAAATAATAACTTAAGAAAAAGAAAATTAAGCAACCAAAAATGATTTCAGAGTCTTTATCGTACCACAAAGTTTCAAAGAAAATAAAAATAAAAGGGAGGGAAAGTTTCAGAATTAAGAGGTAAGACACAAGAGCAAGAATAAGAGGACAAAGAGCGAAGAGGAAGAGAGCGAAGAGAGAAGAGACAGACAAAGGAGTCTCGTCTTATTTGTACTGATGAATATTAATGAGCGTTTATGCAAAACAAGAGGGTTTGGTCGATGCTTCGTCCAATCAGAAGATGGGGAATTTTCCCGCCGGAATCAGGCGCACTGAATTCTGGGAGACGGAGTCCTTGACCATTTGTAGTACACAAAGTTTAAACAACATTTAAACCGTTAGTAACTTAATTATCAGGATGTACCTCACAAACACAAATATCACAGTTATGCCACACAGAATAATAACTTTTAACCTTTCATTTAACAAACTGTCCTGTGGAAGATCAGGTTATAAATGACGGGAATTTTAACACACAAAATTAACCAGCTTAACTTCACAGTCTTCGTTATATGATCTTGAGTTATAACATTTTAAGGAAATCAGTGATAGTTTTGTTTGTCCTGTAAGAAAATTGTTTATATATATATACTTTTTATCGTCTGTTTCAGAAGACGAGAGGTGGGGGTTGTACAAAACTTCCCGGGGTGCGCTCTCCTGCACCAGCACGTCTGATAGATACCAGACCTCCTTTAGGAGTTGGTGTTTGCAAAATACCAACTGTCATGAAATGATGTTTAATGGCTTCTTAAGGTGGTCTCAGGGCGAGTTACCATGGCAACGTGGGTTTTATGGTTCCCAGATGGGGTCCGGGACAAGAGTTTGCCATGGCAACGGGAATATCTTGGGGGTTTTATGGCTTCGGTGCTGGGTCCGGTTGGTACGAGGTTTCAGATAACTGAGAGCACATCTGCTGAAGGGCGGCTTTACTTTAATGAAATAAAGGGTCCGAAGAGGGATCCTACATCTCCCCCCTTTTGATCGATGCTTCGGGTTCTTTAGATGGCGTCGATCAATCCAAAGGTCCCGTCTGAGGAAGGAAGGTCTGAAACAGAGTTAGATCAGTGTTTCCCAGTATTCTATCGCTAACAGTCGATCTAGACTCCTACCGTCCTTATAACGGTGTTACTATTTCTAAGTGAGCACACTCCGATGGCTCCATATTCTACTCATGTGGTAAGTTTATTTATTGTTAGCAAGAACCTTTTGGCGTGAGGATCTTTACAGGCATGCAGGACAAGACAGACACAAAACACACAGTGAGTAATCTGAGCCGAGGTCTCGACCTTTGGCTATGATTGTCTATCCTAATTCTAATTCACATTTCCCAGGTATGGGCTAATCTACGATTTTATGACCACACAATAAAAAAGAAAACTTCTAAAAAGAAAAAGGAATCTAGGTGAAATGGGTATATTTCACATCATAAATTCGACAAAAAAAAAGGGTGTTCTACTAGTACACATCGGGGAGAGAGAGAAGGAAACTTCTACAAGGGCGAGGGGTTTATGGATGAGCACCCCCCTTTTGTCAGCTTCCTGCTGGACTCGTATCAGGCCGCTGGGGTCAGTGTTGTCGCTCTAGTGGGGAATGAGAGCATAGGCGTCGTTAGAAACATGTTGGAACAAACGTCAACTTAGAATCACACCAGGTACCCGTCTTCCAACTGGTTGGTAGACCGGTACCCACACGTTCGTGAGTTCGCTCTGACACACTTTATTCAAACTTATCCTACGCTGAGGGGTTGAACCAATAATTATCGCACTACCAGTCTACGCTGTCAACTATCGTTACAGGAGTGATAATTGCTCTAATTATCTCTGAGAGCGAAAGTATATGAGTCCTACTAACTATTGGCTATCATGTGGTCCCCTGCGAGTCCCATGGGGTTTGGTGCAACTCGGTTGGGTTGCAATGGACCCGTCTGAAAAGGGGGTCCTTTCGGCCTTGATTGGTCCTGCTCTGAGACACCACTGGAGACAGTGTGTCGGTGACCGTGTGTGGTTCTGTCCAACGTGGGAGGAGTTTTCGTGTGAGCTTCCCTGGCTTGGTACCAGGTCTGGTATGCTGCAGGGATCGGTAGCACCACACTTCGTCACTCACCTGAGGTTCCACGTGGGAGTTTTGCTGGTCACGATAGGCTTTCTGACCGTCGGTTGTTTCCTCTAGTCGTTTTTTTTCAAAAACGAAAGTCGTGCGCGGGTGTACGTGCAGGTCGGCGAGGTATTGGAGCGCAACGTATGCGTTTGTTCGTTCTACCTGGCCCGAAGGTTGGTGTTGATGGTTGATAAGGGGTTTTGTTTTCGCCCCTAACGTCTGCCAGACTTGTCGCATCACGTCTGCGGTACAGTGCGTTCCCCGGTCGGAGTTGACGCGTTTTGGAAGCCTGAACCAAAAAGAGACGTGGTTCATCAGAATATAGGCCGTTGCCTCGGTCGTGTCATTGGTGGCTGGGAGGCGTTCAATCCACGTGGTGGATGCGCGGGTCACAGCCAAGAGGTCTTTGTTACCTCGCGTCGATTCGGTGGAAGGTCCCATCCAGTCAACCTGGAGGTCGGACCAAGGAAATGAGGTTCCCTGTTGTTGAAGGGGAGCTCTGTGTGTCGCCGAAGGGGTGTCATGGGCATGCATTAGCGTCTCCCCCCTTTGTTTGCGGGGGACCACGAGCCCTGGCGAAGGGTGTGCTCCGGAAACACATTGCAGGATGCCCGTGACCATTCGAAATAGAGAACGCACGGCTATTAAGGAGGGCGAGTCAGGAACGTCGCTGACGTTTGCCGGCGTAGCCTGCGTCTCGGGTGTGTCCGTTAAGGATTTGACAACGAATAAAATGGCCGGGTCCTGATCTTGAAGAGCGCGTGAGTCATCAGTTGTGAATGCAGGTTCGACGGACCGAGGGTCCGGAGGGTGATTCACGTCGTTACCGTTGGTGGTCGCTTTAGTTATTGCGCCGATGGGCGCAAATTGGGTGGGTGGGAGGGAGACAGGTAGCCACGCCTGGTTGAAGAGCTCCGGTGTGGCTCGTAAGGCGCTGTGTGTTCGGCTACTGTGCTCTCGATGTCATTCAGGTTCCTGTCTGGAACTGGTATGTAGGCGTTGTCTCCGACAGATTTGTCACGGACGACGTCTAAGGGGAACCAGGAGGGCGTTATGGCTGACCGTATATTTGGGTTCTGTGGCGCCAGCGTGTTGCGCAGCTCTTGGTTGGCGGCTGATCTGTCATCACCCAAATATCGGCGCACTTCTGTTACCTGGTTCTCGTGGCGTTCGGTGCCATTGGCCACAAGAGGGCAGTAGGGTTCGACTGCCTCAAACGCACTAGAAGAGCACGAAAAGTTATCCCGTCCAGCAGCTGCACCTGTTGGTGGCGTTGGACTTGGTTGCTCGTCACCGTCCGAGTTTTTAGGTCGGGTGGTTGGATCGAGTGTGGGCCGGGGAAGGTTTGGGTGTTCTTTGGTTTCACCCGATGGGGTTTGAACAAAGTAACACCGTGCTTCTCTTGGCTCGTGGACGGTCAGGGTCAAAGGTCGTTGGACTTTAGCCCAGAGCTTTTGCCGTTTGAAATCGATTACGGGTTCAAACCGGTTAAGCAGGTCTTTTCCTACCAGAAATGGTATGGAATCGAAGGGCGACACATAGACTGGGTGGACCAGTTTCATGGGACCAACGGGACAGTTGGACGAGTGAAACGGTCGTCGTTAGGATGATGTGTTCTCGTGGGAGAACGGTCTTACCTTTAATGAAACATGGGCGCGTTTTCAAATCCTTATTGGTTTGAGTTGCGAATAGACGCAGTTGTTGGAACAGGGCAGTTGACATGATGGTCACGTCTGCAGCTGTGTCCAGCAAGGCGTCACAGGTTATCATGCCCTCCAGTGTGAGGGGCAGGTAGAATTTTCGAGTGGAACCCTTTTCGGTGAGGTGGCAGATAAATTGGTTGACAGGTGGTTCCACCTGGACCTTCGAGTTGTTCTGATCTGCGGTTCATCCTTCTTATCCAGTTGGGCGACCCAAGTGGCCCTGGGAGGAGGAGCGTCCTCACTTACCTCTGTGGGGTAATTAACGGGACGACTTTGGTCCACCCCCCTTTTGTTGGGAGAGACAACTGCCAGAGCAGCATCGCTAAGACTAACGGGTTCGGGGCCCGCGTCAGGGGTGCCCAGCGCGTCGTTGAGTCTAGCGGTCGTGTGACTGACGGCAGAAACTGTGAAGAGATCAACCTCCTTTTCCGGATGTCCCTTCTCCATTTCCTGTAAAAACAATTTAATGTTTTTCATTTCGGTTTTGGTCAGGTACAGAACCTCTTGTTCGTCCTCTACGTCGTGCTTAGTGTTTCTCGCATCTGAATGATCTCTCATTGGTGGAGGACGACGAGAAGTGGGGGCGGTGACCATTCTGACTGATATCTACCGTGGTTTTGGTTTCGATATCCGCGGTCCGAATGGTGAGGTACAGGTCGATCGTACCTGTTGTGTGGATACTTTCCCCGTTGGGGAGGCCCGTGAAATCCATCACGCCACCGTCGTTCGCTCGGTGGGGATCGTGGTTCACGGTCAGGCCAATAAGACCTGGCGCGGATGGGTTCGCGATTTGGTCGATTTGGGCTAGACGGAGGTGTGTGTCCTCGCCCATGTTGTGGTGCGAACGTGGGAGCAGGGGTTGAACGAGACGCTTTAGGTCTGGTGGCCCCTTCGAGCTCCATGGACAGGGTTTCTGCACTTATTGCGAAAACGGTGTGGATCAGGGGGGGCTTGGCGTGCGACTGTTTCTGCCTCTGGAAACCCCAGACAAG
This sequence comes from Hirundichthys speculiger, assembly GCA_018398805.1. Classification (NCBI taxonomy): domain Eukaryota; kingdom Metazoa; phylum Chordata; class Actinopteri; order Beloniformes; family Exocoetidae; genus Hirundichthys; species Hirundichthys speculiger. The sequence continues at coordinate 21,961 of JAGFBZ010002621.1, read as the reverse complement.
CTAGCTCTCGTAGCTGTGCGATGCTGGAAGAGCGAGGGTTTGCCATGACTCCGAGATGGTGGCTCGTGGCGGGATGGAGATTTTGAACGAAGAGCGACTTGAAGTTCTGCTCTTCCTCCATCCCAGGCTCGTTACGAGTACCAAAATAGGCTTCGAGTAGTCTATAATAGTACTGTTGGGGAGGCTCTTGTCGACCCTGTTTGACCGTAAGCGCTGCTGTCAGACCACATTGAGATGCACTGTCGGAGAACTCTTTCTCCAAAGTTTGGCACAACCTGTCGAAATCTCCTTTAACGATTTCAGGTTGGCGATCGACGAATCGGCTGACATCGCGATTTGCCGTCAACTTAATCAGATAAATTTTGTCCTGGGTCGAGGCATCAGGGAACCTTTGCAGGTAGAACCTGAGGTCTTCCAGGTATGCTCGAGTGTCATTTATCGCTCCAGGAACGGGTTCAAACCTTGGTATGTGTCGGGCTAACCTTTCTAATTCCCTGTCGGGGAGGCCCCGGGGAACCTGTTGAACCGCTGGGGAGGGCGACTGCCCTCGACGCATCGGGCCTAAGTTTGACTCACGAGGTTGGTACGGGTTCGCGATGGTGACATGAGTGGCGGTGAAGGAGGTTCACTACCAGCTCCTGGTACGCGAGGATCAGCCTTTAGTTCGATAGAAAAGGGCGGAGGTGTTCCAGCTGTTCTGGCTGTGAGGGACCTCCTCAGCTCTTTTCTAGCCGTCTCTAAGTCTTCAGCCATGCTGGTAATTTGGCGGTGGGCCTCTGTGAGCCCGCGCTGAGTTTGAGCGAGCTGCGCCTGCAACAGTAGAACCTGTTCCTGTTTGGCGTCGAGTTGCTTACTGTAAGCGCAGCTCTCTTCCTGCATAGTTGCAGCTATCCGTCGGACTTCTGTGAGTTCCCGATGGGATGCTTTACACGCCTCATCCATGTCCTTAAGGAAGACGCTTTGAGTGGCGATTGCCTGATCGCGTTCGTTTTTCTCGATTTCTAAGGTTGTGATAGTGGCTTCGCACTCGTCCATTTTCTTTCTGGCCTCATCCCGCTCGGCTACGAGCTGGGCCATCTGAGCGTTTGTTTCCTCAAGCTTGGACTTGTACTGTTCCACTTGGGTTTCAAGAAAAGCGTTGGTTTTCTGCGATTGGGTTAATTTATGCGAACGTGACTCGAGTGAGCTACGTGCCTTTCCTAGCAGCTCTTGTGCTGTTAGGAACTGGGAAGTTAGCAAAATCGTCATGCTACCTAGCATTTTGGTCAGAGCTTTGTCTTTCGGAGGGTCGGTGATTGCCTCCGCTATTAGGTCTGACAGTTTTGAGTCGATTTCGGTGGTGGATAATCGCTCAACGTGTTCTTGATAGCCAGGATTTAGCTTCCCCGTGAGTTTCGGTTACAGCTAATTCCAGGTTATCAAAGATGGTTCCGTGGCTAGAACCGTCAGAAGGGTCTGCATCTGCCATTTTCTCCTTTGTCTGAGCTTTGTTGGCAGTTTCCTTAGCTTCTTTAGCTTCGTGCCACCTAGCTAGCCGAACGTTGGTTCTGGCTTGGCCTAATCTGTTCTACTTAGTTTGGCTTAAATTTTGAAACCAATCTATCTAGCTTCAGTTAGCGCTTAGCGTCCTAGCCTAGCTACCTAACCTTGCTAGCTTAGCTTCCTGACTTCCTGAGTCCCAAAACAGCCTAGTTAGCTTCGGTTAGCACTTAGCCTACTAGCCTAGCTACCTAGCCTAGCCCAACCTAGCTCAACTAGCTTAGCTTCTTGGCTCGATTAGCAACAAAGAAAAAAAATTAGCCTAGTTAGCTTCGGTTAGCACTTAGCCTCCTAGCCTAGCTACTTAGCTTAGCCTAACCTAGCTTAACTAGCTACCAATAGCTGAGTTAGCACTTAGCCTCCTCGCTTAATGAACTACAAAACAGCTGAGCTAGCTCGTGTTAGCACCTAGCCTCCTAGCTTAGCCACCTAGCTTAGCCTGACTTAGCTTGATCAGCTATGAGTCGACCTGGTTAGCTTCAGTTAGCATTTAGCTGGCTGAGGGCTTAGCTGAGCTTCTCTGACTATCAACGTAGCCTATACTGACCCCTAGTGGTCACTTCTCAGGGCTGCAGCACTCTATGGGTCGAATTATCACTCCTGTTGATAGTCGACACTATACAGTTTTGGTTAGACTGTTCAATCAAATATGTTCACAAGAATTTGTCATTCAATAATCAGAGGTGATCTGCTGCTGTCTTTTATTGGGACAAGAATTATTACATATAGTGCCTTTAGCACCAACTTGGTTATTCTGACAATAACCACGAGAGGGTGGTGTTTCTCCACCTGCAAACTCAGGGGGTTCGTCACGGAGGGTGTTACCAGTGCGATGACGTCGTCACGTCACGCCCTGACTCCGCCCACCGTGAGGTTCCCAACTGTGTAATGCGAGTCACTTCACCTCTGGCCAGCGGCCAGAAGCAACATCAGAGCTCACGCGTCGCGTGTGCGCGCAGCTGCTCACAAAAATGACTCTACGTGACACACTCAAAAGCGTTAGTTAATTCAATAACTCTTGACACAAACTGAACCCAGCGGGTTCTCAACTTCACCTCTGCTTTAAAAGTTTATCAACAACTCAGCCTCGGCTGAAACACAATACTTTGCGCGTTTGCTCGTGCTCTCCAGCACGCGCGAGTGGAAGACGTTCAGCTTCTAACTCGGATTTTCTTGGGCCTGATCGCCCCTGTCTTCTGCTTTAGAAGTGATTACCAACTGGCCCTGCCACACGGACTTTGAATCTCAAGCGGCAGTGCTCAAAATTTGTTTTCGCTTTAGAAGTTTCACACTTCAGCTGCGCAAAACAGAACTTTCCGCTGTGTGAGCGGGTCAAAGCGCGTCAGCGCGTGAACGCGCCTGGCTCGAGTCGGCTTCGCCAAATGATCACAGATCGTGTCCCGACCCCAGTTTCCTCAGAAACTGTTGTCTGGACTTTACTACTGTGACAACAAATAAATAAATTCTCTCTTCAGACGTTGGTCTGAGAGGACGATAGTTTCTGCAGCTTTTTGGGTGCAGAACCGGACGGCCCGCAGGGCGGGGTCGTTCTTCCGTGTTCTCTCACGGTTACAAAGGAGGATTTTCGTTACCACACTGGATTGCCTTCCGCGCTTTCGCGAAGCAATATTTTTGTGGCGACAACGCGCAAAAATGAGACAACGAATTTCTGGTTAGCTACGCCAGATACGTCGCTCTGCTGAACCTCGTGCACGCGCCGGATTTCCGCGGACACGCGCAGAAGTGCTCAGAGCAGCACGAAATTCAGGAATACGCTGAAACTTCGCCTGCTGGGGCCCTTTTCAACAAAATCTTAAACATGCATGCATAACATTAGAACGTGTTCAACACTGAGTCCAGCGACTCATACAGCGGCCTCACGGGCACGCGCTTCGTAGCTGCAACTTTGTCTCTGTGTCTGCTCACAGGAGAAAAAGCGGGGGGGGGTTGGTCTGAGCGCAGCTGCGCGCCTCAGAGCAACTTAGATCAGCGGACTTTCAGATTGATTTTCCAACAACGTCGCAAGTCGTCCCATCTGGCCGTGCCAATAATACTGTAGGGGTACTCGTGTGACTTTATTCATATTTTAATAATTACCTAGGGTGCCACCGGCTTTTGTTAAAAAGACGGAAAACTTAAAAGAACAAATAAGTCACAATTTATAGTGGGTTCTTGACGAGTTGGAGTGGCCGTGGAAAATCAGTCATCAGAGTCGCTAATACGTTGTACAACATTTATTTAGACAGAGACAAGAACACAAAACATATAAGACATTCATATATATATATATATATATCTAAACAGGCACATCAACATCGAGAATTCTTCATATTTGGCTATAGCGCATGACAGGAAGTGACGATAGAGGGGAATAGGAAGGAAGAGAGAATCATAACAAAAAGATGGCGGGTACGAACGGGTTGCTAACAGCTAATCTGTTATCAAAGTGAACAAATTAATAAAGAGGGGCAATTCTCGAACTAATTAGCTGCCGAATAATGGGGAAGTGTGGTCCGGACGTGGTCCGTGACGCACGGACCGGTCGGAACCGTCAACACTGGGAGACCACCAAATCTTATTCTCTGTCAGCCTTACCCTGGGCGAGTCTGGCGGCTTACTGTCGTAGGCGCATCGGTTTTGGCACGGTTCGCAGTGGTGTCCTCCGGAAACCGTGTCTGGTCGATGGCTCTCAGGAGTCAGGTCTCCGGACGTAGCGCGTGACTCGGCGGTCGTACCGCTTTCTCCCGTCTGGCAGGCGAGTTGGTCCCGTGGCCTCTGACTTCGGTCGACAGGAGCCGGCAGTTAACAGTTCGATTGCCCGTCGAAAAAAACTGACGTGAAGGCTTACAAAAGAAAACTTGTTCTCAACGTACAACTAACGTTTGTTAGTTGCAATTATGCCAGTGATCGTTCTATTACAGTCGATGGGCACGACTATAAAGCTTTTGTAAAAATGAGGGCTGAAAAAAAGGGTGACGGAACAAAATAATAACTTAAGAAAAAGAAAATTAAGCAACCAAAAATGATTTCAGAGTCTTTATCGTACCACAAAGTTTCAAAGAAAATAAAAATAAAAGGGAGGGAAAGTTTCAGAATTAAGAGGTAAGACACAAGAGCAAGAATAAGAGGACAAAGAGCGAAGAGGAAGAGAGCGAAGAGAGAAGAGACAGACAAAGGAGTCTCGTCTTATTTGTACTGATGAATATTAATGAGCGTTTATGCAAAACAAGAGGGTTTGGTCGATGCTTCGTCCAATCAGAAGATGGGGAATTTTCCCGCCGGAATCAGGCGCACTGAATTCTGGGAGACGGAGTCCTTGACCATTTGTAGTACACAAAGTTTAAACAACATTTAAACCGTTAGTAACTTAATTATCAGGATGAAATAACCTCACAAACACAAATATCACAGTTATGCCACACAGAATAATAACTTTTAACCTTTCATTTAACAAACTGTCCTGTGGAAGATCAGGTTATAAATGACGGGAATTTTAACACACAAAATTAACCAGCTTAACTTCACAGTCTTCGTTATATGATCTTGAGTTATAACATTTTAAGGAAATCAGTGATAGTTTGTTTGTCCTGTAAGAAAATTGTTTTATTATAATACTTTTTATCGTCTGTTTCAGAAGACGAGAGGTGGGGGTTGTACAAAAACTTCCCGGGGGCGCTCCTCCTGCACCAGCACGTCTGATAGATACCAGACCTCCTTTAGAGTTGGTGTTTGCAAAATACCAACTGTCATGAAAATGATGTTTAATGGCTTCTTAAGGTGGTCTCAGGGCGAGTTACCATGGCAACGTGGGTTTTATGGTTCCCAGATGGGGTCCGGGACAAGAGTTTGCCATGGCAACGGGAATATCTTGGGGGTTTTATGGCTTCGGTGCTGGGTCCGGTTGGTACGAGGTTTCAGATAACTGAGAGCACATCTGCTGAAGGGCGGCTTTACTTTAATGAAATAAAGGGTCCGAAGAGGGATCCTACATCTGCATGTGGAGAGCTTGACTGAATCCCTGTTCAGTAAGCCGAGTCTTTAGATGCCGAGTCTGGATGCTTTTTAGTAAGATGCTCCTGTAATCGTGACGGCTTTATTGGAGAACACCTGCTCACATAGCAGCACATCGACAAATCTACATTGCTCAGTGATGGAATAAATCCATAAATTATGTAATTAGCATTGTAATGCCAGCACTTTTTCTTGTTTTCCGCCAATTTTGATTGTACTGTAAATGTTTGTGATTAAACGTGATTATGTTGTCTTGATTGTGTATGTTTTCATTGGCTGTTGAATGAATGTGCTGGAAAGGGGTTTCTCTGCTGCTGTGTGTTTATGGGCGTTACTATGGCGACCGATCCCGCTCGGCTTGTCTGATTGTGACATAGAGAGTAAAGGACATTTTACCAGGTCATGGAAGCAGCAGACTCAGGGTTTTAGTTTCAGGACAGCAGCTTATTTTTTGAAAGGAAACCTGAGCACAACATTTTATTGAAACATAAATAGATTTGCACTATAAAAAAAAAACCTTGAGAAACCATGAAAGTTAAAATAGAGTTCTCAAGGCGTGGCGCCCCTCATTTGTGCCTAAGCACGCCCTCTCAGCCCTGACGTTTCCAGGACCCCCCTAAAGGTTCAGAAGGCCCCCTAGGGGGCAGTACTGCCCCAGTTGAGAAACCCTAGGCTAGAGTAACCAGAACCTGTGTTGTTATGCAGAGGCACATTCCAATCTGTACACTTGTGGGGACAGTTTCAGTATCAACCACAACATCTTGTGTTAATTTTATTTTTATTAGACAGGTTAGCAGGGTTAAGCGAGAGCATTTCATTGATTAAACATTAATTAAACATTGGAAAACAAACTCTGATTCTACTCCACAATAATGCTATGGCTGGCAATTCCATTCTTCTGGGTTAATCCAGGCCGTGGCTTGTAGTGCCAATTATTTCTATGGAATCCAGGCTAGTTGGAAGTACTGTAGCTTGTAATTCCAGTCTCATTCATTTGAATGGATTCAGGTTGTTTTGGGGTGAGCTGTGTCTTATAATTCCAATTTCGTTCATCCAAGGCTGTGAAGTGAGGTGTCAAGGCAGGTCCTTCCAAGGACAGGGTGGTGCTTCTGGAAACTCTGGTATCTGGCTCCTTCTCCTCTCCTGCAGTGAGCTAGGGAATTCTAAAAAGCTCCACATATATCCTTCAAGAATGGGGAAATAATGGTTATTCCATCCTGAGCGTCTTCTTTCTCTGTTCTTGTCTGGAAGAATAAATCCTCAGTAAAATCTCTTGCTAGTGGTTAGCTCTTGGTCCCAGCCGATCATCCTTCGAAGAATGCTCCACAGAATGAATGCTATTTCTCTCGAAACCTCAGCTTTTATGCCTCCTGGCTGGCCACGCCTTACTTGCTTCTGCCCCCAAAGTCCTTGTTTGTTCAGGATTCACACGTCCTGATTGGTTTTATACAGTAGGGCGTGCATAATCATATTTACATAACATTCACAATTGGTTTTCCAGTGGCATGCTTAATCACATTTACATAATGTGGTGTGATTGGTCCAAAATTGATCAATTTTTGGATCGTTTTCTTCAGTTTCTTGTTCATTTTAATGCCTGGTACAACAAAAGGTATATTTGTTTGGACAAACATAACGATAACCACAAATATTGCTCATAAGAGTTTTATTTAAGAGCTGATATCTTACCATTTTCCATGGTTTTCTTGATTATAACCTAAATCACTTAAGTTTTTACATCAATAGCTATGGCGTTGTACTGCCAAAAACACTGCTTTTATGCATTCAGTGTAACCTAAAATGTGCCTAAATGTGCTTCATGGGGTGCAAAAGACCCACAACAGACAATAATATATGGCTTTTATCTTCAGTGATAAAAATATTTAATCAATATCCAATCCAGACTGAAAAATTTCCAGGCAGCAGCAATGTAAATATGAAGCCCAGGTGAATGTGTGTATATTTTTGCTGAATGTGCTACACTCAAAGCTGCAACAGAGAGCATAGCCTTAAAGTACATTTTTAAATCATGAGGCCCTAAAGCTGATGGGAGCACCAAAGCATGATTTAAACAAGAGAGAAACCAAAAAACAAACAGATGCATTTTAGCAATCTGTTCAGTGGCTGACAACTTGTCCTGCAGTGTAAAGCTGGCTCAGTTAAAAACTCGGGCAGTATGGGTGTCCGCGCTGCTTTTACCCAAAAAAGTAATGTATTGCCAAAATATATGTTGTGTCAATACTCAGATGCCACAAAAGGAGATGGAAGGCAATGATGTCAAGATAAGAAACCTCCTTACGATGCGTTGAGGGTTTCACTTCCAGTCCAGGACTTTGACTGTCCACTAAGAAAAAGGTGGGAGGCCAGATATAATGAACCCTCAAGCAGCCTTCCAAGATGAAACAGCAAAGAAATAGAAAAATATCAGGAAGATAGCCCCTAGTAATGAACTGCTAACATGTTTGAGACAGCGGAAAGCCAATGAGAAAGAGGAGAAACAGGAGAAACAGGAGGAACGGGCTCAGAGGCATCCAGGCTGTGTGGAGATGCACCCAAGGCAGGGATGGCCAACCCATGGCTGGCGAGCTGCATGTGGCCCCTGCCAAATAGGATTGTGGCTCTTAACTCTCATCAAATGTTGTCTTTTCCTTCTTCTTTTATCCAATAAAAGACACAACATTGTAGACAAAATTAACTCTTAATAAATTAAAAGATCAAATTTATCATTTGTAATTATGTACATCTTTACAACTGCATCGAAGCCACAATCATGCAAACAAATTATTTTGGGATCAAGGGGTTGGGTGAGGGAGTACATGCATGTAAGCAAAATGCAAAACTGAGAAATAATAATATCAGGAAGAGCAGTAGATGTTTCTCTTTACATACCATAACTAAAATATTATCTCTTCATGTCTGATCATGTCCACCCCTTACTCTTGACAACTCAGCACATCACAGCAGAGTGAGATGCTATCAGGTACAGAGCACATGAAACCCCATACGTAAGTGGATGGGATGGCGTTAAAGACATTTGCTCAGAGTATGGAATGGAAGTCCCAAAGTCCAAATGAGAGATACCACAAAGGGTTGTAGAAAATGTATGAGCAAAGATCGTGTAGGACAGGATGGCTATCTAATTGGACATTCTTGTGGTCAAAAGTTGTAGAAGCTAACCCATGAATAAAGGGCAAACAGAGAAATTTTGGTTGTGTTTGCTGTAGTTCTGTAACACTGTAATTAGTGCTTACTGACAGACACCCTGCACACTGGAAGAGAGGGTTTGACTAATATCATGGATCAAGAACATAAAGTCTGACAGCCCTATTATTTATGTTATTTTATATTTTATATTTTAAGCAAACACATATACTAAACAGAATTCTAGTCTTTTTTTGTTTAGCATTTTGCACCTGAAAAACTTTTTTTTTTTTTTTTTTTTTTTTGCTTTTTTTTTGAAGCATTCCTTAGAGTTAAGGCCTCTGAGAGATGGACCTTTGAGACGTTGTTGTTGCATTTCACAAATAGGAACGAGAATGTGAGGTGACATAGACTAATGGCTTGGTTCCTGCGCTGGAGCGTGCACAGCAAAACAGTGTAGAATGATCTCCAATAGGCTCCATCACAATTAATGAGGACTTTTACTGAATGAATAAACTAAATAGTTTATTGAACAGCACTGTACTCCTCTTTTATTGCATTTTGTAAAATAAAGAATTTTTACAGTGTTTCATCATTACAAGCAAAAATGTACAGAATGCGGCATTTCATACCCATGTTACTATATTTATTTATGTTAATCTATCAAGTTTCTAATTTTGCTCCTTTACTTGGTTACCATGTCAGAAATGAAAAGTAAAAACATTAATCATAGTATAATTTATGAGAGTGTAGAGGCACAATTCACAGTGTTTAAATACATGTATCATTATCAAATTCCAGATGAGCAGAACGGCTTCTGTTACACAATATTATATTTTATTAGGATGATTTATACTTAGATTCTGCACTCAAAATATATTTTCCTTCACTGTACAAGCGCTAAACCCCTGTCATTAACCACTCACGGGCTTCTTTTGTGCTGTTGCTGGTGGCTCACAGAAAAATGTCCATTTTGCAGATATCTGCATTCTGTGAGATGATTAACAGGATGATTTAATCTGTTTTCCATAATGGATATATCACTATATTGTTTACCTTTTAAATTAAGCCTACACTGAATAATAAATGGAAGATAAGAAGATATGGACAATAGCTAATATGATAATTTGACTATGGCTTCACAATAAAAACAAACATACTCTTAGCTGAAGAAAAAAAAACTTAAGCTTGGGTAATTCAGGGCTGGTGTTTCTTCAGTGGTGACTTAACCAATAAACATTAAATGAACATGATTTCTGCCTTCTCTTTGGGTTTGTAGGCGCTTCATTGATCAGATAAACCAGTCTGAAGTGGTGATGGTTACTCAAAATGGACATCTCGAGTAAATACAGAAAGCTTGTTTACACATGACAGATATTCAACTCCCACACACACTTCAGAGGAGGGAGAAATTCAACCAGCAACATAACTTTGCAGCAGGGTTTTGTTGTAATCTGTGGGGTCAAGCTTCTTTTCGTTTTGACTTCTTTTCTTTTTTGCACGCCAAGTGACGGCTTATACTCTGAAAAGTAAATGTAATAATGGCAATGTTAGTGACACAAGGTCAATCCATGCAGGTCTTAAGGCTCTGTAATGATTGGATTGGCTTGAGGCTTTCTATTTGGAAGATGTGAGTGATCAATCAGCCTAGACTTGTCTTAGATCAAACTAGTCGTTGAGGTGGAAATTGAATATGATGCTTCGCAACAGAGTAATCGCACAGCGGTCCCCATGGCAACAAATTAACACAGGGTGCAAAGCTAATCTCAGCCAGCATGCCCTCCAGGGACTAATGTTTTGTAAACTGCATGTAGACTGTCACTCACACTTGTGGGTATTTGTGTGATTGATGGAAATAGGTTTTACATTCAGTTTAAGGAAGGAATTCATTGTCAAGCAATTAATGGAACTAAAAACATTATTTTGTGTTTTTTTAATTGTTTTTTAATAAAACTAAAACGGTGAAAGAACTAGCTAAAGATTTTTCATATTCAAGGACGAGATGGAGATTTCTTTACTCAGTATCTTAACTGTAAAATGAAGTCGCTGACATTTATTTCAGGTATATATCACAGGGATATTATACTGCAGTAGCCTGAGAGTATGAACAGAGCTGCTTAGACAGGTGAATTAGAGCAAAACATAAAAAAGAAATATAGTTGTAAATGACAATGCATTACAAGAAGTCATTTACTGAATGGTGGCTGCTGCTGCTCCTCAGCAGAAGAATTCTTTTTTTTTTTTCTTTCTTTTCTAGGTGATAACACAGCTTTCTGACAATCCAAAAGGTCAACACTTCGCATGCCACTTCTACTTTTGAATCTGATTAATCTTTAAAAAGATGTATAAAGCTATATGTAATAATGGAATAATAAATGTAATAAAGAACATTTTAAATATTTATTAACTTTTATATCTTAAAAAACAACCAGTAAGCCAGTACTCCTACAGGCCAGTCCCAATTCCAGATAAATAAGAGGGTTGATATAGGAGGGGCATCTAATGTAAAACATGTGCCAAATTAATATGCTGATTCCTACAGGGAAAGGCTGAAAAGAGCAAGTTTATGTACTAGAATATCTTATATTTGTGGGACTGGACTCATTCTTTTGGTTGATTTTGAGTATGAGATCTAACTTCTCTTTTACATTAAATTCCTGTGAAACACTGCTGCTTTTCAAAACTGCAATTTTCTTCCCACTGTATTACCATGTTTACCCATGATTTTAAGAGGGTTGTTCTCATATCTAGTTTTGTCCCCTTCCGAAAGCACTGAAATCTCCTTCAGCTCACAAATAAAAATTGTTCTGCAACTAAAGGAGCCTCCTGCCTCTTTGCCACATTGTGCTTTACATCAAGAGTTCCCCTCATGTATGATTTCTCCTGAGGAAAAAAGTGCCACTTGAAGGATAGCATGGATGTGGGTCTGCTGTGCTGCATGGGGTCAGAAACCTGCTCTACATGCACATGTTTGCAGGGACACACTCATCACTTGTACTTGTGGTGGTGGCACTAGTGAAGTCCGGGGGACTTTTTGCTCTGTCACAGACAGGCAGACAGTCAGATAATAGACATTAAAACATCATGACAACAGCAGTGCATGTGTTCATTTGCCCTGGAACCAGAGAGGCATGTAGAGGGAAATCATGCTCATTTCTCTCCATAACTGAAACTCTAGTTCTGGTTAAATTTCATAGAAAAGCTAAAGAAGACAGAAAACCTTTTCAAAAGCATATTAAGAAAGTGTGACCCGAAGCTGAAAGATGCACATCCTGGGCAGCAGAGCAGGTAACAGGGCATCCCATTCTTTATTTTCAAAAACAGATCAGAGAAGGCCTAAAATATTTAGGGAGTTTCTGGTGCAAGAGTCCCAGCACTGGGGGCTTCGAGTGTGAGCTGAAGCATACCCAGCGCTTAAAGTATTCCGGCACCATGCCGGATTTCCGGTGTTTGACAATTCAGGAAATAACACACAGATACACATTATCTGAGTGGTCTTGAACGCAGCATCCGAGGTGAGCCGGTGGTTGTTTGAATGGAGGCAACAAGTGGCGCTGGGGATGGATAGAGGATAAGGGTGGAGACGGTTAGCCGCTTGGGTGCCAGAAGCTAAGGGAGCCTGGTACCTGATTTGTGTGTTGTGCTTCAACAAGCTAGTCTATGCAATTAGGAGCAAAAAAGCTCTTCACCGTCACAAAGGAGACACCGGCCACAGAGCAGCAGTCTGCGCGTTAACCGGGAGTAACAGCCACAGCGGACGTAGCCTTGTCTGCAGCAGACTGCAGATCGGGGCAGGGGCTACTCGACGTGGCGGCCCCGATGACTAATCTTTTTGTGACTTGAAAATACGTTTGTGCTCATTTATTGTGGAACATTATTAATCATTTACGATCGTGCAACCGCTCGTAAAAAAAAGTAGCAGTTGATAAAAATGCTTTAAATAAACTGTCCTGTTTCCAATCAGCATGCCAGTTATATGAACAAACATGACATAGCACCAGAGTTCAAGAAATGTCCGTGTTTTATGTGAAGCACCTTGAATTGTCTTATACGCGAAATGTGCAATACAGATAAACTTGCCTTATCTGTCTGATCAGGATGGAGGTTTTCTCTGAATGTTGGTGAAGCAACTACCCAAAACATGGTTAAAAAAAAAAATACTGAATGTAATGGTTCACTTTTTTTAGGATGATGCATCCAGAGGAATAACAGAACTGCCTCTGCAAATATGTTAAAGAAGAGAGGAGTAATAACCAAATGGAATGTATTTCCTATAACTTAATTTACCATTGTTTTGAACAAAAATGATAAAAAGTTGCAGTTTAGTTTTTTTTTTTTTTTGTACAAATTGCCCTTTACTGAATTCAATGGTTGTTAAATGAATCAGATTAATTAGCATAACTGAATTTCACATGTTTATACGTATAACTTAATTACCTTTTACTTTCCAAAATTAACATTTAAATTGAAAGTTATCTTGTACATTACCAAGCACAATGCCAAAAAGTTGTTGCCAAGTTGCCTATAATGTGTATGCGTTGGATCCACCGCACATCAGGAAAAAAGTTCAGGCTCAGGATTTTTTTTTACTTTAAGCCCCGCATACCACTTATACCTGAAGCTGATTATACAGGGTAGTGTTTCATTATTACTAATTATAAAGTTTTTTTTTGTTATTGCTGTCTTCTTTTTTCTCTCAATGTGACACCTCACATTTCTTAGTACAAAAGATAACATAAGTGTCTACATATATGAATTGATTTTTATGAGAGTGACATTGATGTTTACAGGCGCCAAGCTCTGGTGGGCAGATGAAGAATCAGCACAAATTGGAACAGTCACCAAGAGAGATGGAAAAAACTTTGTGGCTTTGAGAAACAAAACAGGAGGCGTGGTTTCATATGAAGGTGTACGACAAGGAGGGCCAGAAAGGTTTGCACACACATATAAAGCAGAACAAAAGCACAGAAGTACACACATTACCAACTCATGGTACCTTAATGTTTGCCCCCGTTGGCTGTGCTCTACATTCAGGAAGAAACTTGTGCCAGGTAAATAATGGAGGATGCTCCCAGCTGTGCTTTCCAACCTCAGAGAGCACTCGCAGCTGCTCCTGCACTCTTGGCTATAACCTCCGCAGTGATCGTACAACTTGTGAGGGTAAGTTTTTCACTTTTTTGATTATAAGCCTCACTTGTGGACTCACTTAACACTTCTGATAGTGAAAGTGAAGGATGCTGATACTGTAATGTTGATATTTTCATGACATAGTACTTGAATTCAGCATCAAAATAGTAATTCTGATGATCTACAGGTGTTGACTCGTTCCTGGTGTATTCCATCCATGAGGGAATCCGTGGACTTGCTCTTGACCCAAATGACAACAGTGAAGCCCTGATGCCCATCACAGGAACCCTGTTTGCAGTGGGAGTCGACTTTCATGCAGGTATGAAACAGAGGGAGCTCAAATGTTGAGTCAGTGCATTTACAGTTACAACAATACTCAATATTGTCCCAATCAAGACAGTAGTCTTATGGTAGAAGTGATAGTTTCTTATTCAAAGTAACATCAATCCAAATAAGATATGAAATAACCAGTGATCATACTGAGATGTGGAGTATGCCAATCATCCTCACTTTATTGTAGACATGTAAATAAATATGTGTGTGTGTGTATATATATATATATATATATATATATATATATATATATATATATATATATGTATGTATATGTATGTATATATGTATATATATATATATCACTTTTTTTCAAAGCAACATAGTCATGTAACCACAAAATACTCTTTGAACTTTAAATGAAGAGGCAGCAGTAAGAATTGCCTCCTTAAAACAGTAATTACCCAACACTGCTGCATTCACTTCTACTTATCTTTAAAGAAGACTTATCACTTTGTACTTTGAAGGTTTTTTTTTTTTTTCAAAGCCCTCAGGAACTCATATTAAACAATATCTTTGTTCTACTGGTTTTGCAGGTTGGAGTCAGTATCTCCAGCCCCATTTTTTAAGGTTGTGCCTTCTTTGAAATCGGTATGAGAGTTTTGTGCACTCCACTAATGAGGTACAGCAAAATTGTATAAAGATAAAGATGGGGAGGTAGTACTGGATAATCCTACTCTGATCTGGGTCTCTGATGTCATAATACAATAGTGAATGAAATGCAGCATTTCCAGGCAGAAAGTGACAAGGTTGTCTTATCCTTGAATTTTGAGTCTGCCCAACAACCAAATACAGGATCTGAAACCCACCTTTTTTTCTCATTTGTCCTTTTCAAAGCTTCTTGAAGAAATTTTATCCTGTTGATTTTGATATCTAAATAAAAATACAAATGTATATAGACAACAAACATACAAATCAGTTGTCCTTTAAAGTCATCACAGCAATCTTATTAAACTTTCTTTCATATTAATAATGTGTCATCTTGAAAAAAGTCAAATTGAAAAAGAAGAGGTTGTGCTAACATCAGACGTTCTTTAGTCTTAAGCTGTGATAAAAAATAAAATCTGCTTCTGGACACAGAAGTAGAAACATCACAGACATCACCAGATGGTTCTTGGTTAAATTAGCTGTTGGGTTTCAGAGGATCCAAATGTCCCACGTCCATATAACCTTAGCATGAATAACATAGTGTGTCCATAGTGTTGTTTTTTTGCAACTACTGTGCTTCTGTTGAATAATATCTATGGTAATAATGATGAAATTACTACTAAAAAATTCTTGACAAATTCTATGAATACACAATATGCTGTTAGCATCAATTATATATAACATGCATTTGCTGAAGAAAAAGGGAAAAAAAAAGTTTGTCAATAAACCAACAGCCATTTACAGTTAGGTCCAGAAGTATCTAAACCAGTGGTGCCCAATCCTGGTCCTCGAGAGCCCCTATCCAGCAGGTTTTAGATGTTTCCCTGCTTTGGGACACCGTGATACAAGTGGCTGTGTCATCAACAGACTTGTGCAGACTTTGATGACAACCTGATAACAACTATTAATTATAATGAGGTGTGTTGAAGCTGGGAAATTTCTAAAACATGATGGAGAGGGGCTCTCGAGGTCCAGGGACTGGGCACCCCTGATCGAGACAATGAGTGAGTTTTTTTGGTTTTGTTTTATGCACTGCCACGATGGATTTAAAATACAACAGTCACAATGTGATTGAAGTATAAACTTTAAGCTTGCTATTTATGAATTTTAATCCATTTTATTTTATTTATTTATGTATTTTTTGTGTCTGCATTTACATTTATGGTTAGGGCCATCATTTAGCCAAACCATCTAGTATGTATATGCAAATGTATATTAAATCCATTTTAAGTAAACTACCTTAATTCTCAAAAATTATTTGGACAAAGTGGAATAATTGTGAATGTAATCATACTTTTAAATACTTGGACAAAAATCCTTCACGTGAATGATTGCTTTCTGTCTGAAGTCTATGGACAACACTTACACATGTCTGAGCATGTAGTAAGTCCAGTGCCATCGGAAGGTTAAACATTTTTACACTGTAAGTCCAGATGCAGTTACAATTTACACCACACATAGTCCGACATAGGGGCCCATAGAGGCGTCTGTCTGTGGATCAGGAAGTCTGCCGTGACCAGCAGGATGACTAGCCAGTGTTTCAAGGCCAAATACCTCCAGAGAGGGGAGCAAGAGTGCACCAAATGATTTTTGAACGGCATTTCTAGGTATGTAAACAGTTGTTGGGATACCATTACATTACACCACCGAACAAGACAAAATACATCAGAATTGTATTTATTTGTTTTTAAATTTTTAACTCAGTTTTGCCTGCGATGTCCACCTCTTGTTTTGAGCGCGGTGTGCGCGTGGGTGCGCCGTTGTTGGAGACTAGAGCGTGGGTGCGCTCCCATGGAAGACGCATCAGCTCAACCAACTCTGCTAGTGTCACTGACTGACAGTGTGTTGTCCACGCTGGTCAAGGTCTCAGTCATGAACGGTCAGAACTGATCCTGCTGCTGTCCCTCAGCTCCCTCCTTAGCCATTCTTCCTTCTTCAATCCAGACCAGCTGCCAGTACTCCTAGCCTGGTGGTTCTGGCAAGGTATCTGGTGGTGGTCCAAGTTTAGATTCTGAGTCTGGCTGCGGCTCGGGTTTACGTCCAACTATTTGTTGTTAAAATTAGGCTTTCTCTTTGCCTTCTATATCTCTGCTATCTTCAAAAATGTATAAATGTATAAAATGTATAAAATTTACTATAAATTCTTTTGGTCTGGTTTAATTTTTATTACAGTATTACTCAGTGGCGGGTCGTGCATTTGATACCTGGGCCTTCAGTGTGAATTTAACTACTTAATCTACCGTGACGTTATAATTATATAAGCCACCAATACAAAAAAACAAGGGCTGGGAAACGATTAACATTTTTAATTGCGACCATTCTGATGGCCCACCCGTGGGCCGTCAGTCCAAATTTCTGTAATTTCCAAAACTAAACCGTAATTTACACAGCTCATATGTTACGTGAGGCACTCATGCGACATATCTTTGGAAAGCTAAGATTCTTGTGATTCAAGCAATGTAAACCATTTCAGGGTATGATCATAACAGCAGGTACAATCAATGCCTTTGCCAATTTTTAATCACGATTAATTGCATTATTTTCCTGATTAATCATGATTAATCACATTGTATACGGAAAATCAAATAATAAATACAAAAGTAGTGTAAAGGTCACTTTTATGTAAATGTTCTGCTGCCATATGAACTATAGTGCCATAACATTTGTTGTTCAAACACTTTTAACATCAGCACTTGCCAGTAACATATATTTAGTGTAAATCTCATCTTAAAAAAATGTAAAATAAAATAAAGCTTATTGCCGCTGCCAGGGCATTAATATCATCCTGTTTTTTATGGACAACAAAAAAAGTCTACCAACAAGCAACAGCAAGACTGATGATTGTCCTTGCCTTCAAAAGTCTGGGTTAATGAAGATGTGGATGTAGGGTTCAGTTCATCAAAGAGCAGTACCTCATGGTGCACTCATTTCATTTATATATGGTTATAAAAGAAAGGTTGCCAGAAGTGGAACCTATGATCTTAGAGTTGTATTCTGTCATGTGTCATTTCTGGATTAATACATTGTGGAGCCGCTATGAGAAAAGTTGTCCAATGAAATTTAACACTATGTACCCTTACGAAACAAAAATATATTGCAATATATTGCCAAATATAATGTAATGTATTAGACAATATATTCCCATATATGGGATTTAGTATTATGTTTTCCAATATATTGCAATATATGCATAGATCATATATGTGTATATATAAAACATATATATGATCTATGCATATTGCAATATATGCATAGATCATATATGTGTATATATTAATACATATATATGATCTATGCATATATTAGAGATGTCCCGATCCAGTATTTTGAACTTCCGATCCGATACCGATATTTATTTGTACTTCCGATCCGATACCGATCTCTGCCGATACCGATACCGGCCTATCTGAGCATGTATTAAAGTTTTTTAAGCCATTTAAACCAACTTAATTTTTGTTGTCAGACTCATGCTGAATAGGGTTTTACTCCTGATAATAACTAGCCAGCTGAATTAGGTGCATTTGAATAATACACATTGGTTGGTAACGAGAAACTTTTGAAATTCTAGACTCTCTGAGACGCATTTTCCAGCATTTTGAGACGCAAAATGGGATGTTCAGATACCTTTTTTTTAAAAATTAAAATAACCCTATAACGTTGCATGTCTTTTGTTAAACAAGAGTAAAGAAAGTAATTGCAAGTTTGAAAGATCAAAGTGTGATACATGTATTTAATAACAAATCAAATGAAAATAAACTGGTTATTTTATAACTCCATGTTTGCTTGGTTTATGATAACATTAACGTCCTTGATATTAATCTGATTCTACAATACATTTGAATGGGCCTTGAAGTTACAAGATTACAAAATTATTTATAAATCTGGATTACATTATATAATTACCTGGTACATCCTCCTTTTCCTTTTGGTTTTTTTTGGCGCTGCTAGCTGCCACATCTCAGCCAGCCAACGCTGTCGCTTTTCCGCCATTTTGCTCGTCTTGGAATACAGAATATTGTAGCAACCCTGGACATTATGTTCATGTTATGATGCTCTGTTATTGTTTAGATGTTCTGTTGTTCGGATTACATGAGTTCATTGAATGCATCTCGAGCTGAGGCAGGCAGGTTATTGGGTAGAATAGGTTAGGGGGCGGACTAGCAACCAAGAGAGACGGAAGCTTGTGTGTTATTGTGGGAGAGCCCGAGAGCAGTGTTGCCAACTTGGCGACTTTGTCGCTATATCTAGCGACTTTCCAGACCCCCCTTAGCGACTTAATTTGTAAAAAGCGACTAGCGACAAATCTAGCGACTTTTTCTGGTGATTTTGAGACTCACGCGCACTCAAACCGCTAGGTTTAAAGCCATCACTTGGTGGAGAGCTCGAGTTGTCTCGCACGGGGGGCGGGGTGTTTCTGGCTGTGCACTGTGCCCGACAGAGAGAGAAGCGCGGCTTGCGAGGCACACAGCAGCCATCAGCAGCCAAGTGATGGCTTCAAACCTAGCGGTTTGAGTGCCAGTGAGTCGCTAAATCACCAGAAAAAGTCGCTAGATTTGTCGCTAGTCGCTTTTACAAATTAAGTCGCTAGGGAGGTCTGGAAAGTCGCTAGATATAGCGACAAAGTCGCTAAGTTGGCAACACTGGGGAGGGAGATGCTCGTGTGCTGACGGTGTGCTGGAAAATGCGGACCGGATATTAGGGAAACCTGGAATGGGTTATCTGAATAATGCGCTGCGCGGTGCGCTGGAAAACCCCGAACGGACGTTGGAAAAAAAAATGGATCGGGAGTCTGGATCGGCATTTTTAGGGCTTGCCGATCCGATACCGATCCGCATTTTTTGCTCATATCCGATATTCGGATCGGATCGGCCACCGATATGAGCAAAAAATGCGAATCCGAATATCGGATCGGGACACCTCTAGTTAAGACATTCTTTAAAAATGTTGCACTGTTTGGTTCAGTATCTGTGCCTGATTAAAAGAAAATAAAAGGTTGCTTTTGACAGATTACCCAGCCTGTGTTAATATGTGGTATGAAAGTTTGTGCACATATTGCAGGTTGCATATTTATTAAGTATTCATACATTTTAGATGTTACATGTACATAATGTATATCTCACCATATATGTACATACATTGTATGTGCATGTTTTCATATATGTACACATATATTGTGCATACATTTACACACAAAATATATTCCACAATATATTGAACACATATCAGTACATATATTTCATGTTTGTGTTTCCATATAATTTTACATATATAAAATGTATTCCACAATATATTGAATACATAGCTGTAAATATACTTCATACATGTCTCCATATATGTTAGATATATTTAAAATATATTCTACCATATATGAAACATACATGTGACACTATATCTTTACATATATTACTAATACATTTTCCCATATAAATCTGAATACATTATAATGGATATTTATAAATATAAAATTGCATATATTTTGGCATGTATAAACACATATATTATATATTCAGGTTTAATATATTTCAATATATTGAAAGCGGCAATCATTTGTATATTCTGCAATATATTGCCATATATTACATGAATATATAATATATTGTGTAATATATGCACCATCAATATATTATTCCATGTATTTCTAATATATCATGTATTGGAAAATGTAATGGAAACATAATATATTACAATATATTAAAATATATTTCAAGTAATATATTGATAAATATATTTTCCTTTCATAAGGGTAACCTCTTAACAGCACATGGAAATTAAAAAATTCACTGAGTCATGCATAGAGATTGACTTGGAGACTGCACTCAGACAAAAAATAAGTAAATAAAATAAAAACATACTATTTTGTATACTATTGTAGCTGATTTATAATATCCTAAAAGACCCTCAACAGTTTAACAAATGTTATGTTCTGCATGGAATAATATACTGCTTTGTCAAACGTGATCAAGAACCCGCCCCTCTTGTCTGTTTTCTGTATGTCTGTATGTCAAAGGGCTGTTCCTGAACTGTGGTGCTTTATAGTGCCACACAACATCTGGTGAAATGGACCTTGCTGCAATAAATTGTGGTTTCATGAGCTTTTTTGTTTGAGATCATAAATACTCCTGTGGCAGCATCATTCATCATTCAATTTTCCTTTGTCATTAATGGTATGATTTAATTTGCAGAAAATGACACTGTGTACTGGACAGACATGGGGCTGAACAGAATATCCCGTGCCAAACGTGATCAGACGTGGAGGGAAGACATTATTACTACCGGCATCAGTCGAGTGGAAGGCATCGCTGTTGACTGGATTGCTGGTTGGTATTAGGAGTCCCCAGACCTGGGCTTTATTACCACAAACTGTCAAGTCAATATTGATTGTAGAACCTTATCACTTAGGTGCAATGCTTCTAGTTATGACTGTGTGTAGAGGTCTTGCTTTGGTGTGGACTGCCAAGAAACACTACATTTTAGTGACAAAGTTGGATGTCCTCCATTCAGTGTGAACTCATTCATCGCACAAAAGCATGCACAGCCTTCCTTCAAATACACTGTGACTGTAAGTTCATGATGGGGACATTAGCAAACAAGAAACAGGCAGAGGATCACTAAACCTCTACTGCAGTGATTCCCAAAGTGTGGGCCGCGGCCCCCTGGTGGGCCGTCGTGGTACTACAGGTGGGCCGTGAGAGGTCATTAAAATTAAACAAATATGTTTTAAATCCTCAATCTTTTTAAAATGTTTTTAATTACTGTAAAATATTAATGACATGATTTAAAAACATTAGGAAATAACAAAACAAACCAGTTCAGTGTTATTCTACTGTCATCTTAACTTAATATGATGAGTGTCACCTTATTTGTTGACCCCTAACATTAATGTCAGAACATGGTTCCTAGTCCTGTATGTTGATCACAGTTGTGATTAAATGATTGGGTGGGCCTCGGAGATTTTTCGCATTTCAAATTGGGCCTTGGTATTCTGAAGTTTGGGAATGGCTGCTCTACTGTATTTGCAAACCCTGTTATCTTATCTCTCCATTTAGGAAACTTGTATTGGACAGACCATGGTTTCAATCTCATAGAAATCTCCCGTCTGAATGGTGCCTATCGCTCAGTAGTCATATCTGAAGGACTCGATCAACCCAGGTCCATTGCTGTA
>JAGFBZ010002620.1:0-95295 GCA_018398805.1 Hirundichthys speculiger | reverse complement strand
TCTGCTGTGTTGGGACTCTGGCTCAGTGGCGACAAAATTTGATTCTGATTCTGATTCTGATTGATGACGTCGTTTACGTCTGAATTTCACGGATGCTTTTTCCACGGTTGCCCGAGATATGTGAACCCTGATGAGATTTGTCCTCTGAAGGGCGTCACCTACGGGAGCTGCATGCTGCTAGCAGGGAGAGTGCGGATACTGGAGTCTGAATACGGTGTTCGCGCCATCATCATGAGAAGCACGAGTGGAATGAATGAAAAAAATCATTTAGGAGGTGAAACAGTTCCTCAGAGATTTTAAGTTTCCAGAGCCCCTCCTTCCACGCGATGCGCTCTATGGTGGTAGAACGAAAGCTATAAAGCTGAGACATACAGCTGGGCCTGATGAAACCGTGTACTACGTGGATGTCACTTCTCTGTTATCCGTACGTGAATAGTACATTGCATACCCGCTTGGTCACCCTACTATCCTCTGCAATGATTTTGGAAACCCTCAGGACTACTTTGGGTTCATTAAAGCCACAGTCTACCCACCTCTTGGGCTCTTTTTCCCTGTGTTACCTTACAGGGCTTCAGGGGGTAAGCTGCTCTTTCCCTTGTGCCGTAGCTGCGCCGAAGCTAACCATCAAGAGGCCCCGTGCACGCATGATGATGAAGCGAGAGCATTGACGGGTGTGTGGGTTATGGTTGAATTTAACAAGGCTCTGGAGGTGGGGTACAGAGTGGGTGAGATCACGGAGGTGTGGCACTTTGATCAGAGTAGCGACTCTGTGTTTGTGGGTTACATTCACGCATTTTTGAAGGGGAAACAGGAAGCATCAGGTTACCCTGCAGAAGCAATGGATGAGGCTGGCAGAGAGGAATACGTCCGAGACTATTATCTTCATCAAGGCGTTCAGTTAGATGCCAAAAAATTAAGGTAAACCCTGCCAAGAGACAGGTGGCTAAACTATGTCTCAACTTTCTGGGGTAAGTTTGCACAGAGTCAGAATCATGTTCAGACTAACATCATCTCAGATCCTGAAGAATTTTTCAACTTTCTGTTTTCAGGCAAATATAAAGTGGAGTAATTGAACGTTCTCAACAACAAGAAAGCCCTGCTCCAATGGAGGTATCAGGATGTCCTCCCTCCGGGTAAATCAAACAATATTTTCATAGCGGCGTTCACCACTGCCTATGCACGATTAAGCTGTACAGTTATCTCGAAAGCTAGGTGAGAGGGTTCTGTACATGGACACTGACAGTCTGATTTAGTGGTAAAGAATGGTGAGACCCCACTGGAGGTGGTAATTACCTGGGGGATCTGACTGACGAATTGGTGGGGATAGCATCCAAGAGTTTTGTGTCTTAAGGTCCCAAGAGTTACGCCTACTAGAACCAGGAATCAGCGCAAGGTCGTCATGAAGGTGACAGGGATCACGCAGACAAAAGAGTGCAGCCAGCGGGTCAATTTTGACAGTGTCAGAGAGCTTGTGGAAGGTTCATCGACGTTCTCGAGGGGGTGTTGTTGAAACACCTCAGCACAGCATCAGACGGGTTAAAAGAGCTTCACGCTGAAAAATGTGTAATTTCAGAAAACGTTCAGGGTCGTATACGATAAAGGACGTCTCCTGACCGGCGGAGCAACTCTGCCTTTTGGATATTGAGAGAAAAAAAAAGAAAAAAAAAAGTGGCTGTAAATGGAGGAAATTGAATTAGAGCCCAAATTTATCTTTCCTTTTTCATGTTTGATTGTGGGTCCTAGTGGTTGTGGCAAGACTTATTTTGCAAAAAATGTACTGGAAAACTGTGAGCATGTGATGAATGTTGTTCCTGATAATATTGTCTGGATATACACCTCTTTCCAACCCATGTACAGTGAACTGCAACAAAAAAATAAAAACATTCAATTTGTTGAAGGTCTGCCTGAGTCTTTTGAAGATGAAATCCTTTTTCCTCCAAATAAAAGGCATTTAATTGTCATAGACGATGCTATATTTCAGGCCTCGGATCATCCAGAAGTGGTGAAAATTTTTACACAGTATAGGCATCATAGAAATATGAGCGTGATGATGTTGACTCAAAACGTCTTCCACCAAGGGAAGTACAGCAGGACAATCAGTCTGAACAGCAACTATCTGGTCCTGTTTAAAACCCACGAGATAAACTCCAGATCAACATCCCGGCCCATCAGATTTATCCATCCCAAAAGCGATTCTTCCTGGAGAGCTTCGAATATGCTACCAAAAACCCACACGGATATTTAATCGTGGACCTGACACCAAGTTGTTCAGAACGGTATAGATTGAGGTCGGGTGTACTTCCTGATCAGCAGAAAACCGTTTACATCCCTAAAACCTCGAGTTAAATCATGTCAGCTCGCATAAAGAGAAACGCTCTTTTGCTCAGGAGCTTTATACCACGCCACACCCAAGAAACGTAAAGACATCTTACTTCACTGCTCAACCGATTTTATTCAGGCGTTGTGTGAGGTGGCTATCAATGTTTTGAAAGGAAACCTTCCTCTGTCTCGCACACAGTTTGAAAAACTGAAAAAGCGAAAGAAAATAGTCATTCTGCTGGCTGATAAGAAAGTCAGTTTAAAACGTAAACATCAGACTTTAAAGAGGCAGTCGGTTGGGTTTCTGCTTCCCCTGCTGCTTTCAACCGTTGCGCCCCTCGTCGGAGATTTGATTGGAGGATTGATTAGAAGGAAGTGAAAAATGGCTTTAAAGAATACGCAGAAAATGTTTCTAGTTACCCCCCAGCAGTTAAACCGTCTGACCCACCCTGCTCCTTCCATAAGAGAAAATGCCGAAGATGATTTGAAAGAGAAAATGAGATTGGTGTTGCAAGACCCTGGGTTACACTCTCATGAGAAAATTAGAAAGTACGATGCATTACTACAGAGATATTTAATTTTGATGAAGCAAGGACAGAGAGAGCAGCCCCGTGTGACTCTAAGTCTGGAGCGGGGAACGGAGGGCGAGCAGCCGGGCGGTCAACAGGCCGCTGAGGATGAAAACGAGGCTCGGGGGGTTTCTCGTAAGATCCCTACGTCTGACGGGAGGAGTCGGGATGAGGAGGAGGATTTGATCGATGAAGTTTTAACCAGCCTTCCCCAAAGAGATCGCAAAAATACTAGATATATTATAAAAGAAATTACCCCAGGGCGATATGGCTGGAATTTGAAGGGTGAATTCATTCACCAGGGTAACGTTGTCAAAGGATCTCATATGATTGATTTGTTCAAATATCTTTCATTCCCCTATAAGAAAACTTCGTCACCTCCGGCGGGGTGGTCAGAGTTTCTAAATACTCTGCTGAAGCTGAACATTCCTCAAACAGCCGTCACTAATCCTCATGCCCGGGACCAATTTCGCCGACTAAAGATGAACACGGATGAGGTGTTGCTACAGGACTCCCCTCATGCGAAAAAGAAAAGAAACTGATTCTATCACCGCGCTGGCATACACCCCATGAAGAAAAAGAAGAGGAGGATTACCACCCCGACAGCGAAAGAGAAGGATAAAAAAACCACAGACTTTTCACCGCAATGGATTTCATTATAAATAATTGTAACGCGTACAACTTTTTTTGTCTTTCACAAATAAAATGTTTATTCATCACTTCATAAGTCTTTTTCAATAAACCTCATACACATTAGATATAAAAGGATAAAATAGGTAACCAAACAAAGCATGCATGCAATCAGTAGTAACAATCATTAAAAAGCTCCAGAGAACAGCTCCACTGTTT
This sequence comes from Hirundichthys speculiger, assembly GCA_018398805.1. Taxonomy (NCBI): domain Eukaryota; kingdom Metazoa; phylum Chordata; class Actinopteri; order Beloniformes; family Exocoetidae; genus Hirundichthys; species Hirundichthys speculiger. Next base: position 91,558 of record JAGFBZ010002620.1, on the reverse strand, counting down.
AGGGTGGTCAGCCGCTCTCTTGACATAACGTTGATATTTTTTCACAAAGTTGTAAACCATAAGGTCATTTTTCATCACATCACGGTCATACAGATTCAGCACTTGTTCAAACGATAGTCCGCAGGCTCGATGGCAAAGATAATAGACGCAATGGTGACCGCATACGGTCGATAGTAGATGCTGTAACTGGGCGTTGTGAAACTTGAGATTTAGAGAATGTCTTTCCAGAAATGTTAAAATACTGTGAGGGTAATGAGCAAAGTCTGGCGGAAATCCATAAAAGTCAAAAAAGTGGCTTCGTTGTTTTCTTCCAACGTTAAAGCCAGCCAATGTTCCCCCGGCTTATGAGAGGGGTGGGTGTTGACGATGAAAAAGGCAGGCCTTTTAAAAGCAGGAGGTAACGATGGTAGATGATCAGAGGCCCAAACTCCGCAAAACACATCCCCTAGCAGACCTTGCAGGAGACTCTGTAGCTGAATGTTATCAATGTTGGTTTTTATCAGTAATAATCCACCAGCACTTGTCTTTTCGCATCAATCTCCAGAACGGAATCGTAACAGGCGTAGACTATGAGCGTCACGGTATTGCCTTGTCTGAATCTCATCTCCAACCTCAGATTACCGTTTGAGACCGGGGAGAGAGCATCGTTATCATCTCCGGGGTTGAGATCGAAAGCAAACAGAGAATACCTGTTGTTAAATCCCTCACGATCGATAGTCAGGGGCAAGTCTTTGAGATGTCTCCCTGTAGCCAAAAACATGTTATAAAACTCTCTGACGGACCCTCCGTTGTTAAACTGCGGCTGGAAAGCCTTGGCCGGGATCTGCCTTCCATCCTGGCAGAGGGCTAAATACTCAACATCATTGTGCTCAAAATGAAAAGGGTTTAGCTCTCTTTTACCCGTGAAAGCCTCGTGATGAACCATGCCTAAAACTACGTATTTAGGAATTGTCCCCAAAAATAGATTCTCTTGGTTACATACCCTCGATTGTGCCGGAATGCTATAAGTTTTCACGTTAACGTGGGAGAGGGGGTCGAGGGCATTCCCCTTCATTAACGCTGCGGCGTGACCTATTCTAACTGCTGGGGATACGGATACTTTTTTAACAAAAAGCGAGGCCCCCAGTATCTTCAGACGGAATGTAGAACCCCTAGCACCCATGAGACAGAAAGCATCGCTGGCCCTGGTGAGTTTGACTCTCAAGTCAACCGAGTTCAGCAGGAGTCTCTCGCAGAAAAAAATGTCCCCGTGGAGAGGACCCAGCAGGTGTAACTCTCTGGAATCGGCTGTAAATGCGGCTCGTTTATTTAATCCGATATTTGGACCACCAGCAGTCACTGTAGAGTTCATAGCGCCGGGGGTATCTTTATAAAAAAGGCCGGCGCTAAATTGACTCTTGAGTGTATCCTCTGAATAGTTCAGTAGCGTTTCGATCATGGCACGATAAGGGTGCGTTGCGCTCGATTGTGAGATCAGTCTATCCCCCAGAATAACGTCGCATTGACTAAAAATTATATTTAGAGGGTAATTGATGAGACCTACTGGCGTCGTTAGCGAGGTCCGTTCCATCAGCGTTGGTAATTTTAACACGTAAGTGTAACAGGGTGTCGTTGAGGTCCAGATATTTTTCACCATCCCCCGGAATGAAAAATTCGATAGGGCCGCAGTCGGTGAGGGCTGACACTGGGGAAATCTCTGTATAGATTTTATCCTCTATAGAAAGCTGTGTCATAGGTGCTGAGAATAAGTCCAGTTCGGTCAAGGTGCACTCTGGAGATTTCTGGTGTAAGAGAGCCATATTTTTCTTGTTATGTTTCAGCGGTTTAAATATATCTCCGCTAGCGGCAGACTTCCTCTTCCTCTGCTTGCTCCTTCCAGCTGATTTCCTCCGTTTAAGGTTTGAACCCTTATGAGATGTTGATGACATACGTTTCCCCGGAGGTCGTTTCCTGCGTGACATGACCATGATTCCGCCTGATCCATCTTGTTTCTGCTGACTGGTCATGTGTCCTACAGCTTTGTTGAACACATCAGTAGCAATGCCTGAGGCTGCTGATTTCAGATGTGGTTTAACAATAGCGAAACCTTTCTTCGCCAGAGGGGAAATAAAGCGAAACAGCCTGGAAAACAGCGAGCCTATACCGCGTCCGTACATTACAGGTGCACCAGAAAATCCTGGTAAATTTCCTCCAACCTGACTCTCGTAATAATTAACGAAACGGTGGGGGTCTTGACCCAGACCTACCCGTGCCATTTTCTCTCTTTTTTAAAAAGCAGAAAAGGAGAAAAAACCAGAGCCACGCAGCAGAAGGTTATCGTTGCAGGTCGTTTTCGACACTGAATGATGTCCCTACAACTAGGTTGATTATATAGCTACAGGTCTAAAGTGGAGAGTAATGATAGTTTTCCCAAAGGTGAAATTTACCGGTTTGTTCTAAACTGTTTTTATCTGGATCTGAATGTTTTCAATATGATTCCTGGCCACCGGTAAATAATAAGCAGGGTTGAAACGTTGTGTGATAACATCTCCGTATGTACCACTGATGTCGACAGTTCTCAAGAGCAGGGCATAGGTATCACCAACAAACTGTAAACGTACAACGTCGCTGTAACAGTAAAGATGACACATTCCTGCATTTATATCCGCAGGGTAGTTAGAAACCAAAGAGTTAAACTTGAACCATCCAGGTTTCAAACCCAGCATATAAACCAAGGGTGCATCGAACTTTAGTTCGATGACCCGAGTTTGAGTTTGACCCGCTGTCCCGAATTTAAATCTTTTCTGAACGTTATCGTAGGTTATGTGAATATCAGAATTAATTTTTCTAAACATAATATTCATCGTTGTGGCTAAGGTATCCAGTCTGTAATAACCGCCGTTAAACCATCTCGTCGTGACTGGATTCTCTGATTCGGAGCCCCCCACAGTTCTCCAGTAGAAGTAGGCCTGATCACGGGGTAAATTGAACCAAGTGTGTGGATAGGAGATTTCAGTCAGGGCTACCTCCCATTCTCCATCTAAATCGATAGCCTGCGCTAAATCCACACGGAAATCATCACTGGTATTATCTCTGAAAACATCCTGACTGGCGTTGGAGGGTAGGGTGATGTAAAAGCCTCGATTCTTTGAAGCGAACATGGTGGAATGATGACCCGTGCACACGCGTGTCCATTCTTATATTTTTTTCAATTCCGAAGCCTTAATCCAGCTGTTGAATTTCTCGGGCCAATTTTTCCAGCGTACAAAGACTTGTTTTTCACCCTTGACGGTACGCCGTTTCAGAATCTTTTCAACATGATATACCTTGTCTTTAGCTATTTTCACCATTTGCAATTCTTGCTCATAAAATGAACCTTGGATGGGTTCACCATCGTAATCTTTGAGTTTATACACCGGCGGGACGCGGGGGATGCACTCCGACACTGTAAACACTTCCCCCGTAAAACTCTGTTCATATTTTTTATAAAATACTCCTCTCACCTTTGATATCCAAACCAGATCACCGTTCTTGAATTTCATCTCACGGACAACCTTCGAGCGTTTACCGTACAGGTTTTGGAGCACTTGTGAGGTATTTTCATCATTGACCTGCATAGGGGTCATTTTAATGCTACTATGGTAACTGTGATTATAGCTTTTTACCAAGTCCTGTAACACATCGAGGTATCGGAGAGTGTTGTTTGCTGTAAAATATCGCCACATTCTACATTTTAAGGTACGGTTAAATCTTTCAACCACTGAGGCTTTGAGATCGCTAGCTGTGGAGAAATGTATAATGCCGTGTTTTTTCATGAAAGCCTCGAAACTTTTGTTAAAGAATTCTTTGCCTGCATCTGTCTGTAGCTTCATAGGAATTTGACTTTCCTCGAACACTGACTCGAACACCCGGATCACCTCGGCAGCAGTTTTTCTCTTCAATGCCTGTACGTAGGCCTTCTTGGAAAATACTTCTATAACCGTTAATAAATAATTATATCCATCATTATGTTCAGCCAGGGCTTGCATATCGCACAGGTCAAATTGGAATTGGAATAAAGGACGTGAGACAAAAACTCTGTTTCTTGGAAAATGAATTCGGGCTGGCCTGTGAAGGGTATAAGCATCTTGTTCGGATAGAAAATCTTTCACATTTTCCAGCTTGACTGACTTCCCCTGTTCATCCTGCACTCTGCGACGGAGTCGTTCTACACCGCCGAAACCGCCCGGGTGGGCCGGGTCGTAATAGACCGTTTCCATTAAGTGTCTCACTGACATGCTGACACACAAATGAGGACAAAAGTACTTAGTCGAAGTTTTTATTAACCATCAGTATGAATAAACAACTATGTTTCAAAACTAATAACGTTATATAGAAAAAACAATCCAGGGACTAACACGATTATAAACATGAGTGAGTATAAAACAAACTAAAACTAACAATAGTATATACAAAAACGTGAGTGAGTATAAAACTAAAACAATAGTATATTAAACAGTGTTTCAAAATGTGTGACTAACGTGAGACAAGTAAACTTGTACACTTTTTCTTATTATCAAAAAGAGGTTCCTTCTTTTTTTTTGTATGTTTTTTTTTCCCTCTCGGGTATCGTTAAATATAAATAACAGCAGTACTGGCATGTTGAAAACTAATCAGCATAGTCCCAGAATCTAAACAGAGTCTCAAGTTTGTATCTGTAGGCCTCTCCACTCAGAAAGTTCTCATCCACGTCCTCAATCGGGCAAGGACCCTTGGTCATCAGAGTTTCTATGATTTTCGAAATTCTTAAATCCTCCACACGGATGTCATACAGCGATAAGAGGTGGCTGATGCCAGGAATTAGATGACGGTTGAAGAGTCGCTTGTTCACCTTCTCACCGTGTATAAGCAGGAAGTCTTCAGTCATGACCTCCAGACACTCGTGCTGTCTCTATGCAGCCGTAGCATTCCTCTTTCCGGACCATGGCGAGAAAGTGATTGTACAGATAGTAAAATGCGGCTCGTACCAGTTTCACGACATCACCCCATCGACCGTACTGTCATCCACGGGTGGAGGAGGAGGAGGAGGAGGGGTTGGACTCACCAGGGTAACAGGGAGGGAAAACAACGCCTCATCCGTCCCCGGACACGGAGGCAGCTGAGGTGACCCCTGTGAATGGTCAACCTCCTCAGACTTGGGTACTGTTTCAGACGTGTCCATCACCACAATCTCCTCCGCAGGCTCTGGAACCCACTTTGTGACCAACCCCGACATCTCAGGGATCATCCTTAAACGTCTACGAGCGTTCGAGCGATCTGCTGACATCATGGTTTCTTCCTTCTTTTAATAGCGATCGGTGTAAGAGTGGAGTTTTAACGGTCTGGACGAAGGAGAGGCTCTTTAAAAACAGTTTCTGTGATAGGTGTGGTTCTGGTTGAACACTAGGGGGGTGGTTAAGGCGTGGCCAATGGGAGAGGAAAACCATAACGAAAGGGATTGGCTAAGGTCTGACGAGGGGGCCTGGTTAAGGCGTGGTCTGTAAGGAGAGTGTTTTCCTCAGCACTAAAGCGTTATCCCAATCCTGACAGCCGTGGAAGAGGGAGGGGATTTTTTCAGAAAACTCCTCCATCTTCTCGAACCATGCAGCTAAAGGAATAGCGAGCAGAGTACGAAAAATTCCACAATCCGAATTGAAAAGATCAAGGACAAAGTACTTTGCAGTAACATCGTATGTGGCGCTGAAAAACCATCGGTTTGTACCCGAGGTTTTTGTGAGCCAGACTGCCTTAAATGTTGTTCCTGTCCGAGAACATCGAAGCTTTACAAGATTCTTCATATTCACCATACTAAGAACATCCCAATCATTGGAGGACAAGACCGCCACATTGGTCCCTGGAAGTCCCCCTTCTTCAACCTGAGAGACAGAGTTCCCCCGTCTCGTAGTTGAAGATGTAGCCCCAGCTACAGTGCAATCCAAAGGGTTCCAATGACCAATCCTCTCGCAGACAGCTCTGTGGTGATGCCTGAATTCTCCGTATGTATAACACAGTTTTCTCTGTAACACCTGTATTGCAATCCAACTCTTGTATGATTGTTACGGGTGTCTCATTAATGACCCGTGTCTGATCGTGAGGCATTGGTACTGACATCTTGAGTGTATACCGCAAGTATTCCGCAAATTATTTTAAGTTAGCCATAAGGGGCGTTGTTTAACACACTAAAACAGCTGTGGTTGCAATCGGAAAAACAGATGCGTAAGGATGGGTCATAAAGTCATAAAAAGGGTCATAAAGTCATAAAGGGTCATAAACCTGTCAAGTTTGACAATAAAACTGTTGTTTAACGCCCGGAAACAGATCTGGTGAGGGTCATAAAGTCATAAAAAAAGGTCATAAAAGGTCATAAGGTCATAAAGGTCATGAAAGGTCATAAAGGGGTAATAAAACTGTCAGCCTGACGAGAAGTGCCTGGTTAACTCTTCTCAGCAGCACATCTAAAAAGGTTGAAACAGGAGCAACAAAAGGCTGAAAAATCAATTGGTCAGAAACAGGTGGAGGAGCATTCAACAACTAATGAGGTTAATTAGAAACAGGTCAATAACATGACTGGGTATGAAAGGAGCATTTCAGATGTAAACATGGACAAACTGGATCTAAAACTGGAGCTTCCACATCTGGAAAGGCTCCATCAAAGCTGAAGAGGACACAGAGGTACATAGAGTCCTTATTGAAGAACTCCTTCATGGTTTGTGGGAGCATCAACCTCCTCCTCTGTCCTAAAAACATGATCATCAAGACCTAAAAACCACTGAAGAAAGTAGGAAAGCACAGCCACAGAGGTCACAATTTAACTTAGAAGTTAGAAATGAGCACAGTAAAGAACTCCAGAATGAAAGATCCATGTTAGATCATGTTTGACTTGATGAATGCTGTTTTCAATCTGCTATTTTTATTTTTTTTATTAGCTGCTGCTACATGTGCTGAAATGACAGAGATGCTGCTGTTCTCTTCACCTGTCATGCATCCATCCATTCATACAGCCGGACGGTAAATTTACATGATGTTCGTCACCATGACACTTTTTCCACAAACAAACAGTTCAGTCCTCTTTTTACATAAACAAATCTGTTCCCTTTTTGCATAAATATCAATGTCCATGTTCAGAGACATAAAGCAGGATGTTTCCTTGAGTTTCCATCATTCAGTCAGTCTCCTTCATCAGCATCATGATGGAGAGGATCTGGTTGGGAGTCTTGTTTGTTTCAGGTCAGTGATTCTTCAGTTTTTCTAGCAGTGATTATTATTGTGATATTGAAGGAATGTTAAACTGTTAGTTTGGTGTCACTTTATGCAATCATGGATGTTGATGTTTTCCTCTCAGAGTGGCTCGTCCTCTCCAGCTGCCTCCTCCGTCACTACCACTTTGTTGATCAGTCTATGACTTGGACTGAAGCTCAGACCTACTGCAGACAGACGTACACAGACCTGGCCACGGTGGAAAACTCTGAAGAACTGAACCAACTGATCCACAAACTTTCATCTGCTGCTCACAACACTCGTGTCTGGATTGGTCTGTACAGTAAAATCAACTGGAGGTGGTCCGATGGGTTCGGTGGGAGCGGTGCTGACTACAGGAACTGGAACACTGGTGAACCAAACTTTTCTCGAAGTAATCAGTTCTGTGGTGCAATTTCAAGCTATAATTCATGGGGAGATTATTACTGCTCAACACTCAATCCATTCATCTGTTACAGAGGTAAGAATATCAAGCCAGACATATTTCAATATTAAGAGATTATTCTGAAGTCTTGTATCACTTCATCTGCAGGATCACAGCTGGATCCTGAATATGTTGTTGTGGATCAGAAGATGAACTGGTCCAGCGCTCAGAGTTACTGCAGAGAGAACTTCATAGACCTGGCCACTGTGACCAACGACACACAGAACCAGAAGGTCCGGAGCTTAGTAACCAGTGGCTGGACATGGATCGGTCTGTTTAGAGATCCAGATTTTTACTGGTCTGACGGGAGCAAATTCCTCTTCAAGAACTGGGAGTATGCTTCTAATCCAATCAGGTCAATGAGAGTCATATGTGGTGTTACATCTGTACAGAGCTCAGGAACATGGAGGTTCTTGCCCTGTGAAACAAAACTACCATTTGTCTGCTACAGCTATCCCAGTGAGTGTTTTTGTTTTTAGCAGAACACTGGCTACATTTAGATATCTAGTATTTTGTGTCTGTGTTGTTGTACATGTATGTTTTCAGTGTAAAAGCATGTTTAATTTCTCCTACACCAGTGAAGCAGCAGGTGGTGAAGCTGAGGCTGAAGGTGGACGACTCTGTGGATCTGAACGACCCTCATGTGAAAGCAGAGCTCGTGAAAAAGGCAAGTGTGGAGTTTAAATGGCTGCTTTTATAGATTCAGGTTTGAGAGTGAAAACATCTCCTGTTTGTGTCTCTCAGCTCCAGAACAGACTGAAGGACAACGGAGTGACTGGAGTCACCCTGAAGTGGAGAGAGCAGCCTGATGGAGAAGTCTTCCACAAGGAGGAGAAAAGAGAGAAGACCGAGCTCTGAAATAGAAACCCAGCTTCAGTCATGTTTGATGGATGTTCATATCTGCTAATATCTACAGCAGCTGACACTGCAGCTGTCATACCCAATAATGAACCAGAACCTGGAAATGTTTGATCTGTCACTTTAATATGATTGTGTGAAATGTAGACGATGTAGACTCTTGTTCCAGTCGGTGGGACGACAGCGCCTCCTGCTGGACTGATGTTTTCTGTGTGAGAGTAATTTCACTGTTAGTGCTGAAGGACAGAGAGACTAAAAACTCAGAGCTGCTGTCCACAGCAGAAATAAAAGTTTTGACTGTTCGTGATCATTTGATTCTTTGAACTCGGCTGCTTCAGTGTTGAACGCTGTTACAGAACAAGGAAGTTAGAAAGCTGTGATCAGGTAACTAACTGGTTAGACAGACTTCTCTAAAGACTCAGTTGATCATAACAGCATCAGTCCAACACGTACAGAAACAAATGTTGCATTGATTCATATATATTCTTCCCTTATCCAGAGAGAGATCTATACAGGTTTTCTGTTGAGTATTAAAGGTCAGTTTTCAACAGGTAGAAATGGGAGAGAGACCATTTATAAATGGTTTTATATTATAATAACATATTACAGGAAAAGGTTTGTCTTATTTCATGTCAGACGTTGAGGGAAGAAAACTTTTTATACAGTGTATTAAACCTTTTTTTCTAACTCTGACATTAAATCAGAAGAAACTTTTTCCTGTTTAACATCATGAGAGATAATTTATTACTTTCGTCAAGGTCAGAAGTCTCCATCATCTCCTCAGTATCTGCTATCGTTGTCTCTAAACTGTCTGACTTTGGTCAAAGGTTTTGGGTTTCCTTCCAGTAGTTTCACTCAGTATTTTTCTGAACTCTGGTCCGTTCATCCTGACAGAACTGGAAGAACTGAGTCAGGTTTGTAAGGTCTCCTGTTCAGCTCTGACCACAGATGTTCTCCAGGACTGAGGTCAGGTCTTTGTGATGTCCACTCCAGAACGTGGACTCTGTTGCATAGTTATGACATAGTTATTTAAATCCTTGCATTGTTACACCATCACAACCTTCTGCTACTTGATTCTCCTCATAAATTTCATGTCACACATGAAACAAACTGACCTTGGATCCAGCAGGAACATTGCTGACTCCATTCTGGTTGTGGACCACTGGACCAGTAAATGAAATGGCCAGTAGATGTCACTGTGGAGGGGTGTTTCCAATGTTTTGGCACGACTGGTTTGGATGCTTCAGGGATTCACAAAGCCTCACGTTGCCCACCACGACGTGTTTAGTGTAGTTTCCTGTGTTTGAAGCCCCTTCAGTGAGCATGAATTAAAGAATTGTGGGTAATAATAATGAAAATAGTAAAATGAATTCAAACTAGAAAAGCACTCGGAGAGTGCAGACCTCCGCCAAGCACAACAGTTCTCCCATATAGCGATTTACAGACTGCAATAAAGTCTGACCGCAATGTTATCGAAAATTTGAAAGTGATCCAGAATCCAGGATTTCTTCCAGATCACAGTCAAAATGAAATCAGTTCTTCCTTTTCACATTCCTGTCAACTCCTGAAAATTCCATCAAAATCCATCCATAACTTTTTGAATTATCTTGAACACAGACAGACAGACAGATAAACGCCGGCAAAAACATAACCTCCTTGGCGGAAGTAATTACAAAAGAAATGTAAATTTGACTTATTTTGTTTCTGAACCTACCAGATTTTTAATTTTTTTTTCAAATTCTGGTTAATACATTAAAACAAACTAAATAACCAATTTTTACCTCCACCAAGGAGGTAATGTTTTTGCCAGCACTTATCTGTCTGTCTGTGTTGGCTGTTTTTTATATCACAGTTATAAAAGACAGCCAGCATTCCTATAGGCAATAAGGTTTAGTTATAACAGTTAAAGAATCTTCTGAGCTAATTCTGAAATCCTAACAAATCCGACTGTCAATCTGCTCTACTCTGTCTCTGATTGGCTGGTGTTGCAACACCGAGTGCTCTTCATCTCCACTTCGAACAAAAAAACCAGTTGTTAGTGTCCAGTCTGTTATATTGCTGCTGATATGAAGGATTTACTACAAAACTGCCACAGGACAAGACCAACAATAATATAAAAAACTAGAAAAGCACTGGGAGAGTGCACATCTCTGCCAAGTGCAACAATTCCCCCATATAGTGATTTACAGATTGCGATAAAATCCATGTTCTGGATCAGATCCAGATCAGCCTTTGAAATTTGATAGAGGTTCACATTGTCAATCCCTGAGTGAAATTTCACGAGTTTTGGGCAATAATTAATGGAGATATTGAGAAACAAAATTTTCAGCCCCCATTGACCGCAATTTTATCGAAAATTTGAAAGTGATCCAGAATCCAGGATTTCTTCCAGATCACAGCCAAAATGAAATCATTTCTTCCTTTTCACATTTCAGACAACTCCTGAAAATTTCATCAAAATCCATCTATAACTTTTTGAGTTATCTTGTAGACAGACAGACAGATAAAAAAAATCAACAATTCATTAAAAATAGCTCAGGCTGAGACTTAGCATCTCCTCAGTCCGCTCGCTGCACTGTGACAGCTGTGATCAGTGTTGCCAGATGTTGAAAATGAAATTATCATACAGAGAGCCCAGAATTTTCGTATTTTAGCTCAAACTATCGTAGACTAAATCCAACCATGACGCAGCTAAAATTACATGCGCTTTGACTGTTTGGTCTTTATTATAGTGATAGAAGTTGTCAGAGCCTTTTTCTTCTTCACATTAGCATTACAGTAGTTGGCCTCCCGGTTTTGGCGCACTATCGCTACCTTCCACTCACGCTCACAAGTGACACGACATAAACACATTTCACTTCCTTTGGCTGATTTGCAATAAAAGTGCCCTGTCATTTTGTTGCTTTAAGCTTTATATTTGAAATAGCTAAACAGGTGTTTCATGGAAAGGTTGAAATTATTGTACATTTGGATTTTTCTTTTACAATTATTGATGGTACATTGTACAAAGGGCTAAATTATCGTACAAATACGATAATTATTGTACATCTAGCAACACTGTCTGTGATTGTGCTTGCAGAATCGAACTGCAGAGGTGACGGTCCAATAAAAGACAGAGGAGGGCGTGTCTTGATGTGGCCATGACAGGACTAGTTATCTTGCTAAAAGGAAGAAGGTTTAGTTGAAATTCTTCTATTGACCACTAGGGACTTGAGTCAGTCATATTTACATTTCATTTCCATGACGACTATACTGGGGTGATTATCCAAGAAAAATCACCTACAACGTTTTTGGTGGCATTTATCTGACTGTCTGTCTGTGTACAAGATAACTCAAAAAGTTATGGGTGGATTTACATGAAATTTTCAGGAGTTGTCAGAAATGTAAAAAAGGAAGAACTGATTTCATTTTGGTTCTGATCCAGAAGAAATCCTGGATTCTGGATCACTTTCAAATTTTTGATAACATTGCGGTCAATAGGGCCAAAACATTTGTTTCTCAGTATCTCTGGTAATTATTGCCCAAAACTCATGAAATTTTACTCAGGGATTGATAATGGGAACCTCTATCAAATGTCAAAGGCTGATCTGGATCTGATCCAGAACGTGGATTTTATCGCAATCTCTAAATTGCTATATTGGGGAACTGTTGCACTTGAGTGCTTTTCTAGTTGATTAATGTTGTTAATCCATAATCACTTTTTTTTCAGTGATTTTTCCTGTCAGAAGTAGTTGGTGAGGGGACTTTAAAGTAAAATAACACACGGAGACAAACAGGAAACCAACGGATGGATCATTTATTTCACCAGCAGTAATAAAGTCCACAGACGGCCGTTATCTAACATGCAGTATAACAGTAGTCGTAAAAACACTAATTAAATGAGCTTTAACAGAAAAAAACAGACACATCAAATTCACACACAATCATTGAACAGTTTGTGTTCACACAGTCATCCAGCGTTCATGACACAAACAGGAAATGATAAAGGCAAAAACGGCAGTTAATCTCTGTATCTCAGGGCCGTAACGAAGCTGGGTTTCTATTTCAGAGCTCGGTCTTCTCTCTTTTCTCCTCCTTGTGGAAGACTTCTCCATCAGGCTGCTCTCTCCACTTCAGGGTGACTCCAGTCACTCCGTTGTCCTTCAGTCTGTCCTGGAGCTGAGAGACACAAACAGGAGACGTTTTCACTCTCAAACCTGAATCTATGAAAAGCAGCCATTTAAACTCCACACTTGCCTTTTTCAGGAGCTCTGCTTTCACATGAGGGTCGTTCAGATCCACAGAGTCGTCCACCTTCAGCCTCAGCTTCACCAACTGCTGCTTCACTGGGGCTGAACAAAGACATTTAAATACGGTTTTAAATATACAAATATTAAAGCAGCAAACACGTTGGGTTAGCTTTATCAATCAATCAATCAGCTTTTATTTGTAGAGCCCTTTACAACACACAATGTGACAAAAGTGCTTTTCATTAAAATCCACATTAAAACAAAACAATTTAAATTTGACATAACAATACAATTAAAATTAAATTGAAAATCATGACTCTGTATTAAAAGCCAGTCTGAATAAAAAGGTTTTAAGCCTAGATTTTAAAAGCCCAAAGTCAGTAATGTTGCGCATTTCAGGGTGCAGCTTATTCCAGAGTCTGGGTCCAGAACCGAGAAGACCCCCCCCCCCAGAGTTTAGTCCTGGTTCTGGAAGAAACAGGAAGCCAGTGAAGTGAAATAAAACTGGGGTGACGTGTTCCTGACGTCGAGCGTTGGTTAAAAAGCGAGCAGCGGTGTTCTGGACAAGCTGAAGACGGCTAAGTAATGACATGGAGACACCAACAGTGCATTACAATAATCATTTCGTGAGCTTATAAAAGCATGAATGTTTTTTTCCAAGTCTGGGCGATTTAAAAATTATTTTACTTTTGTTAAAACCCGTAACTGATAAAAACTGGCCCTGACAATTTGTCAATTTGCTTGTTGAACTTAAAGCTGCTATCAAAAATAACTCCAATATTCCTCACAGAAGCTTTAACTTTAAAAGATAGATCACCAGAGTGAGCTGAATCACCAAAGAAAATAATTTATATTAGAATTTAGAATTAGAATTTATATCTGACTGATGTAATCCAGTGCTCTTCTGGAAACACTCACCGAAATGGCTGTAGCAGGCAAATGGTAGGTTTACTGAACAGGATAAAAACTTCCATCTTCCTGATCTCTCTACAGATGTAACACCACACATGGATGATGACCGGATTTCATTTCTGACATCATCCCAGTTCTGCATAAAGATCTGGCTCGCATCAGACCAGCGATGCTGTAGATGTCTGAACAGGCCCAGCCAGACGTAGCTTCCAGCAGGTACCAAGCTCTGGACCAACTGGTTCTCCGTTTCGTTCCTCACAGTGACCAGGCTGGTGAAGTTCTCCCTGCAGTAGCTCTCAGCGTCGGACCAAGACATTGGCAGATTCACAAAAACAAATTCAGGATCCAGCTCTGATCCTGTGTGAAGCAGAATGGAGGTTAGAGATACAGAAGATTTAAGAAGAATGCAAATGTATAAAAAGAAGGGTTTAATGGTCACGAGAAAAGTTGAAGGCTGTGGCGCAGAAAATCCTACATAATTCTACATAAGTGTGTAAAAAAAGTAAAAGAGGTAAACACAGGTAGCAACAATGACAGAAAAGCATGACCCTTCAATAGGAGACAAGAGACAAAAAAAACAAACAAAACACAGGTAACGATAAAAATGTTATTGTTTCAATTACCGTTGGAGCAGATGAATGGGTAAGTACGCCGACAAAAATCATCGTACCATTTCCCACCATCTCCAACACTCACACAAAGCTGCTCAGAGTGAAAGAAATCAGGCTCATGGTTGTCAGAGTCCCAGTTAAAGAACTCGCTGACACCATCGGACCACTGCCAGCTCACTGGGCTGATCAGACCAATCCAGGTGTCAGAGTTGTGACCAGCAGATGAAACCGTGTCCTTGAGTCGTCGCAGCTCTTCGGAGGTTTCCACGGTGGCCAGGTCTACGTACGTCTGCCTGCAGTAGGTCTGAGCCGAAGTCCAAGTCACGGACTTATCGATAAAGTAGTAGTGACGGGCGAGGCAGGTGAAGCGGGCGAGCCACTCTGAGAGGAAAACATTAATGCCTTAAAAACACGCAATGTGACTTTCCTTTAACACTTCAGTATCACACAATAATAATAACTGTCAGATATTAACAAACCTGAGAGAAACAAGACCCCCAACAAGCTCCGCGCCATCATGGTGCCGCTCTGTCGACTGTAGGAGACTGTTTTAGTACAAAAACTCTCTGTTTCTATTCCTTTGAAATGCTATTTGTCTAATGGTTATCATATGTAAAGAGGTGCTGCAGTGACTGGCTGTAGGGAAATGTCCCTGTGGACATTTTCAGACTTTCAGACCTTAATCTGTTTCTTAAACAAATGTCTCACATGAGACCGTAGCTCGCATGCTGCTACGTGGGCTTGTCCTTTCTCGGTTAAAGAGAATTGTCAGATTCCTCCAACTGAAAATGGTGCGGCCCCGTCTGAAACAGATGGTGAGTTTTAAGGTGTGAAACTAGAATAAGTTCATAGATAGAACAATCAGGACTGAAAGGGTGGAAAGATAAGCTCCTCAGTCTGCATTATGTAAAAAAACTGCCCATAACCCCAACTTATGGGACGACCCCCGTTATTGAAGATGCATCCTTTCTTAGATCAGAACACAAAAGCTTTACCAATATAATACCCCTAAGAGAGAAGCAGGCGCCTTTACAGACCGCTAGTTTGTAAACTGGACACCGCCGGGTTTGCAATGTACGACTTAGGACATCTCAGATGAAAGATGTGCAATCCCAGCCGCTGGGTGATGAACCCTGATCTTAAAGTTAACCCTGTCTAAATCTAGTCCATGTTTGCTAAAATCATATAAAACAACAACATAAACAATCTGCAGTTCCACAGTCCTTCCAACTGTCAGTGTTAGAAAGTATCTCAAGTGCTTCAACCACCATAATCATATAACTCACACCGACTGGACATGTGTGCACGAGTGAAAGCAGGATCTTTCCTGGGTTCTAAATGAAAGCACTATTTTATGCCTTTTTGTTTACACATGGATGTAGGCAAAGTAACGTCACGGCACATTTCCAACCGAGGCCCAGCAGAGTGATTTAAATAGGCAAAGTAATGTATCAGAACACTGCAGATAATAAAAGCAGCACGAAAAACCATTAAGGAGAAAGAAAAGCAGGCCAAGAGCAGTATATAATAAAAACATTTCAAAAATAGATCATAGATCATAGTATCCTCCAATACTCCTGGATCAATGCTTCCATCTGAGGAGACACTGGATTGTTTTGCCCACTTGGTGGAGTTTTCTCCCAAGTAAAGCCCACAACCTGCCTTTTAGATTCATTTCCCATACGCTTTTTAAAAATGTTTTATGAAGTCTTTGAGGAACAGCTTTTATATCTGGTCAAATGTTCTCTTCAGACGGGTGTCTCCCCCCCCACCTGCTTTAAAACGGAGGCGGTGAAGCCCCTTCTGAAGAAGAGTGGCCTAGACCCCACCATTTTTTAATAATTACCACCCGCTATCCAACTTACCATTATTAAGCAAAATTTTAATAAAACTCGTTTTTAGTATCAGTCTGGTTTTAGGACGAACCACAGCACAGAGACAGCCCTTCTAAAGATTTTAAACGACATCAGGCTCAATTCAGATAATCACAACCTCACAGTCCTGGTTCTGCTGGATCTAACCGCCGTTTTTGATACAGTGGACCATCACATTTTAATAAACAGACTGAGGAACCTGGTCGGACTCTCTGGTGTTGTTTTAAATTGGTTCTCCTCTTACCTTACAGACCGAAGCTTCTTTGTAAGTTCGGATACCTGTTCCTCAAAAACACACGTAAATAAGTGTGGGGTTCCCCAGGGATCAATTTTAGGCCCAACTCTTTTCTCTATATGCTTCCCCTGGTGATGTCACCAGGGTCACGGCATCAGCTTCCATAGTTACGCTGATGATACGCAGCTGTACATCGCCGTGTCTCCTGATGACACGGGGCAAGTTGATGCCCTTTTTAACTGTATTTTAGATATTAAGTCATGGATGGCAGCAAACTTCCTAAAACTCAATCAGGCGGCATCGAGCCACGAGCTGAGTGATCGCAGGACCCAGCAGACGTCCATCACTCCCAGTTTCAGCTCTGGCGGTGCTCGTCTTGGATGTTTGTGGTCAACTTGACCACTCAACTCCTCTTTCCTATGTGAAGAGACAACCTCTACATCCTCTCGCGTCTCTTTTTCCAGAACCTCCCCGCAGGCTGCTGAAAAAGTCACCGCATTGCATCCGATGATTCAACTCCTGTTTCGGAGGGTCAGCATGGAGACCTTCCAACAGATGATGAAGGAGCAGGTCATCTGCCTCACCGGCTCCCTCATGGTCTCGGTGCTGCCATCTGGGAAAGAGTTCTAGCAGTCTTAGTTTAAAAGTATGAGTACTTTCACTGGGCTGCTGTTTATGATTAAAAAAAAAAAATGCATGTGCATGAGCTTTTGAGGCTGGCTTAGCAAATTCTTGCTGTATGATATCTGGCACTTTTTCCCCTGTATCCTGTATCCTGGTCCCCTGGGTGACAAACCAACATGAGTGATAAGGGCCCTATCCCCGTCCTTTTGGGACAGGAAGCTTCAGAGATCCTCTTCATTGGGATAATGGACAGTAGGGGTTTCTGCCAGAAGAAGTTTGAACTGTTTTAGACTGGTTAGACTGGGAATTGAGATGAAATTAGTTCAGTGTTGCATTTCTTTGGTGGTTTTGGGGAATTTTCTCGGTTCTCATTTCTTTAATTTGATATCCTGTCTTCTGTCGCATCAGCCCCTGCCTCTATATACTGTCTTGTCTTTCCCTTCCTCCTTGCTGGTCTGTCTGGTCATCTATGTGTTATTGCCTTTCCATACGACAGGAATACAGGCCGACCCATCTTCACCGCTGCAGCAGCTGACTTCGGTGTCAAGAGACTTTGGTATCTCTTGAGTCTGTTCGGCAGCGTCTCTCTTGCTGGAGAAAATATGAACCGAAGGTTCCCCTTCAGCCGTCGGGCAGAAGTCTGTTTTTAAGGCCGTAAGAGGTGATGCTGTAAAGATGAAGAGGTGTTAAAGTAGGTATGGAGAACGGATGAATCAGTGCTCTCTGATATACTTATACTAAGCTGTATGACATTTTCTATGGGATATCAGCAGTTTAGACATGACTCATTGGTAGACTGGGATAAAGTGTAAAAACATACCCAGTTGGACCTTCATGGTTTCCATAGTAACACTGCAAATAGAGCCAATAGAGTCATAGAGCTCAGCAGGTTTGATATAGGAGTGGTCCATGTGTTGTATATAGATTTAGTGCTGAAAGAATCAAGTATTGTATAATCAGCATGTGTTTAATGACTGAATTATTGAATCTTGGTTGGTCATTCGATGTTCCCAAGTTCATTCTAACTTCACTCAAGAACTCGTGGTGAAAAACGTGAGACGTCAGCACTGTGAACCTCCGCCTGGTGATATTTCAGCGCTGTTTCAGCATGGTTTCATCTGAGGTGTGGGTTTAGGGTTACTAAATAAATCTGTGAAGGATTTCACAGACACTGACCTGCTCCGGAGCAGGTTTAGCGTCAGTTACCGCAGTCACACCGCCACGATAAAAGACGCTGAGTTTAGACAGCAGCAGAACTGGCTAACCCACTTATCTTGCTTCACAGCCCTTTTGGGATTAAGAGTTTGAGTAATTTTGTGCGTTGTGGGTGGGCCTACTTTATATAATAAAGGATTGTCCCTCCTACTCTTCCTTTAAGGGATATCTCAAGAATTGGCTTAAAATATCTCAAATCTGTGATCATTAATTGTTGACTGTATTTTATTCTATTGTTTCACGTGCTGAAAACAGACCCGGCCTTTGACCTAAGTGCGTACATATACATTTATGTACTTTATACACAATCTCGCTTACATAGGTTTAAGCATGTATGCATACCTGCTAATGCACTTGCACTTTACCTTCTTATGAACATTCGGTCCCTCTTCCGGTCTGCATCAACAGGGCTGTTTCATTTTTTAGTTCTTTCCATTCCGACTTTCTTCTGTTGTTACAAATGTGCAATCTTTGACTGTCTCTATGTTTTGTATTATTGATGCTGTGTGTCATGTAATGTTGTATGTAGCTTTATTGAGTCCTACAGGGGGACTGCCAATGCAAATTAGCCTTCTGGCTATAATTGGGTATATTTACATTTTAAATAATCAATAATATACAATGTCCCTCTACACTAAATAAAGTGATTAAATAAAATATAAATTAAAATAAAATAATTTGAAATTGAAGACAACACACAACTGGACCACATAGTGATGCACACTCTTTATTTATTCCTACTGTGATATAATTACATCAGATTTACACTAAGAAGAACTTTTCGAGGAGGACAAAAAAGCTCAATTAATCCTCAGTCGAACTGTTCCCTGGCTAAGTGAAGCTAGAAGTTTCCAACCATGAAAACTGGTCTTTTTGTACAAAGTAAAAATGTGAGACTTCAGAGACTAAATGAGGAAATCCTCTGATTGTCATTGCTTTAGGGCCTAATCTTCCACAGATCTGCTAAAGCCGCTATTTAGGGATAGTGGGTAGCGGGAGGGGCGTTCCCTCACAAAGAACGCAATCTTCCACCTTGCTAAACCCGCTAACCCACCTGCGCTACCCGCTACATTATGCATAGGAGTGGTTAGGGCGTTCCACCTGTTAATCCAATCAGTGCGTCAGTAGCCATTGCCTTTAAGAGCAGGTTGCGCTACCCGCTAACCGCTACCCACTATCCGCTAACCGCTATGGAGCATCTTTTCATCCAGATCAGAGCAGCAGCTCGTCTGGGACTCTGCTGTAGAGCTTCCTCCTCTTCCTTCCTCCTCCTCCTCTGCACTGATATATACACATAAATATTTTTACACAATTCCTATCGGCTACCTGAAAGTCCCAGATAGTTGGTGTCCTCCCAGTAAACACGCTCTGGTCATCTATGGTTTAACTGGCGATCAAGCCGTTTATGACGATCTCTGCTATTTTCTCATGGTTCAACTGAGGCCAAATCACGCTTTTTATACAAGAGTTAATTCAAGAGGTACAGCTGTTTGTGCACGTCCACATGTGACCAGGTGGAGGCGCTCTTGTACACACTGACATGCGGGTTGCGGGTAGCGGGTGGTCTGACCAGCCGCTACCCGCAACCCTAAACCCGCGATCGCAATATACCGAGTTTGCGGAAAGGGCAAAAGACACGCCCATTGCCACACCTACAAAGTGAGCAAGGGAGTCGGCATAGCGGGTAGCGGCTTTAGCGAGCGGAAGATTGCATTAGCGGTTAGCGGAGGTTCTTATACGCCACAATTTGTGGGTAGCGGCTAGTGTTAACGGGTAAAGGGGAAGGATACGATCAGGGCTGGTTTAACAGGCTGGATCAATGTCATACCAAACACCATCATAACATAAAAAGTTTATAAACTTTAAAAACAGTTATTAATTTAGCCTCACTGAATCATGTTAATCACGGTGCCGTGTACTGGATCTCTGTTCTGCTTAGTTCAGCGACCTGATGGTCAGTTTACACTTATGTGGCATATAATGGTGAATGTGCTGCTCACATCTGGAAAGGAAACATCAGCACTAAAAGGTTGTTTCTACCTTTTAGCAGCATGTGATCCCATTCAAATGTTTTATCAGAGAAGACCTTCCGTCATTCAGAAAGACGATTCTAAACCAAATGTTACATCCGTTGTTAAAGCATAGCTTCTCAGTAGTTGTGGGTTTCACCTCATTCTTATGTTTTATGGTGTGATGCACCAGTGGAAGGTCAACTCCAACGGACTCCACAGCAGGAAAGTACCGAGCCCTGAGGCCGAACTGGACCTCTCACTAACTGAAAACACTCGGCACGTCAGGAAATGGAGAAGAAATGAGATAAAGACTCAGGAATGTTGAGCAGCTCAAGAATGAGGCGGCATTCCCAAATATCCAGATGTGTACTGGTGTATCTTCTTAAGATGGTTCGTTTCCTCGCTCTTAACATTTAAGATGTTTTCTGGTCGCAGTTGCGAACAAGCCACAGGTTTATGAGGTTAGGAAAGACATCTTACACGGCTTCTATGGAGCCCCTTTTGGGTCATAATTCAATGAATAAATGAGTCTATTATTATGATATACAGGCGTTTATTATTATGAAATATGTATTCATTAATATGAAATGTTAGCCATTATTATGAAATACATGTTTATTATTATGAAATATTTCCCATTATTATGAAAATAATGTAACCATTATTAAAATATATTTTTATTATTATTTAATCTTAGTTTAATGCATAATAGATTATTTCAGAATGGCTTTTTTATTTAAGAATGAGTTTTTACATAATTGCTTCCTTTTTCTTAAGAATAAGCTTTTACATAATAATGACATTTTGCCAGTGGGCGGGACCAGTGGTTGACCTGCGCGCTCATTGGCTGATCCTTCTCCATTCTACGCTCTGACATCAACTAGTTGGTGGGGGACTAGCATCGAGCCTGTTGGCTTCCTCTCCGAGTAAGTCAGAAAAGGATCTTTCTCCTGTCACCATGCCGTCAAAATCAAGTTTTCCCTACATTTTGTGCTACATTTTTTTAGTCGATGTCAACTTTTAACCGCAAACTGAGGTGCATTCTGCCACCTACTGGCCTGGAGTATATACATACTCCAGGGCCCTTATTTATTATTATTATTTTTTGTTTCACTCGGCTGCATTGTAAATGAGGTCTCTACCTCAATGTATCCCCGAGTTTAAATAAAGTTAATAAAAAAAAACATTGCACCTCTCGCCCACTATCGATATTCACCGTTCTGTTGCTTATGCCTGAATGAAAGAGCAGCCAATCACATAAGTGGCTCCGCCCTCTCTGCTGTGATTGACACACAAATCATTCTGATGAAAAACAAAGCCATTATTATGTAAAAGCTCATTCTTATGAAAAATGAATCCATTATTATGTAAAAGCTCATTCTTATGAAAAACGAAACCATTATCATAATAATGTGAAATATTTAATAATAATAAACATGCATTTCATAATAAAGGGAAATATTTCATAATAATAGACTCATTAATTCACTGAATTATGACCCAAACGGGGCTCCATAGGCTGCAACTTCACGGTTGTGTGTCTGCAAGAACGTAAGCTGTATTTTTTATTCTTTTTTTTTTTTTAACATGGCTTAAGTATTAGTGGCAACTTATTAACTGTTATGAACTCCATTTCATTTGAAAGTCGCATCACAAAGACCCATTTAATCGCCTCCGTTTGAAATGCAAACTTTGGTTCAACATTTTAGGACATGTAGAAATGAGAACTGGAATCACTGAGCTCGTCTGGTAGTGGTAATTAAGTAGTTTGAAGAATATTAACACATCTGCTCGTGTCCTGGTGGAGAAGCGTCTCCGGATGGAGAGCTGCTCCTGCCGTTACGCTGACTAGCTTTTCTCCTTCTCCGTTGACATTCTCCCATCATGCCATGCTTCCCGGGTGTTCTTCAAGGCCTTGGTCTTTCTGGGGTCCACCACCACATAGTCCACGCGCGTGCGCTGTCCCCGTGCACGCTCCTCACCTCCGCCGCCCTGCTCACTGCCGCCGGCTCCTCCTTCTGCTCCGCAGCGTTTCTGGTGCAGAGAAATGTTCAGCTTTAACTTTTCATAACTTTTCTCTACATTTTTGATGGATTTGCTGCAAGTGCAGATGATATTGGAGAAGCAGTGGACATACAGTCATGGAAAAAATGATTAGACCACCCTTGTTTTCTTCAGTTTCTTGTTCATTT
Source organism: Hirundichthys speculiger (assembly GCA_018398805.1). NCBI lineage: Eukaryota > Metazoa > Chordata > Actinopteri > Beloniformes > Exocoetidae > Hirundichthys > Hirundichthys speculiger. The sequence goes on along the minus strand of JAGFBZ010002620.1, from coordinate 69,118 downwards.
TAATGCCTGGTACAAGTAAAGGTACATTTGTTTGGACAAACATAACGATAACCACAAAGATTGCTCATAAGAGTTTTATTTAGAGCTGATATCTTACCATTTTCCATGGTTTTCTTGATTATAACCTAAATCACTTAAGTTTTTACATCAATAGCTATGGCGTTGTACTGCCAAAAACACTGCTTTTATGAATTCAGTGTTTTCTTTTCTGTCTGTTTTAGTCACATGATTATGTTTAGTGGTACCAGGTATTAAAATGAACAAGAAAGTGAAGAAAAAATGGTGGTCTAATCATTTTTTCCATGACTGTAGTGGCCAGAAGGGCATGTGAACCCATTAGAATGAACTGGTTTTCTGCTTTGCCATAAAATGGCCATGAAACCGATCATCCAAGTCAAAATAACAAATAATGTGCTGAAACTAATAACACACATAATTCCTTCTTGCTTGAGTGAACATAGTCTTTAAATGAGTGCTGGTTCGAAAAAGTAAATAAACACACAAACTAATTACTTTGACTAAACCCTTAGGTGCAGGAGTTTTTTTCAAGAAAATATACAATTTTGATATCAAGATTTCAAAAGGCTCTAACTTGAAACCAGTTTGAGATAAAGGTATACCATCAATGAGAAAATTGTTTATGCAAATTCATATAACTTGCATAGTATGACGTCACAATGTGGCAGCCATATTGGAAAATGTTCAATTTTGATATCAAGGTTTCAAAAGGCTATAACGTTAAAGTGGTGTGAGATAAAGGTATACTGTAAATGAGAAATATCTTCAGTATGAACCAAAATGTGTAATGGTAAGTAGATTCGTCATCTAATTTGATTATTGTGACATCACCTGCCCAGTAGTCCTCATTTTCAGATTTTTCCTCAAACCCCATGAACAATAAAGGTTTTATTTCAGGGACAATCATCATAAAGTCATGAAATCAGGAATATGGTTTCAATTTTTCCATTTTAAAAAAACTGGTCTGGACTGGCCAGGACTCTGGAGCTCCTGTATGAGTCGTTACGTAAAGCCCGTTTCCAACCCGCTGCAGTCGGTTCTGTAATGAGCCGTTGACAAAATACTACAAAAAACTAAAGATTACTTTGATAAGCGTGACGTGAGAGGGTGGCGTTACCTGTCGGGTTGGCGTTGACCGTCCGGTGTGGAGGTCCAGGTCCAGGTACTCCACCTGCTTTTCACTTTTAGGTCGTCGTAGCGACGGGCTGCTGGCTCCTCCCTCTGAAGCCCGGTGCAGCATGAGCCTCAAGGACTGCAGAGACGCAGAGAAAAAAACGAAATGGAGAAGACGCAGTACGGGAGGAAAATGAGAAGCATTACTGGACAGCAGAACTGATGAATACTAAAAATAATACAAGAACTGTGAGAAATCAAGGCGCGTGGGGATGTGGGTTTGGATCAGCTGGGTACAATCGAGAAATGACGAAGACGTATCGTGAAAACAGGAAGGAAATGGCGAAGGCAGAAAGAGAAAGAAGCTGAAAGGAGGGATATCTTACCGGCTCGCCAGCACTAAAACTGAGGCTGGACGTTGTCATGGGGACGTAGCTGTCGTCCGGCTCGTCAGAGTCGGAGGAAGGAGAAGAGCTCTGAGCAGAGCTCGGCCTGACTGACTGTCGCCTCGACGGACTGAAACACGCACACAAGAAACTATTCATCATGCATTTGGATTTATTTTTGAATGCAAAACATTTACCAGAGGGGTGTACTACGAAGCGAGATTAGAGGGTTAGCGAGGTATGTTGAGTCTAAAGCCAGGATTTCCGGTAAAACCACGAAGGTGGCTCTCTTTTAACCTGGCTAGATCACCATGGTAACTTACTCTGCTAGCTTAACCTGGTCCGGAGCAGGTTATGTGCAGAGTTTAGGCTCAAATCAGCTCTAAAAAGCACCGCCCTTTCACTTTCATCCAATCCTGTTGACCTGAGCGCCAGGATTGTGCAATGGAGGGAGAGTATTCAGAGACCGGACTGATCCGCTGGCTTCCCATGACCATATTCTCTATGAACGCTAGAGATTTCCAGCTGAGGGAATACGTTACATTTGTAATCTGCTAGAGCCAGATATTGGCAGCGCCACCAAACGCAGCCGTGCGCTCACAGTAGCGCAAACGGTGTGCGTTTCTTTGCGTTTCTTTGCCGCGGGAACCTACATGCATTCAGTTGGTGATGCAGAAAATCTGAGCCAGAATACTGGAATAAAGGTTGTACTTGCTCTTACTGAACTGCTGAATATGTTTGTAGTATTCCCTGGCCATCTGCCCACGCTTCAAATAAAAGAAGCCTTTTACTAAATCGCAGGTAACATAAATTAATAGTCCATTATATTGATAATCAGTGTGACGTGGAATTTCATGTGAAATGTTATAATATAATTCATTCATAGATTCCCCAGGGTGATAGGGAACCTATTAAAGTGGCCGGTGAGTGTGTATAACAGATAATATTAAATCTTAAATTAATTTCACATAGATTTAGCAAAAAACTAAAGTGATTTTCATTTATCATTCATAATGGGACAGTTAGACCTACATAATGTTTAAATCTGCTGCATTAAGTTTAAAGTTTAAGCGCTCTAAAAGAGGGAGGGAGATTAATTAAGGTGCATTAAAGGTGGAGTAGGTGTTGTTTGAAAAACGGTTCCAGCAATCCAACTCAAGTGAGATTTTGAAAATATATACTCCCTCCCTCCTCCCAAAGGCTCCGCCTCCTCCTCTTCAGCTCACCCCTCGAAACCACGCCTTCACATGATTCACGACTGCATGAACCATAGGGAGGGAGGGAGGGAGGGGTGATATTTGATGGACGTATTAGGCAGCCAATCAAAATAGTGATGATCACTTTTTTGATTGGTCAGAGTTTTTCTCTGATTATACCCTCTAGACTGGACCAAAATGTTTAGTTTTTTTTGCAAACATTTTATTTCAGTGGGTGCAATGGAAATGTGAAAAGGTTTTCAGGCAATATTGTAAAAAGTGTTGCAAAAAAAACAACACCACCCCACCTTTAAGTGGTGAAATAAATATAACTTACGAATTTACACGATCTGCAATTTTTTGCCAGCACTCCTCTCTGGCTTTATTCGCACCTACAGTGTTGGTTTTGGCCGTAAAGATTTCTTTGAAATCCTCATAGCCCTGCATTATTAAAACCTGCTCCTCCTGACTGAAATATACGGACCGCCATCTATCCATTTGATCCGGAAGAGGCGTCAAATGACGCGTCAAACGCCTCCTTTTATGTGAACGCGCACAGAGCAGGAAGCAGAAAGCCGCGGTTAACAAAGATAGTTGATAACCACCGTCGTGGTACCAGTTATCTCTGATGGAGAGTTTCAGGTTTGTTAAGCCAGCTCACCCAAAGAAAGCCTGGCTGTGTTGAACTTGCTTCGTAGTACAGCCCTCTGGTGAGTAATGTGAATGAAATATAAATATTATGAGAAATTAGTCGATAATTAGTGGGACATTTGACCACATTGTTCACTAATTTTTAAAAGGTTTGCACTTGTAACACAGTTCATTTTGTAGCTTTCATACAAACGTCCTCCTTCACTTTCACGCGTTCCTCAGAGCAACAGCATCATGAAACGAGTGAACTCAAAATATTACACGTGGGAGGAATTTCACTGGAAACCACTGGGCTTGGCTGAACAATGTTGAACAATGTTGCAGTGACCCACTAATGACCACCGGGTGACAGCAGAGGGCGGCGGGGCTCAAACGCTCACCACCACCTGCTTCTCTCGCTTCTTCTCGTGTTCTGGACAAACGCGAGAGAGTTGTCTTTTTCTCATCACGACACACAAATAATCCCTCACTTACTGTCGCGTGAAGGTTCGAGTGACGGGCGAACGCACAGGGAGGCGGGACTTCCTGCCAGTCCTGCGGCAGTGGAGGGAGGTCTAAGGGGCTGGTTTCACTGAGAAGACAGGAGATGATAAACTTTAGATTTAAAGAAAAATTGCTGGATTTGAATCGTAAAAGAAAAACACCTTCAGCTGTTTGTTTATAGCTGGATACAATTACGCAATTAACTTACGTAATTCAACCTCTGATCAACCGAGGAAGGGGTCAGAGATTTGATGATAGATGTCATGATCCATAATGAGCCACATCAGGCTTGAAATTGTAAGTTCTGTTCAGGAAATCAAACCAGTGCTGTTCTGTTCTGCTAAAACAACTCAAATTAATATTTAATCTAGAAGCTCCTCAAACTGCCGCCACACACGTGCCGCGGTGGGAACGGCGTGTGCAGCTGTCTGGACGTTATGCTGCCGCCTTGTCGAGCAAAGTGGGAGCAGGTTAATAATTAAAACTAAAAAGAGGCGGAAGGGCACGAAATGACAGAGGAGATAAGACCGCCAACTGATTCAGAAAACGAAACGGGTTCACCGCTAACGGCAGCTCTTCCTTCTGTGTTTAGAAGTGACAGAGGTCAAGATTACTGAGAAAAAATCTACAGTTCTGGCAGGTGAAAACAGGTGAACTCTCAGTAGATGACACAGATCAAATCAAATCAAATCAAACTTTATTTATAGAGCGCTTTTCATGCCCTCAGGCAACACAAAGTGCTTTACATAAAAAAAATATATATATAAATATATATATACAGTCATGGAAAAATGATTAGACCACCCTTGTTTTCTTCAGTTTCTTGTTCATTTTAATACCTGGTACAACTAAAGGTACATTTGTTTGGACAAACATAACGATAACCACAAAGATTGCTCATAAGAGTTTTATTTAAGAGCTGATATCTTACCATTTTCCATGGTTTTCTTGATTATAACCTAAATCACTTAAGTTTTTACATCAATAGCTATGGCGTTGTACTGCCAAAAACACTGCTTTTATGCATTCAGTGTTTTCTTTTCTGTCTGTTTTAGTCACATGATGACGTTTAGTGGTACCAGGTATTAAAATGAACAAGAAAGTGAAGAAAAAAATGGTGGTCTAATAATTTTTTCCATGACTGTATATATATATAATAATAAAAAAATAATGATAATTATAAAAAAAACAATGCACATTAAAACAAAATAAAAGGCGTCACACACCCCAAAGTTGCAAAGCCATCATTCCATTACCCCCCACCCCCCGATGCACCACAAACAAAACTCCCTCTTTTTTGTGTCTTTAAAAAAAAATAAATAAAAAGGAGGATAAAGTACTTCTATTTAAATAAATAAATATCAAAATATCAAAACAAATATCAAAAGACCTGTGATGGAAATTCAAAGCCGACAGTTCAATATCTGGGATGGCGAGATGCTCCTTCACAGCGACACGTTCAGGTTTAGAGCATCTGCTAACGATCTACGCTAGGCTGAGAGCCACATGGTAGCTGGAGCTGAAAATACGTCCCTGCAGCTTTATCTTGTTGTGTACTCAGTAAAACATGGCAGTTTAATTGTTTCCTATGTGTAGAAAGCCCTCTCTTCTGCAGTAAAGTGAAATGACGGTACTCAGTTTAGAGTCGGTTTATTATCACCTCACGAATCATTAAAACAAAAAAGTTTGTTTTGTTGTTTTTGTTTCCGCTGAAAGGGGAAGGATTAAGGATAATCCGGGTTCCAAAGTCTGCCTCTCGTGTTTGGACACGTGTGGATTACTGAAAGCTCAGGTTAGTCTTTTAGCCTTCACGCTACGCCGCTCCTAAATGGTCATTCCTAGCATAGAACATGCAGTTTCTCAGGACTTTTCTTTTTTAAATTGTTTCACATAAGTAATGAAAATATGTGAGGAGTGATGCTCTTTTAAGTTAGAGTTTGTACCTTTTGTTTTATGCGGCATCTCTCCAGCAGTCTGGGTGTCGTTTTTTTCTACAGGCTGACCTGCAGAGAAGCACAACATCAGAGAACAGAGACGCTGCTAAGGTTACGGCTAAAAATCTTTTTAATGAGCACAGACAGAAGGTAAAACCAACTGTGATGCCACAGTTAGTTTCTATATCGGCAGACAGGGAAATCCCTCACGTCCATGAAACAGACATTGTGAGGTCCCAGACAGTTAATGTCTCTCTAAATGTCTCTCTAAGACATTAGAGAAGCTGGTCAACATGAAGCTCACGATCCATCTAGAGACTCACAATATCCTTTGCCAGTTTCAGTCTGACTTCATACCTGGTCATGGTTGCATCACTGCGACAACCAAAGTTCTAAATGACATCATATGTGCCACTGATATAAAAGAGCACTGATCTGTGAAAGGTTTTTTAGTCTGTGGACCATTTTGTCCTGCTAGACAGGCTAAGAGCTGTCTGAGTTGGTTCAAGAGCTACTGCTCTGGTAACTCTTGACCCTCTGGTAACCCAAAGCTTCTTATCTAATGGTGTCCCACAAGGGAGCAGATTGGGTCCTACACTATTCAATATTTACATTAATAACTTTACACCTGTGATCGGCAACTCTCGTATACATCTATACGCTGATGACACCGTTATTTATACATCTAGTTCCTCTCGGACTACTGCTCTGTTTGCATTACAGGCCAGCTTCAACAACATTCAAAGTGCTGGTTAAATTATACATCAGGTTTCTTTTCTGCAATAAAACCTCTTCTGTGGACTCTTCAAAACAATGCCTGGTCAACATGAAGGTGCTTCCCGTTCTGGACTGTGGTGATGTAGCTTACAAATGCTCTTCTAGACGAACTGGACGCTGCTATCTGCTTTGTGACCGGAGTCTCATTCAGCTCTGACCACTGCTTCCTGTGTTCTCTGCTGAACTGGCCTTCAGTCCCTGGTTCCTGTTCACCAATAAAACCCTACCTGGGAACATCCCACCATATCTACTGTCACTTCTGAATATCCACGCAGCCTACGTCATAGTATAAGCCCCACATCCTTTAGTTGCTCCTGACCCTGAAGCCATCCTCTTCTATACGTTGATTCCTACAAGACCATTTCCCTTGTTTTTAGCCACTCACTTATTCATATTTGTTACCTTATACATTGCACCTGTTATTGTCTTTTAGTACTGCTTGTTATGTCTCTCCTGTGTTTTCTTTCTGTCCTTGTATTTTTTTTTTGTGTTTCTCTTTTATGCCGTCTCTTGGCCAGGCCGTCACCATAAATGAGGTTCTCAGTTGACCCACCTGGTTAAATAAAAGCTTAATTAAGAAATTTAAAAAAAACTACACTGCAAAAACTCAAAATCTTACCAAGTATATTTTTCCAATTTCTAGTCAAAATATCTCATCACACTTAATATAAGACACAATCACCTAAAGAGTAACATTTCAGTGAGATATAGGAACTTGTTTTTAGACAGTGCATCTTGAATATCTTGTTAAGTGAAACAGTCTTGAAAACATCTTGTTTTGAGTCGTATCTCAGATGAAACAAGTTTTTTTGACATGTCATAAGATTTTTAAGCTAATTTCAAGATCTTGTCAGGCTTAAATATATTGTCTTATTTCAAGAAATCTTATTAAGCGAATTTTCACTTGTTCCATTGGCAGATTTTTTTGGCTTATTACAAGCAAAAATATCTTGTATTATTTTTTTTTACTTATTTTTTGAGTGGCCTTTTTTTTCAGTGTAGAAAAGCATTCGGAGAGCTCAGACCTCCGCCAACTGCAACAATTCTCCCCATATAGCGATTTATAGATTGCGATAAAATCCACATTCTGGATCAGATCTGGATCAGATCAGCCTTTGAAATTTGATAGAGGTTCCCATTGTCAATCCTTAAATCAAATTTCATGAGTTTTGGGTAATAATCAACGGAGATATTGAGAAACAAAACTTTCGGTCCCATTGACCGCAATGTTATCGAAAATTTGAAAGTGATCCAGAATCCAGGATTTCTTCCGGATCACAGCCAAAATGAAATCAGTTCTTCCTTTTCACATTTCTGACAACTCTTGAAAATTTAATCAAAATCCATCCATAACTTTTTGAGTTATCTTGTTATCTCTACGCCGGTAAAATCATAGCCTCCTTGGCGGAGGTAAAAAACAGCTCCCACCAACCTTTTCGTTGTGGTTTCAGGTTGCGGTGTATTGGAGGAGGCGTGGCTTCAACTTCACCTCCACTAGTGGTGCTCGTGAAGTTCCTCTGGAGAGGTGGAGTGAGGGGTATAATCGTCGACAGTGGGGTGTTGCGAAACCCCATGTGAGCAGGTGGAGGCACCTGCCTCCCCAGCAACGCCAGGTCGGCCGCGGCAGGCGGGGAGGGGAGGAGCCAGAGGGGTCATTGGAACGTAGTTGCAGTCTTGGGGCTGGGCGGATGGGTCGGAGGGAGCACTTACAGGGACCCTGGAACCAGAGAAGACGGAACTGTAGATCCAGATTAAACAAATGCTTTTTTCATGATTTAGTTTTCTGAACTCTGACTCACTTCGGTGCGACCGGCGGTTCATTTGTAGCAGCGCTCATTGGGACGTAGTTTTCATCCACATCGTCATCTTCTGAGCAAACGCCGCCCAGAGGTACCATGCCTTTATTAAACTAACAGAGAGAGTCAATTAAAGATAAATCCGAGAAGAAAGCTCCAGAACAAACGGATAATGTTGTTATGTCTTTGTTTTAACTCACAAAGTAACTGTTGAAGCTGTCGCTGAACTCAAACATGCTTGCTCTGTCAGACAGAGACGAAGGAGTGAAGAAAGACTCGCCACCTGGAAGACAACAGCGAGGAAAACGACGTGAGGTGGTTGCAGTTTCAGCGTTTCTTCTGTGGCTTCTCATCAAACTCAAACATCTTCCTCTGAATCTGGCAGGAATCAGAGTGAAAGTCAATCCCACAGTTCTGTTTACATCAGAGGAAGGGAAGTGGTGCTGAGATGTTTTCAGTTTCACATTTATGTCCACGCATGTGTCCGAAGAGGATGTGATGTCATTTCTTCATAAGGAGATGCATTTCCATTTTCTCTAAAACTCCACGAAGAAAATATGCTGATGGAAAAACTCACACATGTATTTATTTATCAGAAAGGTTTTTACACTGATGAGGGGTTTTCTTTTGTTTGGTGAGTCTTAAAATGTAAGACTTTAGCTCCTCCACTTGAGGCAGAACTTCCCTCCCAGTTTAGACTCAGTGCTACAAAGATCTGCCTCTCCTTATAGAGGAAGCAGTCATTTTAAAGATCGTCTCATTTATTTTTTGATACCATCGCAGACTGTGTGAACTAATTAGTGGCTGTGGCTTCATTAGAAACGGGACCGTTATCTCTGTCTCCCATCCCGACTATCGGCAAACACCACCAGAGTCACTGACTCCCGTTCCAGACGACTCTTGCAACAACTGCGTTTCACTTTACTTCAGCACGTCACATATCAGCAACAATGAAACTAACATCATAGAAGAGGCGAGACAGAAGTGACGACAGAGAAAATGAGAGATTGACCCAGACGAGTGAACAGTTGTATTTCTCATGAACGCTCGCTGGCCTTCGTGTTGGGTTCGGGTCCGTTTGTGCAACGATATCATCTGGAGCTGAACGCTTCCAGAATATTGGCAGGAGATGACGTGATGGTATCAGAGGACAGTATGCAGCCGTGGGTGTCTGACTTCACACAGATAAGCGCTAAAGTATGCGGACAGCACGCTGAAGTCCAAATGTGTTCAAGAGTTCAAGGCTCGGTGTCATTCGTGTTTCGGGACTCACGTCATTGAGTGCGTTTACATGGGAAGTTTAATTCCTCTTTAATTCAGAATTAAAGTTAAATCTGAATAAAAGTTACCATGTAAACACCTAATTCCATATGAAAATGTCAATTCCGAATTAAACTTAATTCTGAAGTAAGTGGCTGGTTTATTCCCATTTTAATTCCGCATTTAGTAAGTCCGCGGCCATGTTTACACTCATTCCTGTTTAAATTAATTCCCGTCTTTCTGCGCATGCTAGTTTTCTTGCCCGTCTGTCGCGATGACGCTTATATTCCGCGCTGGGCTTATTTTCAAAATGGCAGCACGCAGTAAACGGTGTTCAAGAGCAGAGATGATTTATTTAATAAATAGCTTGGAGGAACTGGAAATAATTAAAAGAACAGATGGCAGGAAACATTAAAATTGTGAGCTTTTCAAAGTTGTAGCGGCCAGGTTAAATGAAGGAGGTTTCACAGATAGAGACGCCACCCAGGTCAAAAATAAGTGGAATGTTGTTGCTAACCGAGTTGTTGCTAAATTTGTTTTCCTCCGGTAGACGTAAATACGTAAAGACGCCCCCCCCCCCCCCCCCCCACATCCAATCAGAACCCTTCTCAACCCCCAGACCTAAAGCGGTAAGTGTTTTCCATGTAAACCTCAATTCGGAATTACTATTTCCATGTAAACCCGAAGGAAAATAGTTTAATTCGGAATTATTTAATTCGGAATTATTAATTCCGAATTAAAAAACATCATGTAACCGCAGTCATTATGTTTCACTTCAAACGATACTGTAGGAAGTGTGGTCAGCAGTACGACATGGATAAAATACCAACAATACCTTCTGCAACTCACACAAGATTCTTTTGTTTTTTGTTTCAGTTGAAACAGAGCTTGACCAGATCTGCACGCTGATAGAAGCTGGTAGAAAAAACATTTCTGCATGAAACATCAGGTCGGAGCACGCAGGAATAAAGACATCTCAGTTCTGAATATCCTCTTAACCTTTGGCTTTTCTACTTTCTCCACAAAAAGAGAATTCAAGCTGAAAAACTTCTTTGTACGACTGGTGCAAAGTTCTCACCTTATTAACGGGTTCAACGCCAGTCGAATTACGGTGGAAACAAGCAGAGGGTTTGTTTGAGCTGAAGGGTTTAAACCGAGAACGTGGCGTAAAGCCTCTTAGCCGTGGTGCTCACGTCTCCTCTGAGGGACCAAGATTAAAATTCTCGAGCAGTTTTTTTCTTTTCCTGATGGTTTTCAGCCATGACACTAAATATAGCAGCGATGGCGACGTTCATTCTCACCGAGAGAGTTAAAATAGCGCTGATCACAGCTGCTACAAAAATGCATTTTCCCGTGAGCAGCGGCGGCAGGTTGACATTTCGCATTAATGTTTGCATCTCCGGTTTGCTGAATCACCAGCACATTAGAAGCACTGTGAATACAGACAGATACAGATTCATCAGCTGGACTTTCAGGAGACACACTGAGGTTGGAAATGAATGTTTATGTTTGGATAAAGACATTTAAATGTCGTTTTATATCTTGAAATTCGGAGAAAAAGGTGCAGCAGAAGTTCCAAGTGGTGGTCACATTGCAGGTAGGTCAGCAGCAGAGAGCTGTTTTCAGCAATAAAACTTTAATAACCCTGCTGCATGGAATATTTAGTAGCTATTTTCCCCCTCTTGTTTCTACAGGATTGAGTATATTTGACTTAACGTCAGCGGACGGATCCAACGCAACCCTCAACAAATTGGTGTGCAAGCACCAACGTTTTAAGGTAGTTGAATGAGTTTTTCTGCCACTCAGAGACACAAAACACCTGGTTATAGACTTTCAGACCTGTCCAGAAGAGACGCGCCCATCGAGCTTGGCGATGCTGAGGGCCAGCGGTGAACTAATCAAACAAATCAAAACATGCCACATTCTAACTTTACAGGGTTTTGATACCAGATATTTAAGCAGAGTCTGCGATGGACTGGTGACCTGTCCAGGTGGACCCCTGCCTTTCACCTGAAGAGAGCTGGGATAGGCTCCAGCCGATCTCCATGACTCTGCAGAGGATTAAACGGGTATAGATAACGGATGGATGGATGGATGGATGGATGGATGGATGGATGGATGGATAAAGACGATGGGCTTATACGACATGGCAGGAGCAAACACCATTATAAACCATTGCTCTTCTGCCTCCTTGTTTTTGTTCATCCTCATTGTCACTCATTGGTGGGTTCAGGCAACGCAACCTCCTGGTGACCTTTAGGTAGTACAACTAAGATCTAGTAAAGGTTGTGGTTGGGTTTAAAACCCAACCCAAAACTAACCCTAACCCTAACATCCCTTCAGAGCGCTTCTCTACATCTGACAGTGATGCAGCATTACGGTTTAACCAAAATTAACCAGCGAGTCCAAGTCTGACTTAAAGGCTAGTTTCTGTGTTTATTAGAGATGCCAACGTACGATGCCAACCCTCCTCTGTGAAAAACTCAGGAAGTGTCCTAAACTTTATTATTATTATTATTATTATTATTATTATTATTATTATTATTATTATTATTACTACCTTTATTTAAACTCGGAAATACAGTCATGGAAAAAATGATTAGACCACCCTTGTTTTCTTCAGTTTCTTGTTCATTTTAATGCCTGGTACAACTAAAGGTACATTTGTTTGGACAAACATAACGATAACCACAAAGATTGCTCATAAGAGTTTTATTTAAGAGCTGATATCTTACCATTTTTCATGGTTTTCTTGATTATAACCTAAATCACTTAAGTTTTTACATCAATAGCTATGGCGTTGTGCTGCCAAAAACACTGCTTTTATGCATTCAGTGTTTTCTTTTCTGTCTGTTTTAGTCACATGATGACGTTTAGTGGTACCAGGTATTAAAATGAACAAGAAAGTGAAGAAAAAATGGTGATCTAATAATTTTTTTCCATGACTGTACATTGAGGTAGAGACCTCATTTACAATGTAGCCGAGTGAAACAACAAAAATAAAAATGAGGGCACTTAGACACAAAAAAGCCGAGGAAAAACTTACATAAAAGTGATGACAAGAATTTAAAAAACACAATAAAATTGCAATTAAAATGTAAAAAAAATAAATAAAAACATGAATAATGAATAAATTAATAAAAATTAAGAACACAATAATCAGGTAAAACAGGAACAGCTAGAAGTTAAATGTGATAGAGTTAAAGATTTGAATTGTCCTATGGATAAAAATGATGAAAGCTTTAAATAGTTCTGCATACTATTCCAAGTTGCAGGTCCATAATATGAAAAACTGGATTTTCCAAGTTCAGTAAAAACAGCTGGCACCTGCAGCGTAATCCAATCACGAGACCGAGTTTGATAAGAGCCCTCATTAAAAGAAAGCATGGAACTGATGTAAGGGGGTAAAAGACCAATAAGAGCTTTATGAATAAATAAAACCCAGTGTCTTTCACGTCTTACAGCAAGAGAGGCCTAACTTTGGAATACAAGTCACAATGATGAGGTCATAGCTGTCTTCAGTGATGAATCTTAATGCAGAGTGGTCAACAGAGTCCAGGGGTTTAAGAGTCGCAGCAGAGGCGTGCATGTACAAAATATCACCATAGTCCAACACTGATGAAAAAGTTTCCTCAACAAGCGGAAATGAGAGCCTGTTTCTATAAAAGAAACCAATTTTATTTCGCAGAGACGTCACCAGCTTAGAAACATGGTGTTTAAAGGTTAATTTATCATCTAACCAGATACCAAGGTACTTGTATTCAGTGACCCTTTCAATATTTGTACCATAATTGGTTGAAATTATGAGGTCATCAACTATACTATTTTTTGATCTGGTGAATCAAATCAAATCAAATCAAATATACTTTATTGATCCCCCAAGGAGGACATTCAAGAACAACATGAATTTAGTTTTGCCTGTATTGCGTACCAGTTTATGATTATTGAGTGCAACTAAGAGATCAGAAAAGCAGTGTTGGAGGGAATTTATGGCTGAGTGTACATCATTGGCAATACAAAACAAAACGGTGTCATCTGCATAAAGATGAATATTACACCCGGTGACAGCTGAGGTGATATCATTGATGTGAATCGAAAACAGAATGGGCCCTAAAATTGAGCCTTGTGGCACACCTTTTTGCTAATTGGACTTGGACTCCATCTAACATCCAGGATTTGTTGAGCCCACAAACCAGTAGGTGTCGCTCCAGTCGCTTTGTCCATCTGTTAGGTAAAAGGTCATGAGGTCTCACCTGTCTGCATGCGTCCGAGGGTACTGACAGTGTTACTCCTTGGTAGGTACATCCCTCCATCCATACATTCTTCCCTCCGCTCCGGTTCCGAGCTGGTCCGGGGTAGCGTAGCAGGTCCCAGGCCCAGCGAGTGGCTCTCCCCGTGGGCTGCAATGGCGGGGGGCTTGGGCGGCCGGGGAGGAGGAGTTGGGACGGTACTGTGGAGTTCTGCCTGCGTTAGAGAGTCCACACTCGGAGTAGAAGACGGTCGGCGGGGAGGTAGCGGTTGTGGTGTTGATGCCGGACGAGGCACCTGGTAAGCGCTGGTGCTTGAGAGCGTGTCGTCACTGAGGGGGATGGCCACGGGACGCAGGTGGAAATCCAAAGAGTGCTTCCTGGGATGAGGGGAGGGATGGCCGCGAGGCCGTCCGGCCCGTTTCTGGCCGTCGGGGGTCGTGCTCGCATCCAGAGACTGGCTGAGAGGGCTCGTCATCGCCGCCGATGTCCAAGGGGCCGTCCTAAAGCTGGAGGAAGATGCAGGCGGGAGGCTGCTGGGAGGGAGGGAAGGAGAGGAGGAAGAGGAAGAGGAGGAGGAGGTGGCAGAGGGAGGAGGGAAGAGGTTGTCGTTGTAGTCGGTTTCCAGAGAGACGGAAGAACCTGAAGGAAGCCTGGAGAGAGAAGAACAAAAATAAAACGATTAATTTAGAGGGACACTACTGATACACAGCACAGATATTAAAGGAAAATAACAGAGTTAAAACAACGTGAAGGAGTGTAAACTTTTGTTAGGGACAGAAATCATGTGATTTGATAAAAGCTATCTCGCCTCTGACAGTTCTCAAATATGTTCATGGCTCTGCCTCTAAGACATTCCTATTTTATCATAAATATATAAGTTCTGATCCAGTTCCATGCAAGCAGAAGCCTCTCCTCCCTTTGCTTCGGTTCTTTTTATACACTTTCTGTAAAGCTGAAAAAGACCTCGGTTTTTCTGACCTCATCTACACCATCACTTCAGAAGAATTTCAGAGGCTTAAAATAGAACAAAACATTTCAGGATGAAACGGCACGATTCAGGTTGTTTTGCTCCCAAACTAAAGTTTACGCTCCTTCCTGTCTAATAACAGAGCTGCGTACTCATCATTGATGGGTTTATTCTGGTCAAAGTTGCGTCTCGTTAGAAAAAACGGATATAAGTAGATGTAATTTTACTCCTTTTCAATGTAGTTTTCTGCTGTTTGAACTGCTGCGAAAACTCCAACTCAGTCAGTGATCCAGGTGACTGTGGATCCACCTGTGTCTTCTGGAGTTTATTACGCAGTAAAGCAGGCCGGATGATGTTGATTAATGTTGGCCCGCAAAAATCAAAATCTGTGAACTGGAGCCTAAATAATGTGTTTAATATATGTTTAAAAACCGTAAAAAAGTAGCGAAACAACACAAAGGCTCAACTGTGGTCTTTCTGTTTCCTTCACAGCCTCTGGTCTCTGAACCGTAGTAAAGAAACCGCTGATATTGTGCTATTTTTGGCTTGTAATTAGCGGCTAACACGCTAACAACAACAAAAGAAAAAGTCTGGTTTTCTCTGCATGGTAAGGGAACTTTATTCTGTCACTGCAGGAACTTGTAACATCACACAGGTTGTATTGTTGGGCTCCTGTCGGTTAACAGAGAATGTAAATCTATACACGCTGGGCTGCTGTTGATGCTCACTACACTTTTCATCTAACCCCGTTTTCATTCTGCCGTCCCACGACACACACACTACATTACCCATAAGGCCACACCATTACCCATAAGGCCGCCTTCTTCAAAGGACCAGGCTGGCTCACAGCATTTCTTCATTGTGAGAGAATGAGCACAACATCCTGTGATGTTTCTGCGATCTTTTCTTGATTTTTTAATTATATTATATATTTCTGAAAAATCTGCGAATAACTAAAACCGTGGATTTCAAAGCACGAACTGGCGACGGATCACTGTATTTGGTGAACAGAGGAGCTCCTGGTCAACTCACTGACTAAAAGGTACACAAGTTCTGTTCCTACAAAAAACAGACCCAAGCATCACCCTTCCACTGCCATGCCGCACAGCTGAAGTCTTGTGTCTTGTTCGGGTGCAACCATGTTCCTTTTAAAGGGAAGAAGATTTGTTCTGGATACTTTCTGAACTTGTCCAACTTCTTCTTACTTGACCCTCATGAACTTCAACACCTAACATGCTCACGGAGACTTCTAGAGTCTCAGATAAGAGGTAGATCTTGGGTTCATCACGGTACCTTTGAGCATTGCCCGGTCTGTTTTTGATAATTCTGCATTTTGTTTGTAATGTTTAGTTAAAGAGTACCATGGTAGAATATGTCATGTAAGGCAGTTTATATATTATGTCTTGATAGCAACATGAAAATTAAAATTCAGTGAAATGGGTCATCAACCACATGAGTCACACATGAGTATTTCAAAGACTTAAAGATGTTTTTGGGTTTTTATTTAGACATGAGGCTGGAAGCAGCTTCCTGTATATTCTATAAAGATGAAATGTGAACATTTGTAAAGAAATGTTCTTTTTCTGTCCCTTCTGCAATCTAATCTAATTAATTAGTTTCCCTAATGTAATTAATAACATTCATTCATGTCCTGCCTGCTAAAATGGTGTCAGCTGGGTTGCAGCACATTTGGGGCTTTTGCGTGACACATAAACCTCTGTCTTTGAAAGCAACTATGCTAACTCCCGCTGACCCGGTGGGTCCAGATTTAGCGCGAAGGTAAGGACAAAACAGGCGTTCCCCTCAGTTCAGCCAGGAACAGACCACCTCTGATTGGGACCAGTGGTGGTCCAGTCTGCTTCTACTGGAATAACTGGAGGAGGCTACAGGAGAGGAGGACTTGGATGAGTCCAACCCCCCTACATGTGATATTCAGGTTGCCCCTGATTAAGAGTATTAATGTTTTGTAATTTAAAATCAAGTTAACAAGTTAAGATCTAGGTCTGTACACCTTTAAAAATATCACTTAATGATGTATAAACAGCTGCAACAAGGCAGATTTAAATAAGCTGACGTGTTTACATCTACCTGCTCTCTGAGAACCATTGTTCAATCTTAACTTTAAAACAATATTTTTGTTTTATTGCTGTCATTTACCTGACGTGACTCTGGCAGTTGGACAACCACAGGTAGTCATCCTCAGCGATGCTGTCGTACTCTGTGTGTCGCACGCTCACGGGATCGTATGGGGGCGGGACCGACCCCGCCACCGTGGAGATGGTGGGCGTGCCGCTGACTGGCGCCGCAGATGTGATGGGATGGGAGGGTCTCTCTGGAACTGCAGATCAGAAGCTATATTAATAATATAATATAATATATAATAAGCTATATAATAAGCTATATGAAAAACAGCTATATGAAAAACAGCAGCAAATGCAGTTTGCTGCACATCAAGGATGTGACTGGTTGGCGAACATAACGACATTACGCTGTGGCTCGAGTGAATAATCTATTCTGGTTGGCTGCAAGGACGCCTTTAAAAAGGTCTCTTAGAAATGTCCTTACTTTTTCATGTAAGGTAGCTTTAGCGTTAGCGACAGAGATGCAGAGTTTCAGCTTACAGTTTATCTGTCATCCTGTACTTTTTTTTAAACATCCTGGTACTTTTAATGATATTATGAAGCAACCAACAGTCATTACCTATTTTATTCAGGCTTGTAACTTTAAATTAAAATTGATAGTGTATTGGTTTTAGATCAAAACTATGATCCAAGAAAAGCAATGCATCTTTAGCTCAAAACTGCTAACGTTTAGTTGAGCCAGAGGTCCCCAGGTTTATTTTCTCCTGTGCTTGAACAGTTTAAATACAACCTTTAACAATACACTCTTTCAAGTTTCACCTTCAACAAGACAACAGGTTCATTGGAGTATTTTCAGCAAAGCCCCAGGTGTGCTCCGTACTCAAGGCAACATCTAGTTTCCTGTAAACACTGCCAGCCCACATATCAGCGCTCTGATGCTGTTGGGGAAAACATTTTGTGGGCTGGCGAAGCAAAAGTTTGAATTACTTGGGAAGAAAACTCAGCGCCGACATCAGAACCACCGTCCGGTATGGACGAAGCTTCGCGGCGGTACGCGGTAAATCAGCCACAGAGCGGCTTCAGAGAAACTAAATCTGAGAGCCGTTCACACCAGACGTCCTACAGATGTCTGAGTAGAAGCAGCTCTGGAGGAAAAAAGGTCAAACATCCCTCCTGAACGTTGTGTGGATGTAATCCAGAGCTGCCAAACTCCACTCAAGCCTCCGCTGCCAGAAGGAAGTCGAACCAGCAATTAACTCCAAAGGGTTCACTTCATCTTCCGTCTCCACTGTGAACGTTCATCAGGTTTAATAGAGACATGAAAAATGATGATAGTTTGTGCTGACGGTTATAATCGCGTTCTGTTGGTCTTTTACTCTGACTTTGGTTTTAAAACAGTAAACCAGCTGATTCCAGAGTTGTTCTCGATGCACTCATTCGAGGTACCACCGGCCAAACCCGGACAGCGGACACATCTGGGCGAGTCCTGGCGCTCACGGCTCAGCTACGAGACTGTTCGGGTCGGCCTGGCAGGTACCAGGCCTCGTTCAGGCAGCTGAACTCAACCTGTCGATGCTAGTCAAAGTCAAATGTGGGCCAAAAAAACTGCAGACAGACATTCTTAGCTATTTTAGAAAAGTTAAAATATACCGTGCAGCGTAAAGATGTCATTCATGACGCCTTACGTCACATTTTTATCAGATCATTCAGCGTTGCCAGGTGTACGATAATTATCATATTTGTACGATAATTTGGCCCTCTGTATAATGTACGATCAATAATCCAAAAAAAGGCCAAATGTACGATAATTTGACCATTTCAAATTATTGAGGTTTTTTTTATAGAGTTTTTTGTGAACCCTGAAGGCATCTGTTCCCATGTGACGTGTTTCCAGCCAATCATGGTTTGCTGAGCGGGAGCTACGAGTGTTTGTCTCAGAACAACTAGCATGATCGGCTGAATGCTCAGCTTCGGCCGCCCCACGAGACGCTCACAGTCAGGACCAGATCAGGAAGTGAGGTTTAAACAGAGTTTAAGCAGAAGAGAAAAAGCAAGGGAAAAAATTAGTCTCCAAAATGGCCTCCAGGCCTCATATTTGGCTCTTAGTTCCCACCTCTCATTTGTTTTTGGGGGACACATTAGTCTAACGCAACTGTGACTTTGTGCTAATGTGGTGCTGTTAACCCATTCAGTACTGACTGTGGGACGCTATTGATCACTAGAGTGATTATATTTGACTATAGTGCATCATTGGGCTTGTTATTTTGGTTATGACATATGGAGCCCTGTTTGGGTCATAATTCAATTAAAAAATGAGCCAATTATTATAAAAATACCGGCGTTTATTATTATGAAATACGTATTCATTATTATGAAATGTTTCCCATTATTATGAAATATATGTGTATTATTATGAAATATTTCCCATTATTATGAAAAAAATTATGAAATATATTATTATTATTATTTAATCTTAATTTAATGCATAATAGTTTATTTCAGAATGGCTTTTTTTTTTAATCTAAGAATGAGTTTTACATAATTACTTACTTACTTGCTACATTAATTAATTAATTACTTAATTACTTAATAACTTAATTACATAAAAATGACATTTTGCCAGTGGGTGGGACCAGTGGTTGACCTGCACGCTCATTGGCTGATCCTTCTCCATTCTACGCTCTGACATCGACTAGTTTCGGCCGTGAGGCCATTCTTATAAAAAACGAATCCATTAATATGTAAAAGCTAATTCTTATGAAAAATGAAACCATTATCATAATAATGGGAAATATTTCATAATAATAAACATGCATTTCATAATAATGGGAAATATTTCATAATGATCATTTATTCATTGAATTATGACCCAAACGGGGCTCCATAATGACAGATATATGATAAATTCCCTCAAAATACGATAATTTTGAGTCTCTGCTATGATAATCCTACATTTCCCATCTGGCAACGCTGAGATCATTTGTTATTCATATCTGGGTCACTGACGCACAGTCTCATGGATCTTCTTGTCCATCCTTTTTTTGGCGTGTTCTCTTTTTTTCCTACAGTTTTCGCGCTGACGCAACCGCGACCCGCCCACGCATGCACACGCTCTTAATCACTGCAAATGCAAAACAAGCGCGACGCATTAATCTGTCTGGACTCGTCTCCGTCGTACCGTCATCCGTGGGGTTGAAGCCACAGAGCAGGCAGATGGACGTCACCCAGCGGTTCATGTCCTCTTCGGACTCGGCCACCAGGTACCAGGTCCTCTCCTCCGTTTTCAGGTCAAAAACAAAGCTGCTTTCCAGCTCCTTCTTGGTGAACGAAAGCCCAGCATCCACCTGAGAAAGATGAAGGGAATTAGACCGGTCCGTTAAAGCACTTATCAGTAGGTCCTGGTTCCCCCGGACCTGGCGGTTCCTCTAAACCAGTGGTTCTCAACTGGTGGGTTGCGACCAAAAAGTGGGTCGCAGACCCGTTTTCAGTGGGTCGTGGGTCTTTGCCTGGGGAAGGAAATGCTAAAAAAAAAATAAAGTGTGTCATTCATACTCCTTAACAGTAGATGGCGATAATGCCCTGTAATGCGAGTTGACCCCCGCCAGTTTAAACCATAGAAGAAGACCTGCAGAGTTTGTTTCCATATGTTGAGCAGGTGAAACACAGATACAACGAAGAATATATGAGATATGGATTTTCTTATCTTGAAGTCAAAGGTCAGTGATGGTTATTCAGCTAAAACTATATATTTGAGTACTTTTTGAAATGACTGCTTTGTGCATAAAAGCACTGTTGAGTCTTAAAAATGGCTGTTACTGAAATGTTCTGATTGTTATGTCAGCTTTATGATTAATCCTTAAATAAGTGACTAGATAGTTTTAATAGGAAATTGTTATATATTCAGGAAGTGGGTACTCAGCAAATGCTACATATTTGAGTTATTTTTGAAACTACTGCTCAGTGGTTGCACTGTTTTATTTCATGTTTGTGCATAAAAGCACTGTTGAGTCTTAAAAATGGCTGTTACTGAAATGTTCTGATTGTAATGTCAGCTTTATGATTAATGCTTAAATAAGTGACTAGATAGTTTTAATAGGAAATTGTTATATATTCAGGAAGTGGATACTCAGCAAATGCTACATATTTGAGTTCTTTTTGAAACTACTGCTCAGTTGTTGCACTTTATTTCATGTTTCTGCTTGTTGAGTCTGTTAAAAAAGACTGAAGTTACTGAAGTGAAGTGTTTTGGATTTAATTAAAATGAAGCTAATTGAGCATCAAAGGGAATATTTCCCACTTGAAGTCATTTTGGTTCACCAATAAACTTATTTTTTGTGTTGGCATTCTGTGATATTTTATTCTACTATCTCTGATTCAAACTGCACGATCTTTTCATTCAATAAATTTGAGAAGTTGGAAATTTTCCTTGGTTTGGGTCACGGTTTGTCATTAAGGGTGATGGTGGGTCCTGAAGCCAGACCAGTTGAGAACCACTGGTCTAAACTGCGTCTCGTTCGTTGTACCTGCTCGCACAGATTCAGGTTGATGGTCCGGATCGGCCGGCGGGACTGCTGGTTCTTGTAGTACTGCAGGACGTCCGGTTCTCCGCTCAGCCGGCCGCTTCGCAGCACGAACCAGCGCCTCTTCCAGGCCTGGAGAGAAAACGATGACGGACATGTGGAAAGAGCGTTCACATGTGTTTCACTGTTAAATCAACCATCAGCCTCCCAGTCCCTTTCAGGACTCTTCCTCAAACTTTTAACCTCACTTGATTGCAGGGTGAGATTATGTAATGTTCTGAAACTCCCACATGAAACCTCCTCTGGAAACAAGTCGTCTCTCTCCCATAACCGGAGTTTCACACTCCAGCGAAGGAGAACGTCAAGCAAACATTCAACACACATCCACTCAACTGCTAAATGCACCGAGCATTATGGGTAGGGTCTGCCTCCCCTCAGTGATCCACAGAAGAGCTACTCGTGTTTCAAACATGACTCACCCCTCGTGTCCAGTCTCATTGTGTAGGTAGAGCGTTAAAGACGCGTCGCGGCTATTTAAAGGTGCGAATCGGCGCCTGGTGGCGGGTTTCGATTCAATGATGATGTCAGCGTGATGATCTGGGCCTTTCGGTTTTTCAGGAGTTGGGGAACGCCATGTCAGGACTCAGAGGAAAGAAACGACTGCTCGACAATAAAGATTTGAAACGCAGGAAGCTTTGTGACGTGAACTCAAACAAACCAAATCCTTCTGATCCGCAGCTCAGCGGCGTTTCTCAACAGAAACCAACGGGACTGCACAGGCCCGGGCCTCCGTGGGCGTGCTCGTGTTTGTGCGAGGATGTGATTAAAGCGTGTAGCAATTAAGACCCATACAGCAACCCCCCCCCCCCTCTATTTTCTCCAAACACAGACAGGAAGAGGAAGTGACTGAGCAGGAAACACTGGCAGGAGATGGCGGTGGAAGTGTATTTATTCCCCGTCCTCCTCGGCGTGTTTGATCAGTCGTCTTCGGACTGCGGGCCACATGAAAGCAGCGGGGCGGCTGCAGCGCGGAAGAAAAACTAATATTTTTCTACACCTTCTAAATAAAGAAATCTTTTTGCACCGGCCACTTGTAAAAGCACTGCTTTACACAGTCCATCCACAAAAATGAAATGTTTCCAACTCTCCATATCAGCTCAAAAACCTGACAAATTAGAGGTTTATACAATCTCCGAAGCACGAGGCGGGCCTGACTAATATCTGGAAACCACCTGCTTCTCTCATGTAACTTTGAGTTGACACCGTTTTCTACAAATCATTATTAGCTCCGTAGCTGCCATCAGAGGCAAAGCTCATAATTTCATACTCAGTTGAGGGGTTAATAAATACAATTTACTATATCACAAAAGGTTCGTGCGAATAGGTTATAATCATCAGTAAATTCATTTAAATATATTTCATGCATTTTGGTTTAAAATAAAATAAATAAGGGAGGAACCAATTTTTTGTTCCGCTGGGTCACTTTGTTCTCAGGAGATTTAATTTTGTTGCACCCCAAGAGCCACACGAGACACTATACCTGCGCTGTCTGCAAGAGACAATTTTTAACAATTTCCCTGACGGAGACCTCCCAAATTCTAAATAAAGTTCTATCTAATCTAATCTAATCTAATCTAATCTAAGAGACCAGGTGTGCTTATAATTGAGTTATTTTCAAGAAGAAGAAGCTGTGTTTTTATTTCCTTGGAGTTAATGTGGCCAATGAGGTACATTTTTATGTCTTTTCATTATTGTAAATTCATGTGAATGCCATGTGACCATGAAGCCAATTAAGCTTTTAATTTTTCATTGTTTGCTTATTTATTAGTCTCGTGTTTTTCTGTTTTTATTAATGTAAGCCCTTTTATTCTTTTTTGAAATTCATTTTAATAATAGTTATAGCTACAGTTAGTCTAGACTACAGTGTGTAGGGGCTAATAGTTATAGCTACAGTTAGTCTAAACTATAGTGTGTAGGGTGTAGGGGCTAATAGTTATAGCTACAGTTAGTCTAAACTATAGTGTGTAGGGGCTAATAGTTATAGCTACAGTTAGTCTAAACTATAGTGTGTAGGGGCTAATAGTTATAGCTACAGTTAGTCTATAACTACTATAGTGTGTAGGGGCTAATAGTTATAGCTACAGTTAGTCTAAACTATAGTGTGTAGGGGCTAATAGTTATAGCTACAGTTAGTCTAGACTATAGTGTGTAGGGGCTAATAGTTATAGCTACAGTTAGTCTATAACTAAACTATAGTGTGTAGGGGCTAATAGTTATAGCTACAGTTAGTCTAAACTATAGTGTGTAGGGGCTAATAGTTATAGCTACAGTTAGTCTAAACTATAGTGTGTAGGGGCTAATAGTTATAGCTACAGTTAGTCTAAAACTATAGTGTGTAGGGGCTAATAGTTATAGCTACAGTTAGTCTAAACTATAGTGTGTAGGGGCTAATAGTTATAGCTACAGTTAGTCTACTAAACTATAGTGTGTAGGGGCTAATAGTTATAGCTACAGTTAGTCTAAACTATAGTGTGTAGGGGCTAATAGTTATAGCTACAGTTAGTCTAAACTATAGTGTGTAGGGGCTAATAGTTATAGCTACAGTTAGTCTAAACTATAGTGTGTAGGGGCTAATAGTTATAGCTACAGTTAGTCTAAACTATAGTGTGTAGGGGCTAATAGTTATAGCTACAGTTAGTCTAAACTATAGTGTGTAGGGGCTAATAGTTATAGCTACAGTTAGTCTAAACTATAGTGTGTAGGGGCTAATAGTTATAGCTACAGTTAGTCTAAACTATAGAGTGTAGAGGCTAATAGTTATAGCTACAGTTGTAGTAGCTCAGACTAGAGTAGCTCGTCTTAATCACAGCTTCATCGTAGCTATGCTGCTATAGGCCTACGCTGCAGGGGGACGCCAACATGACCTGCTGAGTGGTGTCTCCACTTTCTTTCCTTCCTTCTCCCTTTCCTTCTCTTTTCTCCTCCAGCTCAGTCCATAGTTAATTAGCAGCACTTCGTTACTGTAACTGTGCTCCATTTTCTTTCCTGTAGTTTGTTGTGCTGTTTTCCCTCCTTTTTTCTCTTTTCTTTCTGTGTGTTTTTATTTAGTCCACAATTTAAGTTTTCCTTGGACATTTGGCAGTTTAGTTGGGTAAATAAAATGAGCTTCAAAATCGTCAAATCATCGAAATAGTCACAACTTCAGTATTGACTAAAATAATCATGACTAATTTCTAATTTTTCTATTGTTTCGCATCGTTGGATTTTACTTTATTTCACTGATCCATGTCTGTTTAGTTGATGCAAATAGATGAAATGTAAAATATACTGAAAAACCCAGTTGATGCAGATCTGAGGTCGGGACATTAAAAGCAGCTGATGAAACGCTTCAAAATCACTTTTATCTTCGTACGTTTGGACTCAAGTACAAAACTGTGACAAACTCCAAATTACAAGTTTCTTTTGTTGTCTTCATAAAACAAACAGGCTATTTCCTGATTTCTGTCGACCACAGACACACCCGAAAGAATAAATAAATAAATAAATGAAAGGAATTCAATAAAAAGTTTTTCTTTCCATGTCATGAGACATTCGGACAAGAGATTGTGATTTTTTTTTCATTCATACAAAATATGTGGCCTTAAAAAAATAGTTTAAAATTAATTTTTTTTTCTGAGTTCTGTGCAGAATCTTTGGAGAAAACAAAAATGAGGATAAAAGGATCCTGGATGGAGCTGAGATGAGATCAGAACACAGCAGAGGGACTGGATTGGATCAAAACTGAGCAAAAACACGACTGATTTTATACATTTTATACAGACACTGAGTTAGAAGACATAACCTTTTTTTTTCCCTCACTGTCTGACATTAAATCAGATGAAACTTTTCCTGTTTTAGGTCACTTAGGATTTTCAAAATTATTTCTATTTGCTGAATGCCAGAATAACAAGAGAGAGAGATTGTTCTTTTATCATGTTTCCATACACTGAGATTACTCTGTAATTAATCTGGAAAAGCCCAGATGATGATGATGTCATGACTTTGGAAGCTTCTGATTGGCTAACTGACAACATCTGAGTCAACTGGAGTCTCACCTGTGGATGTATTTTAAGACGCACCTCAAACACGCTGTTTGCTAGTGTGTGACATCATGGAAAAAGAAATCAGCCAAGATATCAGTTAGAGAACTGTGGACCTCCACCAGTCTGGTTAATCCTGGTCTAGTTTCCAAATGTCTGAAGGAGCCACGTTCATCTGCTCCAACAGTTCTCCACCATGGGAACGTCCACCATCATAGTCCTCAGGAAGGAGACGGTTCTGAGTCCCGGAGATGAACCTGGATGAAGCCCAGAACAGAAGCTGAACAGCTGGCGGAGATGCTGCTGAAGCTGGTCAGAGAGAAACCAGTCCTGGACCAACATGGACTGAAGGACCACTCAGCCAGGAAGAAGACATTACTCCAGAAGAGACAGGACAGAGACAGATTACAGTTTGGAGACGCTCACAGGGACAAATAGCTTCATTTCTGGAGACATGTCCTGGTCTGATGGAACTAAAACTGAACTGTTGGACATGATGACCATCGTTACATCTGGAGGAGAAAGACCTGAGAACCATCCAGCTGTGGAGCACGGGGGTGGCAGCATCATGATGGGGGACGGACTGGTGGACTTCACTAGATAGATGACATCATGAGGAAAGAACATTCTGGAGAAATATTGAAGCAACATCTCAGACATCAGCCAGGAAGTTAAAGCTTGGACACTAATGGGTCTCCAGATGGACGACGTCCCTGAACGCACCACCAGATTAGTTACTGAGAGACTTCAGGACCACAGAGTCCATGTTCTGGAGTGGACACCACAAAGACCTGATCTCAGTCCTGGAAACATCTGTGAACAGGAGACCTCCAAACCTGGCTCAGTTCTTCCAGGTCTGTCAGGAGGACCGGACCAGAATTCAGAAAACTACTGAGAGAACCTTCTGGAAGGAAACCAGAACCACTGAGCCGAGACAGACGGTTTAGAGACGACGAGACCAGATACTGAGGAGATGATGGAGACTTCTGACTTCTCTAAAAACTTCTCTCTGTCATCATTAAACCTAACTGACCTAAATCTGTTTAGTCTGATTTAATGTAAAGCAGTTCAGAAAAAACAAAGGTTATGTTTCTATCTAGACTGTTTCTGCAAACTACTGGTTTCAACGGTATCGTTAAGGCAGCGATGTCACAGGTGATTTTAAAGTAACCATCTAGTGGCAAAATGAGGAAAAATAAGATGATTTTCCACACTGCATGCTAATCTGATATTTAATATTTCTTTTCAAACTATAATGCCAGTTTGACCAGTCAAATTAAAAGTAATAATGATAACCTGTTTTCCTGCAACAGTCTCGTTCCTCACGTTTCGTCGTGTTTCCTCCTTTGACCTTCAACCCCTTGCAGGAAACGGGCACAATGGATCTAAAATAACACTTCCTCCTTCCTTTCTCAAAACCAAAATTAACACCAGACCTGAATAATGAATTTCCCGCCGTTCGGTCCCTCGTTTACTGCAAGTGTTACAAATGTTGGCATCAGAGCTGCAGACACTCGACTTAATGGACTCGACTCTGCTGGGAGTCATTGGACACACTGAGCTAATGTGGCTAATGTGGCTAATGGCTCTACTGTGGCTCTGATGTATGGAGCCCCGTTTGGGTCATAATTCAATGAATAAATGAGTCTATTATTATGAAATACAGGCGTTCATTATTATTATTTTTTTCCCATTATTATAAAATGCATGTTTATTATTATGAAATATTTCCCATTATTATGATAATGGTTTAGTTTTTCATAAGAATGAGCTTTTACATAATAATGGCTTTGTTTTTCATAAGAATGATTTGTCTGTCAATCACAGCAGAGAGGGCGGAGCCATTTATGTGATTGGCTGCTCTTTCATTCAGGCATAAGCAACAGAACAGTGAATATCGATAGTGGGCGAGAGGTGCAATGTATATACTCCAGGCCAGTAGGTGGCAGAATGCACCTCAGTTTACGGTTAAAAGCCATAGCTACAATCGGACTAGGAGCGCACCTTGATGACGCCACGGCCCGCTGCTAACGGGACCTCACGGCTAAAACTAGTCGATGTCAGAGCGTAGAATGGAGAAGGATCAGCCAATGAGTGTGCAGGTCAACCACTGGTCCCGCCCACTGGCAAAATGTCATTATTATGTAAAAGCTCATTCTTATGAAAAAAGAAGCAATTACGTAAAAACTAATTCTTAGATTTAAAAAAGCCATTCTGAAATAAACTATAATGTATTAAACTAAGATGAAATAATAATAAAAATATATTTCATAATAATACACATATATTTTATAATAATGGGAAATATTTAATAATAATAAACATGTATTTCATAATAATAAACACCTGTATTTCATAATAATAGACTCATTTATTCATTGAATTATGACCCAAACGGGGCTCCATACTGATGTAGCTGCAGTTCAGATGGAGTAATTGCAATAAACAATCAGCTGCTGCTTCCTCGTCCTCACATACCGCTTCAGAAAACCATGAACGCGCACGTATCAGGATTAGTTACACCTGCCCTAACATAGTTGTGCTTTGTTATACTAGTTCCTGCTGCGGACTAAGCTGGGATTAACTAAACCTAGTTTTATCAGAAGTCTACTTTTGCGCAAAAAAACCCTCAGATCTTGCTGAAAGTTCTTTGAAAGAAAGAACTGCTCGGACTGAACCATAGCGCTGACAGGATATTTGGGCAAAACTACAGTTTTACACAAGTAGTAAACAAGAGCTTCCCCTTCATGTGGCGGTCACGCATTTCTCTCTGCAACCCTTGTTACCACGAGAATCCTTCATCTCTCTGTACCACATTTACACGGTCACCATGTTTGAGATCCCAGTCAGTCTAGGAACGAGCTAAACTAATCCCCAAACATCCGAAGAATGAATGGCAGCTAATTTGACATGTTTCTTTCCTTCTTTTTTCAGTTAGCCTTCCCTCGAATAGTCCTCACTTCTGTGGACGCTGCCACCTTGAATGTTGTCTGAACATCTGCTTCTTTAGGTCTACGGGATCTTTGAGGTTTGTGGTTCCCCAAAGTAGTTTCTCACCGTAGCAGAGCTTGTCCAGCAATTCCTTTCCTCTTTGGTACAAATAATTATTCTGGTTGCCCGATATTCAGCTTAAGTTTCCAGGGCGACATCCCAGCAGGATCAGAAACTGGAAGCCACTGGGCAGGCAAACAGAAGATGACTTATTTTTCACGGTTAATGGGGACCGGCGCCCCCCACGTAAATCAAAATCCACGAACAGGAGCCGGAGCCCCCCGAGCCTCAATAATGTGTTTAAAATATAAAAAAAAAAACGCAAAAAAGTAGCAAAACAAGACAAAGGCTCAACTGTGGTCTTTCTGTTTCCTTCACAGCCTCTGGTCTCTGAACCGTAGTAAACAAACCGCTGGTGTTCTGCGATTTTTGCTCGCTAGCAGCTAACATGCTAACAACAATAAAAGAAAAAGTAAGGTTTTCTCTGCATGGAACGGGAACTTTATTCTGGCACTGCAGGAACTTGTAACATCACACAGGTTGTATTGTTGGGCTCCTGTCGGTTAACAGAGAATGTAAATCTATACACGCTGGGCTGCTGTTTATGTGTTACACACACACACTACATTACCCATAAGGCCACACCATTACCCATAAGGCTACCTTCTTAAAGGGGCCAGGCTGGCTCACAGCAGCACACGCACAACATCCTGTGATGTTTCCGCGATTTTTAAATTTTATTTAAATTATATTATATATTTCTGAAAAATCCGCTAATAACTAAAACCGTGGAACTTAAACAGCGAATTGGCGAGGGATCTCTGTATAAACAGATGCAGGTAGCAGCGCTGAGGTGAGATGGTCAGAGGACTAGATCACCGGTCACCACGCCAACCGGCACCCCGAACACACCTGCACACACAGGTGGAGGTAAACGCTGGGATGGACAGAGGAGAGAGAGAAACGAAGCAGGGCGAGAGACAACCAGGCGAGTATCAACGAAACACCTCCAAACCAGCGCGAACACTGGTGAACGACTGTTGTCGGTTTTGCAAAGATAGCTGATCCAACTTGTTGTTTGAATTCTGCAGCCATCTTGATTCCTTAGAACATTAGACCTTAGAGGCTCTCCAATTAACCAATCACATAAAGCCCGCCCCTGCCTCGTTGTGATTGGTTTGGTACGTTCTGTGAATGGGAACAGACCAGTGACACTCCCTTCCTTCAGATGTGTTGGTGATGGTTCACCTCTACACGAGCAACGACAGTCGGCAGCAGAGACTCAAGAAATAAACGATGCTTCTTCTGACCGTTTTAGGAAGTGAGAAGAGATTCTTGTGGTCCAAAAGCACTTTCTGTGCTGTTTGACGGCGTGAAACTGGTTCAGACCGTGAAAGCTGTCCCAGCAATGAAGCGACGTACTTGTTCGCAGCGCAGCATCACTATCTGAACCGCAGAAAACCGTTGTAGATCCGGCGTGTGTTCAACTGTATTTGGGCCCGTGGGTGTATCTCTGACACATCTGCTGCTGGGCTTAAGGTTACCAAATACCTCGCGCTGTTTTGTTCCCTCCGTCTGCATGTTGCTAAGTCTTCTGGGAGGCCCCTCGTCTTCCAGGCGGGCCCAGCTGAGAGCGATTAGTTTATTACATCACGGCCTTAAGCGGAGCAGGGAGAGCATGATGAGGTTCGCTCCAGGAACTTTATCCCCAACGCTTGACGTGCAGTCACGCAGCCCCGCTGCTGCCGCCGCCGTCCGGGGCCGCTGCGTGCGTTTTTAATTTACGACGTGTTGACGGTTGAAACACAGCTGGCCGGACGGTGTGCATGTACACACTGGGTTGTGTACACCATCACAGTCTCAACAAGAGGGACCTGCGTCTCTGCCGCTTTTACCTTTTACCTGACAGGCAAAACTCCCCCCAGTCCTGAGTTTAACTCACTGGTGCCTGGACCAGTACCAGTTATGGGCCAGGACCGGTCATGGACCAGGACCGGTCATGGGCCAGGACCGGTCATGGACCAGGACCGGTCATGGGCCAGGACCGGTCATGGACCAGGACCGGTCATGGGCCAGGACCGGTCATGGACCAGGACCGGTCATGGACCAGGACCGGTCATGGACCAGTCATGGGCAGTTTTACTGTTTTACTGAAGTTTTATCTGCCACCAAGCCGTGTCTCCGTGCTGTCAATCATTCTGTCAGGCAGGACTGGCTTCCTCATCACGAAAGGTTGAGTTTCCAAAAAAGGGTTCTTCTAACCCAGCCGTTCCCAAACTTCAGAACACCAAGGCCCAATTTGAAATGTGAAAAATCTCTGCGGCCCACCAGAACCTTTAATCAGAACTGTGATCAACATACAGGACCAGGAACCATGATCCGATATTAATGTGAGGGGACAACAAATAAGGTGACACTTGTCATATTGAGTTAAGATGACAGTAGAATAACACTTAACTGGTTTGTTTTATTACTTATTAATGTTTTTTTTAATCATGTCATGAATATTTTACAGTAATTAAAAACATATTTAAAAAAGATAGAGGATTTAAAACACATTTGTTTAATTTGAATGACCTCTCACGGCCCACCAGTATGGAGCCCCATTTATGTCATAATTCAATGAATAAATGAGTCTATAATTATGAAATACATATCAATTATTATGAAATACATGTGTATTATTATGAAATATTTCCCGTTATTATGAAAAAATTATAATTATTATGAAATATATTTTTATTATTATTTAATCGTTGTTTAATGCATATTACTTTATTTCAGAATGGCTTTTTTTTTAGCTAAGGATGAGTTTTTAAATAATTGCTTCCTTTTTCATAAAAATGAGTTTTTACATAATAATGACATTTTATGTAAGTGGGCAGGGCCAGTGGTTGACCTGCGCGCTCATTGGCTGATCCTTCTCCATTCTACGCTCTGACATCGACTAGTTTTCGCCGTGAGGTCCCGTTAGCAGCGGGCCGTGGCGTCATCAAGGTGCGCTCCTAGTCCGATTGTAGCTATGGCTTTTAACCGTAAACTGAGGTGCATTCTGCCACCTACTGGCCTGGAGTATATACATCGCACCTCTCGCCCACTATCGATATTCACTGTTCTGTTGCTTATGCCTGAATGAAAGAGCAGCCAATCACATAAATGGCTCCACCCTCTCTGCTGTGATTGACACACAAATCATTCTTATGAAAAACAAAGCCATTATTATGTTAAAGCTCATTCTTATGAAAAACGAAACCATTATCATTATAATGGGAAATATTTCATAATAATAAACATGTATTTCATAATAATAGACTTATTTATTCATTGAGTTATGACCCAAACGGGGCTCCATACACCAGGGGAATCACTTTGGGAATTACTGTTCTAACCTGTTTATTCCTTCCTTACTTTCCTTACACACACACATATGTGCACGCACACGCACACGCACACACACACACACTTAGGCAGGAAAGCATATGACAATAGAAGAGGAAGAGAAAGCACAATGAATGAAAGAGAAAGGGGGAATAAATTACACAAAGAGCAAATATTTCTCTGCAAACGGAAAGACTGAGATGAAATGCAGAGAGGAGAGATGAGATTAGCTCAACTCACGGCTAAGGCATGCCAGAAATGTGGTGTGTGCGTCCGTGTGCGAGTGTGTAACTAAGCTGCTGCTTCGCTGGAAAGCGAGTCGAGCTGCAGGCGGACGAACGGCCAAGAGCACATTTGTAATTAGGTTTGTTGCTTTTATTGAATCCTCCATCCTTCTACCTCACCCACAGGGAGAGAGAACAGAAAAGGCCCGACTGTCTCAGGAATCCTTTACAGGAACAAAGACCAGGTTCTGAACTGGAGTTCATTTTTCTGACCTGGTTAATATCAACAGCCGTTTCTCTGTGGAAGATTCTCCCGTTATTTATGGAACAGATGTAAATCTGTCACTGGAACAGAACAAAAGCTTGTTTTTTTCAAACAAAATAAAAGCTAGTAATTAGCTTAACTAAAATGTGTTATTTGTTATCTCTGTTATTCTTGAATGTTGCACATCTGAAAGGATGATGATCACATGGTTCATAATCAGACAGACCAGACTCAAGGTGCTTTCCAGGGTTGATTCTGATTCTCTGTTTCGATTCCTGTTCAAAACGATTCTCGATTCTGATTCTTTGATGTGTAGGTCAACAAATCGTGACTTATCTAAGAGTAGAATTTTTTTATAAAAAAAAAACTGTGACACATTTACACAGACGACAGGCCATTTTAAATTCTTACACATGTTCGCATGCACATATGCACACACAGAATTCACTTACAGCCTAAATGTTAAACAACTTACAGTTGGCAGTTGGCCTCCAAAATACATTTTTCCCAACAAAAACGAAATCAACAGTTTCTGTTTAGGAAGATGACCATATCTGCTCTTTCAGAAACAGACAGATAAAAACAAAACCTCCTTGGCGGAGGTAAAAAATGTTTACCTGGGTTGCTAGGTTACGCTCATACAGACAAGGGGCCCTCCTAGCCAATGGGATGCCAGGAAGATGCTAGCCGTTAGCCAATTGCAGAGCAGCTACATGTATGTTTACGTTCGGTAAACTCTGGGAGCTGTGAGTAGCAGCGCTACTGGATTTATGACTTTTGTATCCTGAAATTTCTTTCGTAACTAGAGGCAATATTTTCCCGTTGATGCGTTTCGTAACCTGAAAACTTCGTATGTAGAAACGTTCGTAAGTAGAGGTACCACTGTAGATGAGAAGGCAAGAGTTTCTGGATGAAGACGGACTCTGTTGCAGTCGAAGAAGCGACGGGAGCAACGCAGTGAATTAAATATGCTACACTCGTTTATTTTTGTGATGTCATGCAGGTGAAGGTGTTTAGCCATATTAGTCGTGCACCCTCCTTTGGCAGTAACACGCTTCCCGCAGGTGTTGCACTGCGCCAGGTAGCCGTCATTTCCTGGACCGAAATGCAGCCAAACTCGAGAGCGGCGTCTCTTGGGATCCATGTTGTGGCGAGTGAAGTCCCTTCGGCGACAGACGTGACGTCGACACTAGCGCGGAGTTGAGTAACATCAACAAACTAGCGTAGTAAATCAAAACAAACAGATAAAAAAATAGCGTGGATATTCAGGAACCAAAAAAAGGAATCGAAATTCAAAAATCTTCTAAACGATTCCAGAACCGGCCGTTAGGAACCGATTCCTACTTGGAATCGTTTTCGGTGCCCGACCTTAGCGCTTTCTGTCCAGCAGCTGACAGCTGAGTTTTAATGTTTTATAATTAGGAAATGACTCCTTGTGTCAACAGCGATGGTGCTGAGAGATAATCTGCAAACTTAGTTCAGATATGAGGACAGTATGAGTAGCACATGGACCGTACGAATCCTCTTTAGAGCGTTAACATGCTTCTGGGTTGCTGTTTTTTTTTTTTCTTAAATGAAGAGTTAAGAACTCACGTAACGCCGGAGTTTCTTCTC
This sequence comes from Hirundichthys speculiger, assembly GCA_018398805.1. NCBI lineage: Eukaryota > Metazoa > Chordata > Actinopteri > Beloniformes > Exocoetidae > Hirundichthys > Hirundichthys speculiger. The sequence continues at coordinate 35,135 of JAGFBZ010002620.1, read as the reverse complement.
TGGTGGCGACTTTCGCAGCCATCCTTCACAGACCACGTCCCCGACTCCGCTCATCCTGATCCCTGTCAAGAACGTCTCTCCTTGTCAGTCACTCTGTCATCCGGATGACGGACGCGCCGCCAGTCAGCTGACCAGGTGGACCTCCAGGTCAGTCGGGGTCAGTCGGACACCAGATCTGTCAGACCTGAAGGTTTCTCTGTAGTTCAGGGGGATCAGTCAGACTTCCAGTCAGGCCCCTTGAAGCTCCTCAGAAACTTGGATCAGTCGGCCTCCAGACCTCCACCGTCATCCGACCGGTTGACCTCTGAGTCGGATCAGGGTTTCTGGAGGAACGTCCAGGTCTCTGTTCTGGAGGTGAAGTCAGTCGCTCGGCTCAGCAGTTTCCCTCCACGCACGTCGACCGCCGACTGAGCGAGTCACACCCCCTTCGGTGTGAGTTTCTACTTCCCAGCAGTCACTCCTCCTTCCTCTCTCTGGTTGTGCGGTCTCCCAACACAGAGCCTCAGCTCGGACATTCCTCCCCCCTCCCCTCCCTCCTCCTCCTCTTCCTCCTCACTCCTCCCACTCCGTCCCTGCTCTGTTAAACAGGAAACTCCCCCTGCGGAGCTGCAAGTATACGAGAGAAAGTTTTCTCATGCTGATAGTAACGCGCTATTCGTTGGCCGAAGGTGATTGTTTGAGTGGCTGTGAATGATGGGAGTCAAAAAGAAAAAAGAGGGACAAATAATGAGACTGTGAACACTACAGCTCCAAATGTTAAAGAGTTGGGACAATGAGCAATTCTGATATTTACTTTTACTTCTTGTGGACATTTCAGGTTTTGTCTCTTTCGTTCTTTCAGTTCAGCCTTTCAGTTCTACAAAGCGCTTCAAAAAAAATGCTGTGAAATTGAAGCTTTCGCTATTTTGTAACGGTGCCATTCCTTTTTTTTTTTTTTTTTTTGCAATGCTGGCAACTGAGAGTACCAAGAAGTGAAGCACTACATCTGACATGAACTTCCTTTCTTCCTGCGGAGAGCTGTTAGGCTGCAAAACATGACAGGGGAGCTGGATTTGTTTGTTAAAAAAAATTCTTCCCAAATTCTCTGTCAGGAACAGGTGAGGGCTGCAGGTAGGCAGCTTTGCATCATCCATCCATCCATCCATCCATCCATCCATCCATCCATCCAGCAGAGAGGCCCACCCCCCCCCCCCCCCCCCCCCCCCCCCCCCCCCCCCCCCCCCCCCCCTCCACCAGCTCCTCCAGCTCCTCCAGGAGAACACTGACACGTTCTCAGGACAGCTGAGAGATCATGGCCCCGACCGTACACCTACCGCTACCCACTAACCGCGAATTGCGGGTTTAGGAACTTCCACTAACCGCTAATGCAAACTTCCACTTCCCTAAAGCCGCTACCCTCGTTCCCGACTCCTTTACTCACATTGTAGGTGCGGCAATGGGCGTGTCATTTACGCTTTCCGCAAACTCGGTATCTTGCGATCGCGGGTTTAGGATAGCGGGTGGTCGGACCACCCGCTATCCTAAACCCGCAACCTGCTCTGCCTGAGCGTGTTTACCGGGAGCGCACCAACTATCTGGGACTTTCAGGTAGCCGATAGGAATTGTCTGCCAAGAATATTTTTACCTCCACCAAGGAGGTTATGTTTTTGCCGGCGTTTATCTGTCTGTCTGTGTTCAAGATAACTTAAAAAGTTATGGATGGATTTTAATGAAAGCTTCAGGAGTTGTCAGAAATGTGAAAAGGAAGAACTGATTTCATTTTGGCTGTGATCTAGAAGAAATCCTGGATTCTGGATCACTTTCAAATTTTTGATAACATTGCGGTCAATGTCGCCGGAAATTTTGTTTCTTAATATCTCTGTTAATTATTGCCAAAAACTCATGAAATTTGACTTAGGGATTGACAATGGGAACCTCTATCAGATTTCTAAGGCTGATCCATCCCTGTGCGTTTGGGTTAAGGGAACAGGCTCTGACTTATCGTTTGCACTGCTGGGAAAACCCAGAACTTTCAAGCTCCTAGCCCGTGAGAAATAAGTAATGCCATCCCAGCTCGACACCCCTCACAAATCAGTAACTCCAGAGTGGAACAAGGTCCATCTGGAGGTGAGGTGAGCATGACTACATCTAGCCAGTAGCTCTCAACCTTACGCACAAGCTCAGGCTCTTTCCCCACCAGAGAGGGGACACTCCAGGTCCAGACAGCCATTTTCTGACCACCTTGGATCCCACCAGTGGGGGGGTTGGCCTATAGGAGGGTGGTTTTGTATCGCTATATTGTATATTGGTTTAAAATGCCAGAGTACTTTCCAGCATCAATGCTGCCATCAGAGAAGTATGAACTTTGCCGAGGCCCCTGATGCAGCCCCCGTACCATCGCAGAACCACGGTTTTGGACCCGTCAATTTCTCAACAAGAAGAAAACTGTCAAAACACCAGGAAAAAGGAAACATATCACCTTTCATGACCTCAGAGGAAGAAGACTCAGGACACAGCAGTCTATCTCCTCCACAGGCCTTGTGGAGGCCACCTAGCTTCCTGGTACTTCAGCAGAAGATGCCAGTATGCAGGTTGACCAACACCTAATGACCTGGATCACTGACTAAGACAGAGATCACAAATGCATTTTGGGTAGGTGCCTCATATCTGCAGTGACTTGTCATCTGGTGGAGCTTAGAGCTTTCACCAAACATGGTGAAATGACTCTCTGCCTTATCGCTGCCCTCTGGTGGAGTTAACTCCACAAGACAGGTGCTTTGAAGTGAAACATGCATGTAGTTTATTTCACCTTTAGATGCCTTTATTGAATCAGTTTCTATAATTGCATAATTCTCTACTTTTGTTGTTCTGTTCTCTTCATCTTAATGCCTTTTTGAAGCTCTTTGAGTTTACCTTTGTGTATGAAACGTGCTGTACAAACAAAGCTGCCATGCCTTGCCTTGACAAACACTTCCCAAACACTGGAAAAAAGGCCACTCAAAAAATAAGTTAAAAAAAAACTTAATACAAGATATTTTTGCTTGTAATAAGCAAATAAATCTGCCAATGGAACAAGTGAAAATTCGCTTAATAAGATTTCTTGAAATAAGACATTATATTTAAGCCTGACAAGATCTTGAAATTAGCTTAAAAATCTTATGACATGTCAAGTCAAGTCAAAAAAACTTGTTTCATCTGAGATATGACTCAAAACAAGATGTTTTCAAGACTATTTCACTTAACAAGATATTCAAGATGTCTAAAAACAAGCTCCTATATCTCACTGAAATGTCACTCTTTAGGTGATTTTGTCTTATATTAAGTGTGATGAGATATTTTAACTAGAAATTAGAAAAATACACTTGGTAAGATTTTGAGTTTTTGCAGTGTAATCCTTCGCCATTGTGGCCGCATCAGATACTGATGAATGATGGTCCTTGATGCAGCGCCGGCCGGGGGATCACCAGTGTCCAGCTTAGGCTCGCCTGAAACTGAAACTCCTCCAGATTTCTCAAAGTTGTTTATAAAGAAGGAGAAAAATCAAAAATTCAGCTGTTGAGCTGACTTTTCCAGCATGGCCCAGCTGAGATGTTTCTCAGGGGCTTCAGAATAACTTTAAAATAAGAGTGATTCTGATCTCTGAGCTTCTAATTCACCACTCAGATGCCAAATTCACTAAAAATCTTAAATTCTAAGACGCTGAGGTGAAGTTCAGGTGATGAAGTACACAAATATTCACAAATATTCAAAGCAGTGCTAGGAAGGTCTCTGTTCAGAAATCTTCATCGGCTTCTTGTCACTGTTAATGTGCCATTTATCTTTCTCTTGAACATCAACCAACAGTTTTCTGCGAGTCACATGCAAATGTGACCAGGAACGTAAAACTTACCGTCGCCGGGTCACTGCGAAGGTGTAGTGGAGCACAGAAGTAAATCCTCACTGTGGTGATGGTCTGTGAAGTAAAACTGCAAAGCTAAAGTCAAAGGTGCACACTGACCTCTGTTGGCTGCTTTTCAGGACTACAAGCTTCCCAGAAAAGGAGCAAACACTCATACATGAGGATTAAAATGGGACGAACACTAGCGTGAAACCGATTTTTTTTTTCTGCAACTCCAGGATTTATTTGATTAGAAAACGTGTCATCACTAACAAATCTGTCAGCAGGTTAATTCTTACACAGAATAGACCTAAAAGGCTAAAAATGTAATGAGATTTATCAAAACCAAATGTTTTTTATTCTTCTTGTCTGTAGTCTAGGTATCAAATAATATGTTTATCCAAAGCGTTAGAATTTTGGAGGTACAGTCATGGAAAAAATAATTAGACCACCCTTGTTTTCTTCAGTTTCTTGTTCATTTTAATGCCTGGTACAACTAAAGGTACATTTGTTTGGACAAACATAACGATAACCACAAAGATTGCTCATAAAAGTTTTATTTAAGAGCTGATATATTACCATTTTCCATGGTTTTCTTGATTATAACCTAAATCACTTAAGTTTTTACATCAATAGCTATGGCGTTGTACTGCCAAAAACACTGCTTTTATGCATTCAGTGTTTTCTTTTCTGTCTGTTTTAGTCACATGATGACGTTTAGTGGTACCAGGTATTAAAATGAACAAGAAAGTGAAGAAAAAATGGTGGTCTAATCATTTTTTCCATGACTGTATAAGTACAGGTTAATGGCTGTCGTTCCAAATAATGCTAATAAGCAAATGTTAATCAAGCATATGTGATATAGACATAGATTTTTTTTCTGTATAAAATGCAAGCATATAAGTAACTGTAAAATATCAGCATAAAAGACAATATTTATGTTCATTTTTGTTTTGGAGATGCAGGTGATGTTTAGTCGTTCTTTAGTGTTCTTGAATAAACAATCATAAATAGTTTGTATGTGTGGGTGTTGTTATGACAATGACAGTATATCACCATAGTAACCCCCCGGTTATTGGTGGGCCTACTTAGGGGGGGAAAGTCCAGGGCCGCTTGCTAGTCCCAGTCCGTCCCTGTATCTGCTCCATTTGTGGTGAAGTAACAAGGAAATGGACCACACCTGGGCTTTTAACTTCTTCTCTGTCAGTTGTCCAGACATGTACGAGCCCTTGACCACGTTATGTCAAAGCCATTGTGGTGGTGTATGAAGACAAAATGATTGAACATGTGCTGGTCCAAATACTTCTGGACCTGGCTGACATGTCTGTGTCTCAACTATGGGGGAGTTGTTGCACGTGGCGGAGGTCTGTGCTCTCCGGTGCTTTTCCAGTCATGAACTGGTCCTGGCTTGAACGGGTCCACAAAGAAGCGCTGCAGCACGTTTCAGAAATGTCCTAGAAGGGAAAGAAACGCATCCAGTCCATTTTGGCATTGCAGTGGCTGAACCGTATCGGTTTACACCCAACACATCCAGCTGGCGGGACGTCAGACATTAAACTAGCACTATATGAACCCACGTCTGCAGAGAGGCTCGTTGAACCGAAGCCAACCGTCCTTCTCACAAGGGTAACGGAGGAGCAGCAACATGATCACACGGATCCAACAACAGGGAAATGCTTCACCTCTGAAACGCTCACAGCGGGACGTGGGTTTGTGCTAAACGGAGCAGAGCCGGACCGCGGTGTTCCCACGGCCAGCGAGACCCGGGGGTAGAAGTCTGTGAAGTTTTTATGTTCTGAGAGTTCGTGGTGAGGCCGAGTCGCTGGCAGCGCTTAAGAAAACAGAGAGCTTGTCCTCCTTTCAGAAGCAATTTCATTTACTTGATTTTTTTTCTTTTCTTCTTCCCAGAAAAGAAAACTTCTCTTCATCCTTCAGCGACTCCCCTGTTAGGGTGATTTCCAGTTCCTCTCTTAACCCTCAATCTCAACCCTCAGTCTCAAAAATGCGCGCTCCCGCTAAGTGCTAGCGCTGTCCCGATTCTTAGAAAGTCAAGTTGAGGGACGAGTTTGAGGGCTGTATCGCCCTCAAAACTGAGATTTTCCGACACCACCCTTGGGAGTGATGGTTACCCAGAAGGCACTGGGTAATTTAGCCAAGACATCTTCGAAAATGATGGTGACAAAAAAAGCTAGCTACAAACGTAAGTATCTTCGTATATCTTAAAGATATAAATGTTACGAAACCATCTTATTGTCTTTGTTTGAGATTTTTGTCATGGATTAACACCGTTGTTGCGTAACATTTATTTTCTTACTTTACGATGTTTGCTGCCGGACTAACAGCTAACGCCTCAGCTGTGAATCCACATATTTTCACCTGATCTTGTCTGAGACCTTTTTAATCAACTTCTTTTCTGAACATTTTATCTGTCCAGATGCCACGTGTGGATAAAGTCACAGGAGCTCGTGACAAACGGATGAAATTTACTTCACATTTCAGAGACGAACCCAGAACACAACAGGAGGGTTAGAAGTGTGATTTTCTGGCTGAGTTGTTGCCCTACAGATATGAAACACGATGTTATGTGATAACGCAGCGTGTTTTGGGGGTTCGGGCAGATGCCAACTTCATCCTCTCCACCTCAGAAAACAAACGATGCTTGTTTGCTTAAAAATGGAGAACGAGCGATGAGAAGATTTGCCTTCGTAAATGAACCGTAAAAAGAAACGACAGAACACTGATGTAATTTGCAACATGCAAAGCTCCGTTCGTTGAGTTGTTTCAGACCTCACGAACACACGCTGGTGTCCTGATGCTCCTCACTGGTGACCAGTTCCCATCTTAAAGCAGTCTTTGATCCTGTCACGTAGCGGGAAGACGATCAGAGATGAACACAACTGATGAGGTGGGTTCGCTTTAGATTATTATGATGTTTGTTGGTTGTTAATGTTTGGAGCTGAACTTTAATAAAAGACTCCACATGACAAACCTTCTGACCAGTTTCCCACATCTCACGTGACTGAGTTTGTTCAACCAAGATTCCAAAACACAGATATAAGCCATCTGAGAGGGAAATAAAACCTGTCATTTGTTATTAGGGAAGCACAGAATGATTGATCGTGTTGATCAGAAAATACAGACATTATCAACCAGCTGTGGCAAATAAACAGGCTCCCTTTTTATAAAGTTATTTAAAAAAAAAAAAAAGCCCCAGAACCTCGGGCCGAGCCAACTACAGAGCGTACAGCACAGGTTTGAGCTGGAGAGGCTTCCGTAGTCCACTGGACCGCTCGTTGGCTATAATTCCCTCTCAAGTCGAAATCACAAAACCAAGTCGTTCTTTCGTTACTGGCTTTAATCACACAAAGAGCATGATGGCGTCAGAACCGTTAGACATACAGACGTCCTGCTGCTTCTATCAGTCATCATTTAAGACTGTCAGGTTGAGGACGGGACAGAATTCAAACGATGTGCAAAGTTTAATGTGTCTTAGTGAAACAGATTCATAAGCTGTTATAAGGGTGTTAATTAGCCAGGAGGTCCATTCCCTCATTACTTCACAACAAGCATTTCACGTCAGGTACTGAGATGCCCAAAGAGATCTTAATGCAAGTGAAGGAGGTCATTATTAGGCAGAAAATGCAGACATCTAGAAGAACCTCAGGTGTGGTCAACAGCAGGTCAACAGCTGGTTTCATTCTGACACAGAACGCTCTGGTGAGCTCAACGAGTCCTACAAGACCACAGAAGACAGCTAGCGTCTGTGATCACAGAATCCTTTCCTATGTGAAGAAAAACCCTTTCATCACATCAGCGAAAGACAAAAATACTCGACAGAAGCTAAACCAAATCACTGTCCAAATCTACCAAAGAAGAGGTCTCCAAAAGGAAAGGAACAGCTCGTGATGCGTCAGACATGTTTATGGTTCGGGCACATATGGCCGCCGGTGGATCAGGATCACTGCTGTTTACTGATGATGTGACTGCTGACAGAAGAAGAATCGATCCAATTGTCCAATTACTTTTGAGCTCACTTTTTAAGTGAGGATCCCTTTTTAAGTATTTCCTCTTTTTTAGTTTTTCTCTTTTTCTTTCTGCTTATACTATCTTCTTTGAGAGATTTTAATATAAATCCTGAAATCATCAGACATACAGTAAACTGAGAGGATAGCGTTGAGGATGAGGATAGTGTTAGGATTTAGGATTAACTCAGTAGATTTTTAACTTGTTATAACTGAAACTTGGCATGAAGGAATGCTGTCTCCATTTATGTCTCCAGCTCAGGTTTATGACTTAATTACTGTAACATCCTCCCGACCCCCACCAACAGTTTGCGACCAAGAGTCTGTGACAGCATAGATAAACATTTGAGGGACATCTCACAACCACATGTGTCTGGACCTGCGATTGGCCATCTGGATTGTTGAAGACAAAGAGCCATAAAACCCAGGAGAACAGGATTCGCCTTCTTTGGATCCTTAAAAGATGGACAGAATCTGACTTCCAGCGTGCATTTCCTGGCATCTCTTGAGATGTTAGGAAGTGTACCATCGGCCGATTGAAATATTCTGCATGGTATAATAATTCTTTGTATTCATGATTGTATTAAACTCTTTGATTGACCTTTGTTTCTAGTCTCGTCAATAGACCAGATACACCAGATAAAGGAACAAGGAGAAATACTTTCAATAGCGTTCAAGGAAAAGATAGAAATGATTGTTTCTGTGGATAGGAACCAAACCTTTGACCAGTGGGATGAGACTCTGGACCAGACTGTCCTCTGTTGGTGCTCTGGTCTCCCTGGAAACAGCAGGACTGATGAAAGCATTTGCCTAAAGAAGTGAACCGTACAAAAAAAACAAGAATTTGTCAAGCAACATGCAAAACTCCCCGAAGCATTTCTAACACCTGTGATTCAAACACACTCACTGACGCTTTAAAGCGCTGTAAATTTCCATAACGCCGGTTTTTCGACACTTTATCACTTTGTAGCGCAGCACGAGAAAGAGACCAACAGGACTAGCCAGGTGGGTGTTTAATTCTGATTTCACATTTTAACTGTAAAATTATTTTGACTGTAAAAATTTAAAAACCCTCCCTGATTAATCTGAGATCTACTTACACAGTAAATAACTTTGGCAGCTTCTCTCAAAATTATATTATTTTTCACGCAATCAAAGTTACACAAAGAAAAGCAGTTTGTTTTGCAGTTGTACATTTGTGAGTATAATTAAATTAAATCTCTTATTTTTGAAGCAGAGTGGAGAGAGTATAAGCTTCTATTTCAGTGAATGAAACCATGACTTGAATGTTGGAAGAGCGAACAAACCCCTTCAGTCTATGAGGAAGCTCCACATGACAAAGATAAGCTCAGTTTTAATCTGTTGTTGGAGATGACCTGAATGCTGTTGACATTTAATTTTCCCAGTTTCCCAGCAGTTTCCCAAGTTGTTATTCTAGGCAGGTTTAACTGCAGTCACATTCCTACGGTAAACCTTTCTGCAGGCTGGTGTCTCCTTGTCCTCTTGACATTTTCCTTTAAGATTGGGGGGGGGGGGGGGTGCTTTGACATCGGACCATTTGATAGAAATCCAGTGGCAGGAAATCAAAGAGTTTTAGTTAAGAGACTGTTTGCAATCAGGAAATGAGATAAATCAAGGGGTGATCAGAGACGGGACAAAGAACAAAAAATGAAACAGATCTCTTCAAAGAGTCACTACGAGTTTTAGGTGGCCTTCAAGTACGCTACGAATACAACTGAGGAACTGGGAAAAATCTAAAGCATCCACATAAGCTGATGGAGACTGAGGGGAAGATGAAGTATTTAATGGGAGGTGAACAGGATGAGCAGAACAAGAAAAGGAGTCAGACATGGAAGTGAAAACAGGAAAACAGCAGGGAGCCAATTTAGGTCACTGGTGGAGGATATTCTCTCTAGAGTTGAGTAACACCATCCATCCATCATCCAGCCATCATCTATCCATCCATCCATCCATCCATCCATCCATCATCCAGCCATCATCCATCCATCCAACTACCATCAATCCATTCATCCATCATTCATCCATCATCCATCCATCATCTATCCATCCAACTACCAATCACCTATCCACCCATCTATCCAGTCATCCATCATCAATCCATCCATCCCACTCATCATCCATCATCATCATCCACCCATCCATCCATCATCCATCCATCCATCCACCCACCCATCATCCATCCCCATCCATCCATCATCCATCCATCCACCACCACATCACCATCACCATCATCCATCCATCCATCCATCATCCCATCCATCCATCCATCACATATCCACCATCCACAGCCATCCCCATCAGCCATCCACCATCCAATCCATCATCCAACCACATCCATCCCATCTATCCAGCCAATACCCATCCATCCATCCATCATCCATCATCCATCATCCATCCAAGCCATCCATCCATCCATCCACCATCACCATCAGCCATCAGCCAGCCATCATCCATCCATCCATCCATCCATCCACTACCCCAGCCATCCACCCATCAATCCATCATCCATCATCCAGCCAGTCCAGCCATCCAACTACCCATCACCTATCCACCCAGCCATCCCCATCCATCCATCAATCCATCCATCCATCCAGCAGCCAGCCAGCCATCCATCCATCAGCCAACCAGCCATCCATCCATCCATCCATCCATCCATCCAATCCACCCATCACCATCCACCCATCTATCCAGCCATCCACCATCAATCCATCCATCCAGGCATCCATCATCCCCATCATCCACATCCATCCATCATCCAGCCATCCATCCAATCCAGCCAGATCCACATCCAGCCACAGTCAGCCATCCAACCATCACCATCCACCCATCACCATCCAGCAATCCATCCATCCATCCATCCAGCCATCCATCCAGCATCCATCAATCCATCATCCATCCATCCAACATCCCCATCAGCCATCCAGCCATCCAGCCATCCACCATCAATCCATTCACCATCCACCAGCCATCCAATCCATCCCAGCACATCCATCCATCCATCCACCCATCCATCCATCCAGCCATCCACCATCATCCAGCCCACCCAATCCATCCAGCCAATCCACATCCATCCATCCAGCCATCCATCCATCCACACCATCACCCACCCTATCCAGCCATCCACCATCCAACCATCAATCCACATCCATCCATCCATCCATCCACCAATCCATCCATCCATCCATCACTCATCCCCATCACCATCCACCATCCATCCATCATCCATCCATCCATCCATCCATCCATCCATCCATCCATCCATCCATCCATCCATCCATCCACCATCAATCCATTCATCCATCCATCCAACTACCCATCACCTATCCATCCATCTATCCAGTCATCCACCATCAATCCATTCATCCATCATCCATCCATCCAACTACCCATCACCTATCCATCCATCTATCCAGTCATCCACCATCAATCCATTCATCCATCATCCATTCCAGCCATCCAGCCATCCAGCCACCACCATCATCCAGCCATCCATCCCAGCAATCCATCATCCACCATCCAGCCATCCAGCCATCCATCCATCCATCCATCCATCCATCCATCCATCCATCCACCATCCAATCCATCCAGCATCCATCCATCCAACTACCCATCACCTATCCACCCATCCCATCCACCATCCATCATCCATCCACCAAAGCCATCATCCAGCCATCCACCAATCCATCCATCCATCCATCCAACCACCCAGCATCCAGCCACCAGCATCCATCCATCCATCCATCCAATCCATCAGCACAGCATCACCACCCAGCCATCCAGCCACCAGCCAGCCATCAATCCATCAGCCAGCCTCCATCATCCAGCCACCCATCCATCATCAACCATCCATCACCCATCCAGCCATCCACCATCCACCCAATCCATCAGCCATCCATCCAACTACCCATCACCTATCCACCATCAGCCATCAGCATCACCCAATCCATCAGCCATCCAATCCATCATCCATCCATCATCCATCATCCATCACCACATCCATCATCCATCATCCACCCAATCCAGCATCCATCAACCATCCATATCCATCATCCATCATCCATCCATCCCATCCATCCAGCCATCCAGATCCATCATCCAGCCATCCAGCACCAGCATCCATCATCCATCATCCATCCATCCATCCATCCATCCATCCATCCATCCATCCATCCATCCATCCATCCAATCCAGCCCCAACATCCATCCATCCACCACCATCCAGCCATCCATCCATCATCAGCCATCCACATCCATCCATCCACATCCATCCATCCATCCATCCAGTCCAGCCATCATCCATCATCCATCCCATCCATCCATCCAGCCATCCAATCCATCACATCCAGCATCCATCATCCATCATCCATCCATCCATCAATCCATCCATCCATCCATCCATCCATCCAGTCATCCATCATCCATCACCATCCACCACCATCCATCCCATCACCATCATCCACCATCCATCCATCCAATCCATCCAACACCATCACCATATCCATCCATCTATCCATCCATCCCACCATCATCCATCATCCATCATCCATCCAGCCATCCATCCATCCATCCAATCCACCATCACCATCATCCATCCATCCATCCATCCATCCATCCATCCAGCCATCCATCATCATCCATCCATCCATCCATCCAGCCATCCACCATCATCCATCCATCCATCCATCCAGCCATCCATCCACATCCATCCATCCATCCATCCAGCATCCACCATCCAGCCATCCAACCATCCATCCATCCATCCATCCATCCACCCATCATCCACCATCAATCCATCCAACCCCATCCATCCAGCCAATCCATCCAGCCATCCATCAACCATCATCCATCCAGCCAACTACCATCACCTATCCACCCATCTATCCAGCCATCCAGCCATCAATCCATCCAATCCATCATCCATCCATCCATCCATCCATCCATCCATCATCCATCCATCCATCCATCCACTACCCATCCAGATCCACCATCTATCCAGCCATCCACCATCCATCCATCCATCCATCCAGCCATCCATCAAGCAGCCAGCCATCCAGCCACCGAGCCATCACCAGCCATCCATCACCAGCCACCATCATCCAGCCATCCCACAGCCAAGCCATCCACCATCCATCCATCCAGCCATCATCCATCCATCCAGCCAGCCAGCACCAAGAGCCAGCAGCCAAGCCATCCAGCACCAGCCCAACCATCCACCAGCCACACCATCCACCAGCATCCACCAGCAAGCCAGCACCATCCATCAGCCAGCCAGCCAGCCAGCCAGCCAGCCACCATCAGCAGCCAGCCATCCAAGCCCCATCCACCATCCATCCAGCCATCCATCAAGCCACACCAATCCATCCAGCCATCCACCAATCCATCATCAGCCATCCATCCAACCCATCACCAGCACCCATCATCCAGCCCACCATCAAGCCAGCAGCCATCAGCCATCCAGCCAAGCCAGCCAAGCCAGCCAGCCAGCCAGCCAGCCAGCCATCAACCAGCCAGCCAGCCAGCCAACGACCCAGCACCGAGCCACCCAGCATCCAGGCAGCAACCAGCAAGCCAGGCCAGCAGCCAGCCAGCAGCCAGCAGCCACCAGCAAGCCAGCAGCCATCCAGCCAAGACCAGCACCAGCCCATCAAGCCAGCCAGCCAGCCAGCAGCCAGCCAGCAGCCAGCCATCCATCCAAGACCAGCCAGCCAGCATCCAGCCAACCAGCAAGCCAGCCATCCATCAGCCATCCATCCAGCCACCCACCATCCATAGCCATCATCAGCCACCAGCCACCAGCAATCCATCCAGCCATCCAGCCAGCCAGCCACCAGCCAGCCAGCCAGCCAAGCCAACAGAGCCACCAGCATCACCGCCAGCCAGCGAGCCAGCCAGCCACCATCAAGCCCAGCCAGCCACCATCAACCATTCATCCATCCAGCCAACGACCCAGCACCGAGACATCCACCGTCCAGCCAACAAGCCATCAGCCAGCAACCATCCATTGATCCAACTACCTACACCCATCCAGCCCATCCAGCCATCCATCCACCAATCCACCAACCATCCAGCCATCCATCCACCACCATCCATCCACCATCCATCACATACATCCATCCATCCATCAATCCATCCATCCATCTATCCATCTGTCTATCATACATACATACATCCAACCATCCATCCACCAATCCATCCATCCATTCATTCATCCATCCATCCATCCATCCATCCATCCATCCATCCATCCATCCATCCATTTCAGATGTCACAGCATCTGCAAAGACAAACAAGGACTTCCAAAGCTACACTGGAGCCATAATGGTGATTTGGCTGCTAGCTCTATGGCTAACCAGACTGCAGCTAGCATGCTGCAGCTAGCATGCTGCAGTCTGGTTGGCTATCCTGGAAGGGTTCAGAGGTAAAGGTGGCCTGGCTCATGCTGGCAACTGATGAACTCCGGCGGAACCACCTTCATCCATGGACCTTTCCAGGGTAACCCAGAGCCCTTCAGGTGGTCTGTTGGTACATTTAACAACACAAAATAAACTTGATTAGTTCACCAAAAGCGCGAATCACTAAGTAGGTAAAAAGATGACAGTTCGGTATTTGACACCAAAGGCTGTAATGCAGCAGTTACTCATAAAACTACACCCCTCACTGTGCAAACATGTTGTTTAATATGATTTAAACTGATGTAAGCATGCAAAAATTCACCCATCGTACAATGATCATGAATGTTAAATCCAGCTGTGGACACCAAACCTGTCTTTGTACCAGCCTGTAATATATTTCTGCTGTTGAACTTTTTCACATGGGGGTAAATGCAGATTGCCTTCCCCAGTGGCGTCAGCTTTGATATCTGAATGTTGCCCCTTGGTAGTAAAAGAAGTTATTACACTCCACGGTTTGTTTGTTACAATTTTATGGCTCCAGTGGCCAGACCTGTAGCAGAGGGTCAGAGGCTGGGAATCGACCCTGCGACTGCTACAGGAGGACGATGGCCTTATGTGTTGTGTGTGTATTGGGGCACGAGTTGCAGAATCAAATTGCCCTTCAAGGGATAATTAAAGTTGTCTTGAATCTTGAATCTTGGCCTCTGTACGTGGCCCGCTGCTCTGCTGACTGAGCTATCTGGGAGCCCCTCCATGGTATTTTAGACCAAAGTATGTTACAGGCTGATCAGTAGTACCTCAGGAAAATGTTTCAAGCTCAGAAAAAAAAAATCCTGGAAAATAAAAATAGATTTTGCACAATTTCCCATTTGGTTCTTGTGTGTTGAGGCCCACAGAGGCGGGACACAGAGGTTACCTTTCTAATCGACAGCCATCTCCCATTAACACTCTGGAGACATATTAACAGTTAAAGGTTTCAACATATTGATAAACAAAATGTCAAAGTCAGTTATTTGAAATATAAGCAGTGACTTTAACGTGAATAATGGATTTTAATATTTAATTTCCAGCTTCAGAGGCTGAATAATTAAAGGTATTTATGTGCAGAGAGCCTCCAGGTCTTAGATGTCTGTTTTAAATGATACCTGTATCTCTTCCAGACATGTCGGTGAACTCTTCATCAGCCTCCAATGACTCCATTCTTGGTACACAACCATCTTTTGACCTTCCTCTGGACATATACTGCCTCCTGTTGGAACCAAGCTCCCACATCTTCAGCGTTTACGCTGTCACCAACATATTCGTCCTCCAACCTATTTGCACCTTCATCTTCTACCATGGCTTCCAGCAATGGCGACAGAAGCACACCACGACCTCAGCCGTAACCATGAGTAACTCTGACTGGTTCACCTACCACATGGCGGCCATGGAGATGATTGTTGTCTTCGGGGGTGTCCTCTGCTGTTGTGGGATTCTACATTTATCAGCCAGAATTATTATTAGCAGGAGTTCTTCTTTCACGTTTAACTTGGAATGGAGAAATATTGTTTAATGTCCTGACGTGTGTGGAGCGCTACCTGGCGGTTGTTCATCCCGTCACCTACCTGAGCCTGAGAGGTGAAAGAGGGATGAGAATCAGAACCGTCAGCACCGGCTGTGTCTGGCTGTTTTGCTCTGGAGGGATGGGTCTGATTATGATCGAGGAGGTCTTCATTGTTGTGGATTTCTCTTTACTGATTTTAGCCTTAGCCATCGCCTCCTTCTGCAGCCTGTCAGTTCTCTGCGTTCTGATTCGTCCAGGCCCAGGGGAGCAGGGCGGAGGCAGGAAGAGGGTTGGCCAATCAAAACAGAGGGCGTTCTACAGTATTTTAGCCATACTGGGAGTGCTGGTGCTGAGGTTTGCCTGTGGTCTGACTCGTGTCACACTGTCTATGTTTGGAGGTCAATGGAAATGCATCGCACTGTCAGCTGGGTTCTGGTGTTACCTGCCAAGCAGTTTGGTGTTACCTCTACTGTTTTTGTCCAGAGCTGGAAAATGTGTGTGCTGTAAAAAATCATCCAGTGAACTCTCAGGACAGATGTGAAATCAAGTCAGGTTAACATCAGCATTGGTAAACATCTAACTGGATCATTCAGCTGGGACTGTCACTCTTTCCTAAATTATTAGCACAAAACTCTTTTGCATCTAACAAAAAGTTTGAAGGAATAGCCATGTTATTACCTCCGCCAAAGAGGTTACGTTTTTACCGGCGTTTATCTGTCTGTCTGTGTTCAAGATAACTCAAAAAGTTATGGATGGATTTTGATGAAATTTTCAGGAGTTGCCAGAAATGTGAAAAGGAAGAACTGATTTCATTTTGGCTGTGATCCAGAAGAAATCCTGGATTCTGGATCACTTTCAAATTTTCGATAACATTGTGGTCAATAGGGCCAAAAATTTTGTTTCTCAATATCTCCGTTACTTATTGCCCAAAACTCATGAAATTTGACTCAGGGATTGACAATGGGAACCTCTATCAAATTTCAAAGGCTGATCCGGATCTGATCCAGAAGGCGGATTTTATTGCAATCTGTAAATTGCTATATGGGGAAATTGTTGCTTTTGGTGGAGGTCTGCGCTCTCAGAGTGCTTTTCTAGGTCTCATTGCTTTCTTCATGCTCTGTTCTATGTATTTGATTATGTGGCACTTTTGAGTTTCATTCAGCCTGTTTGTTCTTCATCTCCCTTCTACTTGTGAAAAAAAGAGAAATAAATGAATTATAACTAGAAAAGCACTCGGAGAGCGCAGACCTCCGCCAAGTGCAACAATCCCCCATATAGCAATTTACAGATTGGGATAAAATCCTCCTTCTGGATCAGATCCGGATCAGCCTTTCATGAGTTTTGAGCAATAATTAATTGAGATATTGAGAATCCATCAATCAATCAATCAACTTTTATTTGTAGAGCCCTTTACAACACACAAGGTGACCAAAGAGCTTTCCATTAAAATCCACATTAAAACAAATCAATTTAAATTCGACATAATACAATTGAAATTTAATTAAAAAATATCTCACATCATGACTGTGTATTAAAAGCCAGTCTAAATAAATACATTTCAAGCCTGGATTTAAAAAGCCCAAAGTCAGTGATGGTGAGCATTTCTGGCGGCAGCTTATTCCAGAGTCTGGGTCCAGCAACCGAGAAGACCTGATCACCCCAGAGTTTAGTCCTGGTTCTGGGGACTTCCAGCAAGAGTTTGAGGACAGTAAGAAACAACATTTTCGGCCCCATTGACCACAATGTTATCGAAAATTTGAACGAGATCCAGAATCCAGGTTTTCTTCCAGATCAAACCCAAAATGAAATCAGTTCTTCCTTTTCACATTTCTGACAACTCTTGAAAATTTCATCAAAATACATCCATAACTTTTTGAGTTATCTTGAACACAGACAGACGGATAAACACCGACAAAAACAACCACCTTGGCGGAGGTAATTATGATAATCCTCATACATGATCATTGGCTAATGTCTCTCATTATATATCTTTGATATCAGTTTGTGGTTTAAAGCAAAGAAAGCCATTCTCATGACTAAACAACAATCAAACATATCTGAATAGTTTATTTTCTTGCTTTATTTGGTAGGCGTTGCTTCCATACGATGATGAGAGCTGAATCTTGGCAAACTCTTTAAACAAACCATTTCAGTTCAAACTGGTCACGTGGCTGATTTGAAAAACTTTGTTTTTTGTGTTTTTTTTCCTCAAGAGCTCTATAATTAAAAGGACAGTTTGCCAGATTTTGCAAGTGAAGGTTTGAGTACAGTGACCTTCAAAGCCTGAGAGACATGAAGATCTTCCATGAGCCCTCCTGGTCGGGAAAACGTCCACTCCCCTGCTGGTAATCAGCAAGCGTCAAAGCTGTAGCTGGTTGTGTCCTGGTCTTTCTGGAAATGCAAAAACCAGTGAGAGGATTTGCCTAAAGACATGAGCCGTGAAAGGAAAATGACAAAACGTAAATTGGTCTTAACATGCAAAATCTCCACAAGATTTATGTACAAACAGCCTGCGTCTGGATCAGATCTGTCACAAAGCCTCTGCTAACGCCACCGGGAGAAGAGTTTCTGAAAAGGTAGGTGTCCTTTAAAATTATTATCATTATTACTGCCAGTATTCCTTCAGGTGGAAGTTAAAATATATTTATATTCTATTCTTACTGGTTCATAACTCAGTTTGGAAATCAGTTTGCAAAGAAGCATGTCTGAGAAATCTTTATTATTTACCTCCGCCAAGGAGGTTATGTTTTTACCTGCGTTTATCTGTCTGTCTGTGTCCAAGATAACTCAAAAAATTATGGATGGATTTTGAGGAAATTTTCAGGAGTTGTCAGAAATGTGAAAAGGAAGAACTTATTTAATTTTGGGTGTGATCCAGAAGAAATCCTGGATTCTGGATCACTTTTAATTTTTCAATAATATTGCGGTCAATGGGGCCCAAAATTTGTTTTCTCAATATTTCCGTTAATTATTGCCCAAAACTCATGAAATTTGACTCATGGATTGACAATGGGAACCTCTATCAAATTTCAAAGGCTGATTCGGATCTGATTCAGAAGGCCAATTTTATAGCAATCTGTGAATCGCTATATGGGTGAATTGTTGTGCTTGGCGGAGGTCTGCGCTCTCAGAATGCTTTTCTCGTAATTGTAGAACTAAAGCTGTTTCAGCATGACTGGATGTGGGTGTTGGTCATGAGAGGAGCGAGTGACGGATGTTACAGATAGAGCTTTAAATGAGCAGGTTAAAGGTCAGCGTCCCTACAAATCCTGGCTTTGAGTGACTCGTTCGTTGTGACCTGTAATTATGTTCCAGCTGGCTGACAATGTAACATAACTCATGTTTCAAGAGGCTGTTCGGACATTTGTCTAAGAATAGCCTTAAAAAGCATAAGAAGGCACTGAAGTGAGGCAACCTCACATCAAAAATCGAGACCAGAGTGGATCAGTTTCTCCGAAGGTTCATTGCATTAAATGTTACTCATTCATATAACCTTGTTTTTCTTGTCTTCCTCTCTTTCAGACGTGATGGAAAAATTCTTGTTTTCCAATGACTCTGTTCTCTCTCAAAACCTTTCCTTCACGGTGTACACGGGGTGCCTCTACTTTCCACCAGGCTCCTTCATCGTCACAATTTACAGCGTCGCCAACATCTTCCTCCTCCTCCCTCTCTTCATCTTCATCCTCTACTGTGGCCTTCAACAATGGTGGAAGAAGCGCTCCACCTCCTCAGCGGCGACAATGCGTCACTCTGACTACTTCACCTACCACATGGTGGCCATGGAGCTCATTGGCGTCGTTGGGAGCATCCTGACCATTAGTGGCATCCACAGCAAGAATTACTACACTTTATTGACCGCTACGCTGCAAATTAATTTTACCTGGTACGGACAAATATTCCTTCACATTCTGACATGTGCAGAGCGCTACCTGGCTGTCGTTCACCCCATCACCTACATGAGACTGAGAGGTGAAAGAGGGATCAGGCTCAGGAATGTCAGCGTTGGCTGTGTCTGGCTGCTTTGCTTCATACTCTTGGGCTTGGTTTTTACTGGGGAATTCATCATTCTGAAGTTAAGCTTCTTGATTTTAGCCTTGATGGACATCTCCTTCTGCAGCCTCTCCATTCTCCGTGTTTTGGTTCACCCCAGTCCTGGTGAAAATGGCAGTGACGGGGAGAGAGTTGGCAAGGCAAAGCAGAGAGCGTTCTACACCATTGTGGTCATACTGGGAGTGCTGACGCTGAGGGTCGCTTCAGGTCTGGTTGGAGCTGTGCTGAGTGTGTCGCAACAACTTAACGTCTGTATATTAAATGCATCTGAACTCTTGTTAAATTTGCCAAGCAGCCTGGTTCTACCTTTTCTGTTCCTGCAGAGAGCAGGGAAGTTAACGTGCTCTGAGAGAGCCCAGTCTGATGGTCAATCCTGAAGGAAGACCTTCGAGACAAGCAGCCATCACAGTCAGCCCCGTAAGGCGGAGAATGAAGATTTAAAAAATGAGAATAACACAATAGTAGGGATGCACGATTTTCTAAATCCAATACGATGACCGATAACTTTCAGCTCCTAAAGGCTGATACAGATAACCGATAACCTACACATATACCTAAGATCATTACATCAATACTATGAACAAAACCAAAAAAGTTTTGACTCTTTAAATGAACAGATTTATTTTTTCCAATGAAAAACTATTGTCAAGCCTCTCAAACATTTTCATAAAGCTATCAAACAAACCTATTTGATATCTCACATTAACTTAAATAAGGTTCATTACTTACTGATATAGAAAATAAAGGCTCCTTGAACTGATGGAAATACATGCATCAGAATTACTAACTGAAAAAATTCATTTGTCAATGACAATAAAAAATAATGCACAGTGCATAATGTACTGACACAAGTTAGACTTGTCTGTGTAAATAAACTGAAAAAGTGCACTAAATAGTAACAAAGAAATTATGTTTAAAGGATTTTAGCATGTTGTTCCATTCAAATGAATGCCTTTAATTAAAGTAAATGAGGTTTAGTAGTTTTTATTTTTTAATCTCATGGAAGCTTTAGATGAGAGAGATTATGCTGATGAGCAGAGAGGAGAGGGGAGACTTGCTGCTGGCTTGCTCACATTAGCTCATGTTAGGTCACGTTAGCTCACATTAGCTCACTTTAGCATGATTTTAAAACTCCATGGAAGCGATGGTTACATTTCAGGTGGCTGATCAGGTTTAACGTATTAAAGCTTGTGCTATTTTTCCCTCCTTCGCTTGGAGCATTTGTCACAAATAACCACCGAACTATCTTCCTCTGAAACTTTAACGAAGTTCCATACATCGCCGCCATGTTTTTTTTTAGCGCACTGTTCCGCAATGCTGCATTCAAGGTGTAACGTAAATTCCTCCGTTCCCTCGTTTGCTCGTCGTTCTTTCGGCCTTTTCTATTTTTTCAATTTCTTATGTGTAACATGTGGGAAAATACTACGAATATCAATTAAAGTCAGCAACTACTAAAATTACGACCGAGTTAACAAGTTGTTTTCTGGCATGAGGGGGTATTCTTGATTTTTCCTTACTGAGAAATCGTTTTTCTGATTATGCCGACGTCACTTGAACATAACATTCACTGCTGGTCATTCAAGGCTCAGAGGGAGCGGGGCACTGCTGTGTTGACAGAAATATAAATGTTATCCTTCATCCCTACACAACGTTAAATTAATGAAGTGAGCAACTGAAGCTCAGTTACAGTGGAGCAAGCAGTCACAACCAACCTTTAACAACACCAGGGACGTTGAACCAGAGGGAATCACATGGTCTTTTTCTTCTGCTGTGCGTGAAGAGCGTCTGCTTGCTTTTCTTCTTCATATGTGTGAACTTTTAATGTAATTAATTATGTGTGAGTCAAGCTGGTTGCATCCAGCCCTGTTTTCTGTCATGTAATCTGATAATGCATGTGTGGTTAGGTTTTATCCGGGCCGGGTCCAAACTTACACTTGAAGTTAATGATAAGTGGATCCAAGCAGACAGGCGTTTAATTCTCCCGTACGTCCACAGTGATCTGGTCTCTGGTCGTCCCTGCAGTCAGGAGCGCCTCCATGTGGCGCCCTGAGCAAGTTGCAGCAGTTTAGTGTGACTTTAAAAAGCACGTAGAGCTTATATTAGATGCAAATGAATTTGCTCACATACCAGGATGTAAGAACACCTGGTGACACATCATTTCAGAGTAGAGACACGGATCAGGTGACGCTGCCGAGAAAGTGAGTGGATTTTAAATTACTTTACAGAATCATGGAATTAAGTCTTTTTTTAATCATCATTTAATATTTTATGGCAAATATTAACATTAATGAAAGGGAGTCAAAACCTTTATGAATTATAGTTAATTAATGTTGACTTAATAATGTGGATGTGGGAAACTATTAATTTAAAAAATAGCTTATGGAACTTCTTTCTGTATGTACAAATCAAGAGATGTAATAAAATAATAATAAAAAAGATGACAAATCAATCAACAAAACTGAATTCTCAGGCGTCCTTATTATGAACTAAATAGAAATTATTAAATCATCAGAATGCTCATCCACCACTTTCTCCCCTTCATTTTTGTGGAATTATGTTCAACCTAAATGAGTTTGACACTTAAGAAAACCTTCGCTGATTTCAGTGTAAATTGACTGATCAATCCAATTAAAAGAAATAAAAATGTTACTTATTTTTTAGGTCTTGGGAAGAGCTTTTCTTTTTGTGTGTGCGCTCTGAGGTTTCTGTATTTGTTATGACTTTTACATTAAAAAGGAACAAAGAAAAATAAAAACTGCACAAAATGTAGTGATGTAAGAGTCACGTCATTAAGTCTTAGAAGGTTTTTGAGACTTTTATAAATATGTAATCCCATCAATAATTGATCCTGAAAGATAAGATATCGTCCTGCATTGCACTGTTGGGGTTTTTGCTTCTCCAGGTGAGAAGGTTTAGTTGTGGGGATTTACACCATCTTCTCCTTTTTGAAAACATCCTCCTCTCTGAGTTGTTTCTCAGTTCACTGCATCAGTCATGATTCACATAGTTGAACCTTTTGTTAATTTTGATTTTTGCTTTCTGTCCCCTTGTCCTTCTGTCTCTGTCTCCTTGACCAAAGTTATGTCATTAAACACTTTGAACACTTCACATGGCTCCACCCACCACTCAATCATTACCCATCTACAAACCTGCAGCAGATCAAGAGTTGGTGCTTTGAACGTTTCCACCGTCACCACCTTCAACAACCTCCTGCTCCTCCCACTGTGCATCTTTGTCCTTTACATGGTTCATCAGCAGCGTCGGCGGCTCGCAGGAGCAGCGATGAGCCACTCCGACCTCTTCACCTGTCACATGGTCGTCATGGAGCTGATAAACATCTTCGGCTCCACCCTCCTCTGCTGTGGCGTCTATGCTAACGTCCCACAGATGGTGACGGCTGGTATTTACTGTTTTGCCATCGTCTCTTTAGGACAAATGTTTTTCCACATGCTGACCTGTGTGGAGCGCCACCTGGCTGTGGTTCACCCCGTCGTCTACCTGGGCCTGAGGAAAGACAGGGGCATCAGAATGAGAAATATCTCCATGGGTTGTGTGTGGATTCTCTCTGTTGCAGGAACGAGTTTCATGTCTCTTCCAGAGCAGACGTTCACCATCGCAGTCATTTTCTTTTTGTTACCTGTTGCTGTTGTCGTCGTCTCCTTCTGCAGCGTTTCTGTTCTCTGCGCTCTGATTCGTCCTGGGCCCGGGGAAGGGGGCGGGAACAGACAGCAGGTCAACCAGTCAAAGCTGAGGGCCTTCTACACCATCATGGCCATACTGGGAGTGCTGCTGTTGAGATTCGGGGGGACTATTTTCCTCAGCGCCTTGTTTTATCTGCCGTACTTTAGGGATGAAGACAGTTGTGGTCTGTGGCTGTCTCAGTTCTGGTTCTGCGTTCCCAGCAGCCTGGTGTTGCCTCTGTTGCTTCTTCACAGAGCAGGAAAACTCCCTCGGTGCAAAAGTGTCAGTAAATCCGTACAAGGATGAGACCAGATTTACCATTAATGTTACTATAGAAAAGTGTGTGTTAGGATTAACATTAACTGAGAGAACTGTTTGGATATGAAAGCTGGAGCTTTGTGACATGGAGGGGTGCTGTCTTCTTTCACGACAGTGAGTCTCTCAGCTCAGGTTTATGACTTAATTACTGTAACATCCTCCCCGACCCCCACCTACAGTTTGCGACCCCCAGAAAAACAGTTTGTTTATTAACCAGGACTGTGAGACTGGAGAGCTGGTGACCGTCTGGATTTCGAAGACAAAGGGCAATAAAACTCACGAGTACGAGAGGATACGCCTTCTCTGTGACTATAAGAACTAAGGACATTTTAAGATCTGGGTGCATTTCCGTGGCATCTCTTGAGATGTTAGGAAGATGTACCATCGGCCGATTAAAATATTCTGCATGGCATAATAATTCTTTGTATTCAAAATTGTATTAAACTCTTTGATTGACCTTTGTTTCTAGTCTCGTCAATAGATACCTACACAGAGATAGAGTAGAGTATCTGAGTAATCTATACTACATTTTGATAAAATAGGTACATTCAGATTTGAAAACAGCCTTAACTTTCCTCAGTTTTTTTCACCTTGTCTTAATTTTTGGTCAATAAAAACTAATTCATAGTAATACTTTTTATCATATTCTGATACGTAAAACCTTTCAAACTGAAATAGGAGGAACCTTCTTTGAGATGTAGCTGCATTACATGTTCCACCGTCTGAGACCAGAAACAGTCAAAGATGTAAATAAGAGCGACTCAGCAAAAATCTGTGGCACCTTTGGTTAGATTCTTTTTTTTTAATGACTATAAATATTTGTTTACTGGTCACTAAGTTGAGGCTACGTAGCCTCTGCCAGACCAAATTAGATTTTCTGCATATCTGATCAGAATCTGCACAGAATGGATGTAAGCAAACAAGAACAAGAAAGCAACAGGGCTGAAGTCGCCTAAGACTTTAAATAATAAAACTATAAAAACCACTCGGAGAGTGCAGACCTCCACCAAGCACAACAGTTCCCCCATATAGCGATTTACAGATTGCGATAAAATCCGCATTCTCAATCAGATCCGGATCAGCCTTTGAAATTTGATAGAGGTTCCCACTGTCAATCCCTGATTCAAATTTCATGAGTTTTGGGCAATAATTAACTGAGATATTGAGAAATAAAATTATCGGTCTCATTGACCTCAATGTTATCAAAAATTTGAAACTGATCCAGAATCCAGGATTTCTTCCGGATCACACCCAAAATGAAATCAGTTCTTCCTTTTCACATTTCTGACAACTCCTGAAAATTTCATCAAAATCCATCCAGAACTTTTAGAGTTATCTTGAACACAGACAAACAGATAAACGCCGGCAAAAACAAAACCTCCTTGGCGGAGGTAAAAATTATCCACTTATGCTCAACACAGAAGATCAACTAAATGTAAGTTAATCTTATCACTGCAGGTGTTATCAAAGTTGACCAAATGGAGGCTGGTTTTTTAACAAATGGACCTTAAAATAACACTTACACACAGGTGAAGCAGAACTTGTTTATGTTGCAGCTTATTTGAATCCTGTCAAATCAGTCTGATTGATGAGCGGAGGTGGTTAACAATGACAGCAGAATTGATCATTTACCTTCAAAGAGGTGCACATATTATTTCTGTTGGCGCCTGTGACAAATCAAAACGTGAAAATTTTAACATATTTTTGAGCTAAAAGCGCTCTCAAACACTTCAGGGTGTGAAAGTTATTCTCCGTGTTCTTTTATCTGGTGCCATTGACAAGAATAGAAACAAAGGTCAATTAAGAGTTTAATATACAATCATGAATACAAAGATTCAATAGGCCATGCAGAATATTTTAAATAGGCCGATGATGCATTGCCTTAACACCACAGCGATGCCAGGAAAGGCACCCCGAATGTCAGATTGTTCTCAGTTCTTATAGGCAGATCCTTGCTCTTCTGAGTTTTATTGATCTTTGTCTTCGAGTCCAGATAGTAAACAGTTCTTCAGTGTTACAGTCCAGGATAACGGTTTATCTGGAAGTCGCAAACTGTTGGGGGTCAGTGAGGATGTTCCAGTCGTTAGGTTATAAAGCAGCAAAACTGAGGACTCACCATCATAAAAAAGAGACTGCATTCTTACATGCCATGAAGTTTAGTTTTAACAGTTAAACAGTTCTCTAAAAATAATCTTAATCCTAACAGTGTGTTAAACATGCAAACGGATTCTGGAGATGTTTTTCTTTTTTTTGAATGCATGTTATTTTTCCACCGATACACATCCTAATCATTTGTCTCGTCATTTTACTTTTTTAAGGGACTACAGAGCTAACACAACGCTGGGTATAATATTAAAATGGCACTGAAGCAGTCTTGAGTGAGACTGAAACTGGCATTTGCAGCAAAATGGCAATTAATGTTTGCACTTGGAGCAATCAACCTGTATATTGCTATATATATATATATATATATATATATATATATATATATATATATATATATATATATATATATATATATATACATACACATTCAGTATACATGCTGATCCATAATACTGGATTGGTACTTAGACGTTTATGACAGAATAGCCAAATGCTAGATGGAGAGGCCATAAACTCTCTTCCTTTTGCATCTATTAACATTATTTTTAACAATATCCAGTCGTCAACTCGGAAGAAGATGTCGACACAAATGGTCATTTTTATACACTTTTTCTGTAAACGTACAACATTTTTTTTGTTTTGTCTCTAGGGATCCTTCCACACAACGACTTAAGTAGAATTATATTTTAGAGTCTTGTCAGTCAAAAGGAATTTAATTTGACATTGGTCAATTTCACCGAGTGTGCATAAAAATAGCACCAGTCTGCAGTCACCTCTATTGCCATTTGGCTGCAAACGTGCGCTCCAGTCTAACTCAAATCTGTTTTGATTCGCATCGTTTTGGACAGTCTTACCAAAGTTTACCCTCCTTACCGTCTAAAAATAGGTTGAGCATTGTTTTTACTTCAGAATGATCCTTCAATGTTCTCAGACCTGTGTGACATAAAAGTATGTGTGCAGTAAACTGAATGACGTGTACATGAGAAGTAATGAAATTAAGAAGATAGAGAATATATTGTTGTAAAAAGTGCACCGTCATGGGATAAAATCCCAACACACAAAGTTGGTTCCATTTACTGATCTCAGGGTTCCTGTTGTAACAAAATATTCATGATGCTGATTTTGTGATGTTAGCTTATTGTTTGTTTTTGTTGTTGTAAGAATAAAAGATGGACTAGTAAACATTGCAATTAAAAAGTATATCCCTCTTATAATTATTTTTTATAATTGAACTGTTATCTGATCTGTTATAATTATCTGTTAAGAGTGTTGAAATAATTACATGCTACAAATATGTATTAACTCTTTTATTATTATTATTTTATTATTATTAAGATGTAAATGCTATGAAAAAAACAGTGGTCCTGTTCAAATGTAAGAAGGTCTTGAGTGTCAAGTAAACATGTGCAAACTCTCCTGTGCTCTATATGTATCTATGATGCCTTAGCTAATATTGTTTTAACCTTACAGACAAGCAGAAAGCTTTTCTGGTATCAATGCTATTCATTTTCCTTTTCTTATTGCATTTTTTATTTACATGATTTTTAAAAAAATACTTACTCTTATTAAAAGCTTTATGCACAAAACATAGAGGAGGCAGTGAGTGTTGTGAGCTTAACTAACATACGTGAAATATGACACGAGAGACAGTATCATGTGAATATAACTCTATGGAAATCCCGATGCTAACACAAGCTCGTTTCTCAACGTCCATGTAAACGTACCTGCAGCTTTGCATTTCTGAAGGGCTTTGACATAAAATGTCTCATAAATCCTTATCAAATCATTACTGGATTTGCATGAAAGCACATCAACAGAGCAGGCGGGTGTACAGGCCAAATTACACATCTGAACGCACAACTGGGCTCGCTGGCGTTGCCATTTAAATCCTCGCAGACAAAGGTTCTACTTTTATGGAAAATTCAAATCAGGTGTATTTAAGCAAATGAAATCAATTTAAACGAGATTCTTGAATTTCATTGATGGCTGAGGGGGTTTGTCTTTGGTCATACCCTGAGATTTAGAGATTACAACTATTACAGCAACAAATATGTGCTCACATTTTTTTTTATTCCCCTGTTCTTCTTTCTTAGGTGGTACTTTGGAACACAAAACATCCATTTCCATGTCATCTTCAAACTATTGGTCTGTAAAAATACAGACATAAAGATGGTAAAAAAAAGTTTAGTTTTCTTCTGAAAATAAGTTGTTTGGGGAATTACAGGGTATTGAGTAATGTTAGAAAAAATGAAGAAGTCTCACAGTTATAGTATTTTATCTCCCTTACAGCATCTATACCCAGACATAGCTCAGTTGACTGTGGTTCAACCATAAGACTAAACCCTTTAACTATGCTTCTTCCTATGTACTGTAATTTCTCTAATAAACGCTCCCTAGCTAATAACTCCCCCAGGGAAATAAAGCTAATCTTAAAGCCTGATTTATGCATCTGCATAGCAGCTGCACATGAAGGCCACGTTTTGTTTACTTCCTCTCACGGTGAATCAGTGCCTTCGACGTTCTCTGCGCAGAGAGATCATTTGGCCGTTCTACTCACATTGCATCAGCCATGAAGGGATGGATGTGTAGCTTCTTTGCTTTGGAGCTATGCAATGTACACTCCGCAGTAGTGCACCATGGTTGCTTAAAAGTAAAAAACAATGTAAATCAGTGATCTGTATCGCTTGTTTTGGCTTGTTCTTTTCTTTAGCAGAAGTGGTCGTGTCTGCAAAAAGCCCCAAATGAAATGTGTTGCTGCCACCTTGCAGTCTGGGACTGGGTTGGCCTTGAAGGATCCCATAGTGAAGATGGCTCAGCCAAAACACCCAGCAGCAGTCACCTTCACCTTTCCTGAAGGCTGTTAGCTGGTCCTAGCCAGCTTAACCTCCTTGTACCTTTTAGTCGTTTTGTGTCTCCATTAGAGTGCCAACGATGTTAGATCCACTGACTTCGTAAACTACCACTACATACCACTTAATGGCAGTAATGCACCACCTTCACTGCTTGCCGAGTGCCAAATAAATCAAAGATGATGAATGAGGAAAACTAACAAAGACAAAGATCAGCAAACCTAAGGAAAAATATCTACGTAAACCTGGAAGGAGTGGAGATGGCTGCTGCTTTTCTGTTTGCTGTGTTTGCATACATGGAAGTGCTGATTAAGATGAGAATCACTGAACATGAACAGGACAATGATGAGGTGGTACATCATCTCCTGCCTATAGCATACACAGTCAGCACTGAGTTACCACCACCCATCACTGAGCAGTTCTTTCATGCCACACTGAAGTACATGGCCCAAGGCAGAGACTTGTCTCAGTCCTGCATAAGTTCTGAAAATTCTTGACGAAGGGCCGTTCCTGGTAATGGAGACATGCCAAGGGCCAAGGCCCTGTGAAACTACCCTAGACCACCACTAAAGGAAAGCCTCCTAAATGTGTTGCAATCTGGTGTTAAGTCTGAAGTCTTCATGGCCTGAGTACCACAGGGGAAACATGAGTACCACAAAAATGGTTTCCACTAGTTAGCAGTAATGGTTAAAACTGGTTATAATCGGATCCGGGCTGCAGCGTCACGGAGTCGGGACGGGAGCCCCGACGTAGCGGCGGCAGCATGCTGCCCCCGTCCAGCAGTCTACACGCCGGATGGGTCAGCTGACCTGGCAGGGGCCGTCTGGTGACCTGGTGTGGCCCAGCACCGCCGGGGGAGACGACAACGGCCTGGTCCGGTCCGCATGATGAACCGGGCTCTGGGACGGTCGGCTCCGTCGCTCGCCGGACTGAATGGAGCTCAGTCTTCCCAGAAGAGACGGTCTGGTTCATCTGTGTTTCCTCCTCTGACCTGGAGATATCTCACTGGTCATCATTATGGAGATATACTGGTTCTAACGGCTGTTAACTGTTTTTAACGGCCGTTATCTGGAGTTAGCACTCGGACCACGGGACCGGGCATGAAAAGGAGCGCTGGACACTAGCAGCTCCCCTAGTACACCAGACTGGTGTACTGAAACTTGAATTTCCCCCTTGGGGGATTATTAAAGTATTTTTGAATTGAATTTGAATTGAATTATAATGTTATGTAAAAGTCCGTTTTTGAGGCGACTATGCAAACTCCCAATGATTTTGAAGGCGGTGAAAGTGCAGGGGTAAGGACAAGCCGGGGAAGAATATCGATGTGCTGAACCTCAAAGAAAATCTAGGCTATGTTCTCATCAGTTCAACCGTGAGATGAGTGGTGTTCCTGGCTATTGTTTTTGGAATAACTGGAGGAAGCCATAGGAGAGAATGATGCGTATCTGCAAAGCCCCGGATGATTGCGAGATCTTCCCCTTTACATGTCATATGCTGCGGTAGTCGGGTTGCTCCTGTTTGATCAAGTTTGACGCAGTTTTTCAAAAACATACATCTTAAGGTTTTGGTCTTGTGGTCAGATGCAGGCGTCCTTGCTTTTTCCAATGTAACCGACAAAAATTTATAAAATATGTCATAGACAACATTCTTTATAAAGTTTACTGCATAAAAAGTGGGCATTCACAGACTTCTTTAAAACTGGAACTTATATTTTCAGATAGAGGGAGGCTGATAGTTACGTAAACTGTACAGGAATTGTTGTCAGTGTCTGTGTACAAACATCCGTGCATAATAATCTGGAAAGAAAATTTGCCTAGTGCAGAGAACAGTATAAGGTATCATAGATTCTGTGTCTGCGCATCCCTATTCTGCATGCAAAAATACAGAGGACAATACACAAAAACACAAACTATCGCATTTGATTGGAACAGATATTCTTACAAACCAGCCCGGTAACTTCGTTTATGCCGAGTGAACGTTTTCAGTGTCAGCAACGGCCGGAACGGTGAGTTTCTCATTTGAACCTTGTGATCGAAGGATGCATATGTTGGGTACTTTTGAAAACTTTACTTTAGTATTTGCCTCTTTTAATTTCATGCATTATTTATTTTAAACTCGGTTAATGGTAGTTACGTGTCAGAAGTGCTTGATTTTGATATGTACTTTGAAAGCCTTAGGTGTTTCTCAGCGTGTTCCTAGATGGTAATTTAAAGTACATAAAACCCTGTAACAAGATGGTGACACACCTTAGTTAAGGTTTAGGAAGGATCATGTCTTAGCATGAAGAAAAAAACTTGCAGAAATGTAAAGGACATGATGGGTTAGGGTTAGTGATGATGTGAGTAGCCAGTTGTAATCTAGTTATACTTGTGTGTAAAGACAACAGTGTCCATTCTGATTTAAATTCATTTAAGTTCTTTTGCTTCATTCACTAAGACTTCAACATGTTGAGCACTCCAGTAAAATAAATAAATAAAATTCAGAAAATTTTAAATTTAATGAAATGTCGACTCAAGTGTGGTTCCTAAAGTGATTGAATCTGAACCTGCTGTTGAACGTGTAGCATTGACCACTTGTGATCCGATCACTCAGGGTGCATGTTAATGGTGCATGAGGTCTAAATATTAGGCAATGAGCTTCTTCACCAGTGCGACTTGTTGAAGCTCAGGCTTTGTTTTATGCTTTGAACATCTATGGCATTACGATGGTAATCCAGGGGCCAGATGGGTTTTCAAACCAAGGATTTTGGAAGGGTTTTTGGCAAAAAAGAATTTGTAAAGTGACCTAGTGCCAAATCTACCGTATTTTCCGGACTATAAGCCGCTACTTTTGTCCCACGCTTTAAACCATGAGGTTTATACAGAGATGCTGCTTTTCTATGAATTTTTCTTCAGCCCTCAGGGGGCGCTCTAGCAGGAAGTGCAAAAACCAAAAAACAAACCAAGTAGTTAAAAGCTATTCTGTTTTTGTTCAGTAGCCTATGTTGGCTATGCTACTCTACATATATTTTGTGAGCATCAATACCTATTATTATTATTATTATTATTATTAATATTATTATTATTATTATTGGACAAACTGATTAATCCAGGTGTGTCTGACCATTGTAGCTACTCAGACACACCTGGATTTATCAGTTTGTCCAGTCTGTTGGATCCTCAGTGGATTTCAGGGTTCTGAGCGGACCCGCCACAGAGGTAAGG
The DNA here is from genome assembly GCA_018398805.1 of Hirundichthys speculiger. NCBI lineage: Eukaryota > Metazoa > Chordata > Actinopteri > Beloniformes > Exocoetidae > Hirundichthys > Hirundichthys speculiger. Next base: position 3,094 of record JAGFBZ010002620.1, on the reverse strand, counting down.
TTTTAATCGCAGATGTGGACCGGACGCAGCGTGGAGCCAGCAGGTCCGTGATCCGGCTCCAAAGCGGATCCGGCACTGAGTGCAAGTGGACCCAGATACGGGTCCGTTTCGCGGGTCCGTTCCGGATGTTTTTATTGTGTGGGGGGGTTTCAGTACACAGGAGGAGGAAAAATATAGCAACTATGTTTTAGTGTGCAGGAGGAAAATAAATAAAACCATCAATGACTTTTCTGTTTTGTTTGATCAGCACTTTTACTGCCGTGTTACAGGTTCTGTTCAGAAACAATCAGTTCAGGTATGTGAATAAACACTTATACAAAATCCTTCAATGTAAATATCTTATTTCTCAGCCTGGATACCGGCGGCTTATACTCCAGTGCGGCTTATATGTGACAAAATATATATTTTGTTTATATTTGAATGCGCTTTATAGTCCAGAAAATACGGTACATCCAATATTTAGATGTGTGATTGGAATATATTACTTTTAGCAAGGTCAGAGAAAAGCCTTGTCAGTGAAGTACTGGATATGGAGTTGCAAATTGAGGGAGGAAATAGCATCAGATATTTAATATTACACAGTTTGGTGATTTCCACTTATTTTTCTCCTTCTCTTTTTCAGTATCTCCCTCTTCTGTCCCCAGTTATGTCAAACTCCACCTCCCTCTTGAACACCTCTCACCTCAACCCTACCCTGCCTTCCTCTACCACCATCCATGAGCTCCTGCGGAGGTGTTTGAACTCAAGAGTTGGTACTTTCAGCATCACTGCCGTCGCCATTATCATCATAACCGTCCTCCTCCCTCTCTGCACCTTCGTCCTCTACCTGGGATGCCAGCGGCGACGTCGGCACCGCTCAGCGGCGACGGTGAACCACTCTGACATCTTCACCTACCACATGGTCGTCATAGAGCTGATGAACGTCGTTGGATCCATACTCTGCTGTGGCGGCGTCCATGCTGATGTCCCACTCATGGTGACGCTTGGCGTCTACCTTTTCTCTGTCGTCTTGTGCGCACAACTTTTATTTCACATCCTGACCTGTGTGGAGCGTTACATGGCCGTCGCCCACCCAGTTTCCTACATCGGCCTGAGGAGCGTGAATGGCATCAGAATCAGAAACGTCATCATTGTGTTTTTTTGGCTCCTTTCGTTTGTTGGGACCGGTGTCATGTCAATGGCGAGCCACACTGTAACCACCATCGTCTCTTTCTGCAGTGTAGCCTTTGCTTTTATCGTCGTCTCCTTCTGCAGCGTTTCTGTTCTCTGTGTTCTCATTCGTCGAGGGCCAGGAGAAGGGGGAGGAGATAAACAGAGGGTTGACCAATCAAAGCTGAGGGCATTTCATACCATCATGGCCATACTGGGAGTGCTGGTGCTGAGGTTTGTGGGGAATATTTCTACCAATGTCCTTTATGACTCGGAGCAGTTGGGGGAGGCCGGGCGATGCGGAGTGTGGCTGTCTGAGTTCTGGTTCGGTTTTCCCAGCAGCCTGGTGTTACCGCTGCTGTTTCTCCACAGAGCAGGTAAACTGCCGTGCAGTCAGCCATCCCAGACGCCAGACAGACATGGACGATAGAGGCTGTTCATTTATAAACAACAAGACAGCTAATCTTTGCGTTCGTAAAGCAGAAAACGGAAGAGACATCGCTCGAATATGTACACCTATTACTGTAAATAGTACAGTAAATATATTGATATTTATTATTATGGCTGTGGCTCTTCATATTACTTTACTACATTTGGCAAAAAAAAGATTTGTTTTTGGTTTTAATGAGGATGAAATAAGACACGAAGAGATAAGCTCCATATGAAATAAGGGTAACTTTTAGGTTTGTAAAGGGATCCAAAACTAGAAGAGTGAGAAAAGTAGACACGACACAAACCCATAATTTAAGTAGAAATGAGGATTGGTGATATTGCTTTGAATCCTGCTTGTCTAATATTTTTGAGTGTGATAGGTGGAAGATTTCAGTGATTTTAAAAAAGGAATTTTATCTCATGTGTACTGTTTCATTACCTCCGCCAAGGAGGTTATGTTTTTGCCGGCGTTTATCTGTTTATCTGTCTGTCTGTGTACAAGATAACTCAAAAAGTTATGGATGGATTTTGATGAAATTTTCAGGAGTTGTCAGAAATATGAAAAGGAAGAACTGATTTCATTTTGGGTTTGATCCGGAAGAAATCCAGGATTCTGGATCACTTTCAAATTTTTAATAATATTGTTGTCAATGGGGCCGAAAATTTGTTTTCTCAATATTTCCGTTAATTATTGTCCAAAACTCATGAAATTTGACTCAGGGATTGACAATGGAAACCTCTATCAAATTTCAGAGACTGATCCGGATCTGATCCAGAACGTGGATTTTAGCGTAATCTGTAAATCACTATATGGGAGAACTGTTGTGCTTGGCGGAGGTCTGTGCTCTCCGAGTGCTTTTCTAGTTTGAAAATGTTACACATGCTGAGACATGTTGTAATGTAGAAGGTTGAACCATTGTAGCTCCAAATATATGCTAAAATTAAAGAATAAAAACAACCTATTTAACCTTTGAAAGTAAAGGGTTTTTATTTTTTTGGACTTGTGCGTGTTTGTCTACTGGTCATGCTCAAACTATTCGCGTTTCACAATACACCAATATAAACATGTTTAAAATTAGTTAAAATATTACATTTCTAATATTTAAGTCTTGGTTTTCTGGACATGTAAATACAGAAATGTGATTTTCCACGTGTCTGTTCAGCTCCAGGAACAATTTTCATGATGTTGGACAGAAGAAGACACATGTGAGCCTGCTGATGAACGTTTAAATAAAAGTGACCTTTACACTACTTTTGAATTCATTATTTAATTTTTCTTATACAATGCGATTAATTGTGATTAATCAGGGAAATAATGCGATTAATCGCATTGTATACGAAAAAATTTTAATTGTTTAATTGTTTAATTTTATATTGTATATATATATATATATATATATATATATATATGTATATATATATATATATATGCAGAAGAGCTTGTCAGCTGAACTGGAAGTGTTTGTTCAAGTTTTGTTTATGAAACACATTCATCATTCCATGAGTTGACTGA